>JBBEEM010000017.1:389204-441391 GCA_037305995.1 Sclerodermus sp. 'alternatusi' | reverse complement strand
TAATAGCTAAAACCATTGGTAATACATCAGAAGATAAATTTAATAACAGCAAAGAAATTATAAAATGTGTGAGAGAAAAAATAAATCCTCATCAACTAGGAATTGAAATTAAGAGAATTCGCTACAACAAAGACTATGACATTATATATGAAATAGCTAATAATGACCCTAAAATTGCTAATAATTTTCAAGAAGAAATTAAAAAAATTGTAAATCATAATATTAATATTAAAACTTTAGTCCCTACTATGCTTCTTGAAATTGATAATGTTCCCGCATATTGGGATGAAACTGAAACATCAGAACAAATTAAAAATAAATTAAATCTTTTAAAATTAGATACTTCACATTATAAATATTCACATTCAAAAATTTTACCTCGCCGTGATAAAGTAGTAAGATTTGTTTTAGATAAGATTTCTGCTAATAAATTATTAGAATTAAATAAAATCGAATTAGACTGGTCTAAATGTAATATCAAAGAAGTCAAAAGCTATAAAAGATGTACAAAATGTCATCAATTAGGACATATTAAAAATAATTGTTTACATAATTCTGATCGTACAAATATTTGCTATAAATGTGGTTGTGACGATATACATAATTTTAAAGAATGCAATAGACCACCAATTTGTATTCCCTGCAAAATTGATCATAACTCTACTGATTTTAATCATTATGTAGGTACAAAAAACTGCACACATCAAAAAATTGTAAAACAAAATCTTCTAAAAATTTAATAAATATACAACAATTAAATTTAAATGGCTGTAGCGCAGCTTTTAATTTAATAATTAATAACGCTTATAAAAATGGTATAGATGTTCTTTTACTATGCGAACACCCCCATAAACATTCCACAATTATTACTAACACTTCCAAAGATCTAAATTCTAGTATTGTAATTATCAATAAAAATATCCCTTTTAGAAATATTGATCAAGGTAATTTCTTTTGTACATCTAAAATTTCTGATTTATACATTGTTTCACTATATATATCCCCTCGTTCTTCAATTGATATAATAAATATGCTGTAATACGCGAATTGATCGTTCCCTGAAGCTGGGTGAGGCCCCAGAGACTATCGCGACACAAATAATTTTTATCCCGACCGTCCGGGAGGAAAGAGACCGAGGGTGTGGTTCCGTTGAAGCCGCGGGTGACCCTGAAATGCCAACAATACTGGAAGGTGTCAATAACAAACGACTTTCGAGTTTAACCCGTTTATTAGCGAGGACCAATTTCGCTCGCTCAGTAACAATTAATTTTCCGAATACAAATACGCCGCGACCTAACAAATTGGGAGCGCCCGCTCGCTCTGCGCTCGCGACACTTCCTAAAATCCGTAGCACAAGCCGGTGGCTATGCCGCGAAGACCTTCGTTCGGTCGAAGTCACTCGACCCTGCGAGAGGCGATAGTCCAACTCGAGGGCAAGTGCTTCGCGGGGTGCTACGGTGCAACAGGAGAAGCAATTCCTGCCTCCCTGCGCAAGTGAGGTGGCTAGCCTCCGCGGGAAAAATAACGCAAACACAAACTATTAACCAGACTCACAAAAGACGAAATAACGTGGCGTCCCACTCACATTTGCTTTGGAAGTCACTCCAACGGCGCAGTATTCCCAGGTGCAGTATCGTCCACTCCAAGATACCCGATTGCTGCACAAACTCGCGACACTGGTTGACTTCCACATACAACGAAGACAATAACGGCAATGAAGGAAGATCGTTGAACTATCAGTTTGACAGTTCAAGATCCTCCCCACGCACACAACCAATCGGACCAATACCGACATAGCCAAACTTATTGTTGTTTGGAGGAATCGGTCTAACCCGGTATTAGACCGCGCGCAATGAGCGAGACAGAGACAGACTCTGCTACACCCGGCCGTCGGACAGAGACACGGCGCTTTCGCATCGTTCTCTCTCCAACTCACTGCCTCGCCCGCTGATCCAGACATCAGCATAGGCGCTACAGTGCCGAGTGTGCTCAACTTATTCCCGATATTCTCTTAATATCGGGAATCGGTCGAGAGATGCTGCAACGGTTTTTTACATCGTTACAATGCTTGAAGAATTAAATATCATTATTCATAAATATACAAAAATGCCATTATTAATTGCCGGTGATTTCAATGCTCGATCTATGATTTGGAATGATTCTATTACTAATAAACGTGGAGATGTTATTGTTAAATTTTTGGAAGATAACTCTCTAAATTTATTAAATCATGGAGATACTCCTACCTTTGTTTCTCATCGTGGATGTTCTATTATAGACCTTTCTTTTGTAAATAATAAAGCTAAAAAAGAGTATAATTTTAATTGGAAAATTAAACATGATGAAGAAAATCTCTCAGATCACAATACTATCAATATTCAAGTTATTAATAAAAGTCATACACATAAATATTCTCATAATTGTACACCAATCACTGTACATAATACATTACTCAATTATATTCAAGATTTTAACATATCTAAATGGATATTTGATAAAAATAACTTAGAAATTCTTGATTTGAATTTTAAATGGATTTTTTATCAAGATAATGAAGATTTTATTCAAAATATTCATAATAGTTTAATTTCAATTAAAAATTCATGTAATACTGTTTTCAAATTATCTCCCATCTTTCCAAATTGCAACAATAGAAAATCTTTTTGGTGGACTGAAGAATTATCAAATATATTAAGGAAAACAAACAATTTAAGACGTATTATTACAAATGCAAATGATATGACTATTCTCTCGGATGAATATAAGGATGCTATTTCTGAATATCCTATTTCTAGAAGAAATCTTAAAAGAAAAATAAAAAAAGCTAAAGAAGAATCCTGGAATTCTCTTACAAATTCTCTTATTCAAGATCCCTGGGGCCTTCCCTATAGAATAATTATGAGAAAATTATCCTCGAAAAATGTTATTCTTACTGAAGAGGATCTTAATATTATTATTAAAGAACTTTTCCCAGATAGGTGTAAAACTTATATGCCGGAAGCTTTTTTCTCTCTTCCAAATGATGAACTTTTACACCCAATCTGTAGAGATGAAGTTATCACTGCAACAAGACACCTAAGAAACAAAGCGGCTCCTGGTCTTGATGGACTCTCTGTTCCTATAGTGAAATATCTTGTTTTAAATAATATTGACATTTTTACAAAACTTTTTGATGATTGTATTATAAATAATTATATACCAGAATCTTGGAAATTTCAAAAATTAATTTTATTCCCTAAAAAAGATTCAGACAAATTTAGACCTATATCTTTAATTTCTAATCTTTCAAAAATTCTTGAAACTATTATGAAAAATCGTATAACATTACACTCTCATGCCAATAATATTTTTAGTAATAAACAATTTGGATTCCGTTCTGGTATGTCCACGATAAATGCGGTAAAACGCCTTTTTTCAGGATGTGAAAGAATTGATCCTATAACTGGATATACTATTACCACTAAAATAAATGCAATTATCTTATTGGATATTACTAATGCTTTTAACAGTATTGAGCATTTTGGCATAATCAATGGTTTGATAAGATATAATTTTCCACCTTATATAATTAAATTTATTGCAAACTATTTAACTAATAGAAAATTAATTATTATTAATGAAAAATACTGTAAAAATTTTGTTTATGAAAGAGGGGTTCCTCAAGGATCAGTCTTAGGACCTTTCCTTTGGAATATTGGCTTCAATGATATTTTTGATTTAACTTTACCTGAATGGGTCACTATTATTGCTTTTGCTGATGATCTTGCAGTCATTGTAAAAGGTTCTTCCCCTGAAGACATTAAAATTAGAGCTGAATTAGCAATTTTTATTATCTACGATCATCTTAGAAAAAAGAGTTTAAAAATTTCTTGGGGTAAAACTCAAACATTAATTAATTATTCTTATAAACACCCTAATATCGATAATTTATTTTTTAATTTTAATGGTTTTATATCTAGACCTACATCTACTATAAAATTTTTAGGCCTGATTTTGAATAAAAAACTAAATTTTTCGGATCATATTGAACATACTTGTCGTAAAATTAAATTAATCTCTTTTTCTCTTAACAATTTATTTAAGAATTATAAATATATGACTGTTGCTCATGCAAAAGTGTATATAAATATAATTATTTCAATAGCATTATATGGAATACCTATTTGGTATGAAATTTTAAATGACTCTAAATTTCATAACAAGCTCCAATCATCAATTAGAATTTCTTTAAATAAATCAATAGGATCCTATAGAACAGCTTCACATTTATCGGTTTTCTTATTAAATAAATTGCCACCTCTTCATCTAATAATCTTTAGAAGAATAAATAATTATACTAAAATTAGAGAACAATGTGATAATTATTATTTAACTCATCCTTTAAATAAAGAAAACAGAGTTTTAAAAACTCGAATATCTCAAATTAAAAAAATACAGACATTGAATATTATGAAAGATGGCAAAATATTTGGGATCATGCAGATAAAGGACGTGTTACGTATCTTTTTATTCCAAATATATTTAATTGGATAAATAATAAAAATTTATATACTTTTTCCTCTTATACTACTGCTATCTTAACTGGCCATGGCCCTTTTCAGAAACATTTATTCAAAATTAAAAAATCTAATACTGATATCTGTTCTCTTTGCAATTGTAATGATATAGGTGATTCCATTCATTATGTTTTTAATTGCTCGCATACAATATTACGTAGATTACGGAATATTTGCATTTCAAAATTTAATACTGACTTTATTCCTGAAAATATTTTTGGCAATCAAATTATTAATAATCAAAGGATATATAATAATTCTAACTGGCTTGCTTTTCGTGAATTTTGTGAAGGGATTTGTCAATTTTTATATTCCATCAAATAATTAAATTTATATATTATTCTCATTAATATATTTATTAACTCTTAATGAATTATTATCTATCATTTACAATAATTATAGCATTATTGTTATTTTTATTAATATAATGGTATTTTATTTATTGTAATACATATAATTCCATCAATCAGTCCTTTTTAGGGCTAAATATCCTTACAAATATTTATGAATATTTATTTTATATTCAATTAAACACATTGGCCCTTTTTTAGGGCCAAAATTCATAAAGGTTTATTGCGGGGGGTTGTTGTAACAATTTCCGGCATAGACCGATGATAGTAGAGACTCTCGGGGCATGTTCTCATGCCGCCTTTTGGTCCTTTCGGGGATCAGGAGGTGAAGATATGTAGGGGTAGAGGCGTAGCTAGAAGCATGCCGTGTTGGTGATCCCTAGCTGCGTCTCTGAAAACACCCAGGTGGAGGTTTTAGTGGGTCGAACCCCACACTACCGCCGCACATTCAACCACAGATTAATCTCTGTGTTGAACTGGCTGGCCTTGGCTGCTTGGGATTACTTAGTTGGGGGGGGGGGGGGTACTCTTCGGTGTCTTCACCTTTTCCGAGGCATTTCTGGGGACTGAGCCCTTTTCAGGGCTCAGGAGCGCCTAGGGATGTCCTCGGGGTGGGTGTTGTCATCGGGGTGTGCTCGCCTCAATCGAGGGTTCCGGTGGGGGCTAGTTTTGATACCTTAGATTGCTGTGGAGGAATGTGCGGCGGTGTCTGGAAGTCAGATTTCCTCCACCAGCCAAAAAAAAAAAAAAGGGTGTTAGGGTGTTAGGGTTGGAGTTACTCTTTGGCTGCCGTGGTGTGCGGACGTGTTGTTGTGTCTGTCTCGGCTTGGGATACTTGTCTTGGTGAACATGATAAACTGTGTTGTGGAACATCGGTTAAAAATGAGATACGCTTTAGCTTAAATACTTGTAAGGCTTAATATCTTCAGTTTATTGAATATTCATTGCAATTTGATGAAATAGGGAGAGGGTGGAGATTGATTACATAATCGGCTGCTTGACAGGGGCCTTTGATCCTGAGTCAAGAGTTTTCTACTCTATTGGGATAAATATATATATATGATTGAGTTATTTGTAATTATGGCATACGGTGCTATTTATATTAATGATATTTATGTTTGTAAAATTTCTCTAGTGAACTATAGCCTTATAATTATGTATAAACGCGTTGCTACCGGATTTATGTATATTGCATGTTAATTTGTATAGTCTAGATTGATAGGTGAGTTTTTGGTGGCGTTATATTGTTGTAATTTATTAACTATATAAGCGATTTTTTGACGTGTTTGGTGTTTAATTATTAATTTATATCATATGTATTGTATTGTACAGTTAAGAGTTAAATCTACTGAGATTTACTATTTGTAAGTATAGCGTTTCTTCTAACATTGGTTTCCTGTTTTTTATATCTACATTATTTTGAAATTTGAACAGAGATGCTGCCAACAAGATTTTTGTATTATTTACTCATTAGTTGGTGTGAATTATAGCTTGTTGAGTTACTCTCTTGATGTATTTAACTACTTATTTATTTATTTATCTATTCATATATCTTGTTTATTTATTTATTTATTCTTATATCTTATGTATTTGTTTATTTATTCATATATCTTATTTATTTAACTTTTGCATCATCATCATTATATTGTATGCTATTGAAATTTTTAAATGAAAATACAGAGATATTCTGTTTGAATGTATAACGTTCCTGTTATTATTATCCATCGGTCCTTCCGTTATTGTATAAAACCTATTTGTGATTCTAATTGTTGGGAGCTGTTGCGTTTACATATATATTTGAAATTGGAATTTGTCTTTGCCTACTTGAACTGTCTCAGTGAGGGACGGCAACATGCGGGGCAACAGGGGTAAGTCAAACAATAATAATGCTGGTAAAAGGGGTAGCTACTTACCGGCAGTGGCTGCCAGCACCAGAAAATTGCGCGGTTCTAACCTATTGGTCGGTAAACCTGCTGATGTTGAGGGTAATGAGTCCGATAAGGCAGACTCTCCTGATAGCAGCATTAGTGGAATAGATGTCATTTCTAATAGTCCAGAAAATGGTCTACATAGGGTAATTAATTCCCCAACTACTTCACATAACAAAATAAAATTAACTCCCGATAAACAAAAAATTGATGACATCATGGACCCGGAGGAATATATTGAGGGTTTGGGACTGCCGTCGATTCGTGGCCTGATTGGGGATGGGGATGTCCGGGAATCGATGGAGGAGGATGCGGGTGTCGGTATGAGTACTGGGGGCCTGGTGGGAACGCATGTGTTGAATATATTACCGACGGAATCGGGTGATAACTTACCCATAGAGATTTCCTCAGATGCTGATCTGGAGCTGCCCCAGATTGCACATGTCAACCCTAAAGTTATTGTCAAAGAAGACAATAATAATGCTAACATAAATGTCAATGCTATCTTCCCGGGACTCCTGTCAACGACTGGCACAAAGAGGAAATTAGTATCCCCCAATGAGGATAAAACTAATATCAAAAGGAAGAACAATAATGATACAGCTCTTTTCTCAAATCCTGATGAAAATATAAAAGCATTATCCAATAAGACTGTCAGGTTTGAGGACGATGATCTGCAAGACCTCCTTGAAGACTCTATGTATGATATGCAACTTGAGATTGGTAATGTCAAAGACCAATCTCTGAGGGTATTGAATAATGAATTAAAATTATCCAGCGGTGATTATTCCCTGGAGACTTTTGATAATACCCTTAAGGACAATAGAGCAGCATTAAATGCCTTGGTAAATAGTATTGATGCATATACCACTAAAATGGCAATATTTAAAAAACTACATGTCAACATAATTAACGAACTGAATGATTATAAGCACAGATATGAATTGAAGAATATGGAAAACGATAAGTTGAAAAGAAAACTGAATCTCCATAAATGTAATCCTATTGGTGAGGAGGGGATTAAAGAATCCAATATAGTAGATCCCCGACATGATAGAGTTGGTCAGGGTTTGCATGGGGGAGTATCGTCATATGCAGAGATAGTTGGCAGGACAACTGATCGTATGGTGAAAATGGGGGACCCTGCACATAGTAAAAATGTAAAGGACACTGTGGACTCGCATGGATTTAAAACTGCTGGAGAAACTATTAAAAATAATAAGAGACAAGCTCCTACAAAAGAAGACTTGCTTGAAAGAAAAATGGCAATGTTTAGGAATAAGCATTATAAAAACAATAATGCCAAACACACTATGATTAAAATAAGTAAAGATAAAATGGATAAAAATGAATGCTCTAAAATCATGGAAAAGCTGCAAAAAGATATAGACCCCAAAAAATTTGGCATTAGTATTTTAAATATAAACATGAATAAAATGGGTAATTCCTTCATTAAAATAGACGATACTAAAACAGATAAAAATAAAATTGAAAATTTTAGAGACTCTTTAAAGAAAATTGCACCGGGTGTATCTGCGGGTGTGATATTTCCCACCGTTAAACTGGAAGTTATAAACATTAATCCTGATCTGTCGGATGAATTTATCACTGAGGAGATAAAGAAAAATATATTGAAATTCACTCCTAACAAATTTGAAGTACTATACGTCCACCAAGGGTGGAGGAACTTAAAACTGGCTAGGTTTATACTGGACTCTAATATAGCAGATAGACTGTTAAAAGAGGGTTACATGGAAATCGGATGGTCACGGTTTAGAGTTAGGAAACACTTATCGCTTAAACGCTGCACCTATTGTCACCAGCTGGGACATGGCACATTTGAGTGTGTTAATTTTGATTTAAATAGGAGGGACCACTGTATAAACTGTGGGCATTTACACGGCAATGGGGATTCCTGCTCGACTAACCCAATCTGCATACCATGCAAGAGTGATGTTGGTGATGGTCATGAATACAATCACTATTGTGGCTCCAAATTCTGCTGGCATGCTCACCTAGTAAAAAGACAAATTTATAATGAAAAACAAACAATTATTAATGACAACAATAATATGAATGATAAAACTGATATAAGCTTCAATGGTACTACAAACAATTAAAAGAAACATTAAAGAATACACCTATAATAGTAATTGCCTCACTAAGACTATGGATCCCATAATAATAATTAAACCTAAAAACAAATATAATAAAAAGAATATTAATAATAAAACTTTAATAACTGACTTGTATCATCAAATTGTATTGAAGCTTGCCAATGAATTCGATATGGTTGAGTATAACATAGATATATGTAAAATCCATGTCTCAAGGGTCTTTGACATCTATTTTCGGTGTGTACTTACTCAAACTGTCTCATTGTCTAATTTGCAACTTCTGGTAAATTGTATGCGAGCAAAACTGGGGGATAGTGCTAGTGTGATGTTGGAAATACCACATGTCAGGGTAAAAATTGAAATAAGGTACCTGAGCAGTCTGAAACAATATAATGATCATGAATTCTTGTATAAGATTTTTTGTAACTTTGTTATATATAAATGCGGTGCCTTGTCCTTTGAAGTTATTCACGGCACACCCACCTATACTGGCCTTAGACTTGCTGTAAGGATGGACTGGCGAACATACTCACACATTAGTGAAATTAAAAAGAAAGATCGGTCTCTTGCCTACTTACATGATTTTTTCAAACATGGCACTTATGAAATCTATCCTACAAAAAAAAATAATAATAATATTGTTAACAGTGTTGGTGGTGATGTGTTTGATAAACTACGGAATATGAATGAGAATAGAATTGTTAATAATGAGAAAAATAATAATGGAAAGATACACTCTAATGGTACTGCAGTGAATTTGAGGAAATCACCTGTTCTGACACCTAAGTGTGGCAGTGCACCCCATAGTGATATAGAATTATCACTTATACAGTTAAATATGAATAACTCTGGTCAAGCATTCCATCTTATGAACGAATATATGAGGGAGGAACGTATATCTGCGGCTGTCATCTCGGAGTATCCTTATAAATCTTCACAGATGATAGCACTACAATCTGAAAATAAGAAGACTGGCTTTATTGTCGAAAGAAGAAATAATACCTTCACTGGGATGCATATTTCTGAATTTTTCTGTGTAGTTAGAATGAACAATGTGATTGTCTTCTCAGTATATTTACCACCAAAAACTGTTAGGGACGATCTGAAAAAATTCTGTGATGAACTGGAGGTTTTGATAGCTAAATTTAGAGATATGCCAGTAATTATAATGGGAGATTTTAATATAAGATCAAAAAAATGGGGTGATGTCCAAACGAATAAAAAATCAATAATGATTGATGACTTGATGGAACAATACTTTTACATGAATATCAATACTCATCTTGGCTTCACATACTCTTCGGATCGTGGACGTTCGGTGATTGACCTTGTCTTTGTCAATGATACCCTTCATAGGGACTATATGACGGATTGGCAGATTGTCGATCGGGAGACCCTCAGTGACCATAGGATGTGTAGACTTGATATATATAGAAAGAATATGAGAATGGATGATGGTGGGGCCTCGATTGGTTTAAATGGGGAATCTCCTATTTACCATATATCTAGGAATGACACAGCTTCACTTTCTCTGCATTTGGCTCTGAGTAACATCATGTGGATGAACAAATTGGACAATCTCCGGGTGGACATGGGGACATCTGGTTCTACTATGGAGCTGCAAAAAATGAAGGGCGAGACCATCCTGAATTCCATATACGAAATAGTTGATAAGTATAATATTAAAAGTTATGGCAATAGAGAACCCAAACACAAGTCATATTGGTGGACTGATGAACTCTCCTCACAGAAGAATTTGCTATACTCCATTAAGCGCAAACTGAAGAGGGGCAAGAATGGTCGGGATAAAAAGCAGCTACACCTAGAATATAAAATACAGAGAAATCGTTATAGGGCATTGATTATCAAAGCTAAAGACAAAGCATGGATAGAACAAATTAAGACCTTGAACAATGATCCATGGGGCCGAGCTTACCTCATTGTTATGCGTAAACTCTCTAATAAAAAGATTTATCTGGATGAAGCGATATTTGATGAAGCTTTTGAAGAACTATTCCCTCCAACAAGGTTTGTAACTGGATACCCCGGTACCCTCACTGCCAAGGAGAACTGTGATAGGATAAGCGATGAGGAATTCAGCGAAGCTCTCAAGGGTCTTAATAGTAAAGCTTCTCCGGGTGCTGATGGCCTAATAATGCCTGTAATCAAGCATATGGCAAAGTATAATGGACTCATTTTGTTACAATTATATGATGGTATCCTTCAAACACAACATTTTCCTGAACCTTGGAAAAGACATGTTTTGGTTCTGTTTCCAAAAAAGGATATTAATAAATATAGACCTATTTCCTTATTGTCTAATCTCTCTAAACCAATGGAGAGAATTATAAATAACAGGCTAATAAAATATGCAAGACAGAAGAATTTGTTTCTTGACAAACAGTATGGATTTCAGAGATTCACTTCAACAGAGGATGCCATTAAGAAACTTATAAATATAATTGATGAACATAATAAAATCGATGGCTCATTGAAAAGAGTAATTAATTATGTATATACTATCATTAGTCTTGATATAAAAAATGCCTTTAATACTATAGAGCACAGGGTCATTATAGACAAGATGCAAATTTTCGGTTTTCCAGACTATCTGGTTAGATTGATAGATAATTATCTGAAAGGCCGCAGTGCTGTATATATAACACCAACATATAAAAAAATAAGGAAACTTACAAGAGGTGTACCACAAGGCTCTATACTGGGTCCATTTTTGTGGTGCGTAGCCATCGCTGATTTATGGCACTTCATGGAGGATTGCTTGGATGTAGAGATAATCGCTTTTGCTGACGACATTTTATTGATTGTTAAGCACCTGGATCGGCAAAAAGTGGTACACAGGACTAATCAGGTTCTGAGGCAGATGAATAAGTATATGGTCAATAATAACTTGGAACTGGCAACAAATAAGACACAAATTATGGTCCATACAAGGTATAATAGTGCGATAATGAGAGAACTAAGATTTAAGTTCGGAGATGTGGACATAACAGCCACTGAACAACTATTGTATTTGGGTGTAGTCATTGATCATAAACTTAAATTTAAAAAACATATAGACTATGTCATTAATAAGGCCTCAAGAGTCTCTTATAGTTTCAATAATCTGCTTATTAAAGGACAGAGACTTATATCTCTACAGGCTAAAAGATTGTACCTGAGCGTGTTATCATCAGTGTTGTTGCATGCCTCGTCAGTATGGTACGAGGATGTTATAGACAATAGAAGAATGATGAACAGGCTTAATATGGTGATAAATAGTTTCTCCCGCCGATGCCTCGGTGCCTTTCGCTCCTCCTCTGCTGCCTCGTTGCAGGTAATCACAGGGTTTCCTCCCGTGGAACTAGTGATGAGATATCGTTATCAATATAACAAGTATAAAAAAGAACTTCTATGCGAATATGTAACGAGATACACAGACTTCTTTTATAATGCAACCTTGACTGATTTATATAAAAAACAAATTGGTATCTATAAAAAACAACACGATAGGAACTTGCGTGGAGAATGGCAGGCGCGTTGGTGCATCTCTGATAAGGGAAAAACTGCACAAGGACTGTTACCTGATATATCGACGTGGATCCGCTTGTCAAGTGGTCGCTTTATGGTGAGCTCTTTTGTCGTCATGGCAGTAACCGGTCATGGTCCATTTCAGAGTTACTATTATAAAATAGGCAAAGTGCATACCCCTGTTTGCCAGATCTGCACTATGGGTGTTATTGGCGACTCGCTTCATTATATTTTCTTCTGTGTTGATCATGAACTGCAAATGATTCGAAACAGGATTACTCGAGGCCATAACATTGGTAGATTTATCCCAGAAAATGTTATCTCTGCAACAAAAACATTCCGTAATTGGCATATATTTGTTAGGATATCTTCAGCGGTGGTATATCACTTGTTTGACAGATTGGGTTGACAAGTAATAGAGGTTATAACACTGGCACTACAGTGGTTTGTTTTGCAAGGTGTTCTGTAACACATTATTCGTGGACAAGAGCATGGAGTATATAATAGATAGAGTTTTAACACAGGATGATAATGACATTTTGTCCAGATGGTCTATCTGGACACTTTTGATGGGATGTGTGTACTTTGCAGCATTGTGTGTGATTACTTGGTAGTATTTATTTATGTGAATATTTAATGGCTTATTCGTATTGTATGGATCAATTACTGTTTGATATGGTATATTTACTATGAACACCTGGCACTTGTAGATCATGGCTGTTTATTTGCTGCACCCTAGTAGCATATATTTATTTATTTATTGATATTTATTATTTATTATCTACTTATTTATTTCTTATTTATTAATTATTACTGCTGATCGCTCGTCCTCCGGTTTGGGGCGGACACGGTCCTCCCGGTGTCCCGCTCCCCAACAGAGGGTGTAGGGGGGGTTGGGGGGATCGGTCGGCCTCGGGCTTGCTCGGGCGTGGTCGCCGATTCGGGGATCGCGCTCGGGATTCGGGGGCCTTCGCCTTGCTGTCGGCAGCCTCGGATCCCCTCGGGTTGGGGCGGGTCCGGCCGCCCACTCTCCCCTCTCGGCTTGCCGAGATTGGTTGACGGGGGTGGCACTCTTGACCTACTCCTCCCTCGGCCGGCGCCCCATAATGGCGCGCCTGCACCGAGACTCGTGGTGGATTGACAATAGTTAAGGGCTCTTTGCTCAAATTACAGGTGCCATTCATGGTGGTAAAATATAGTTCCCCCCTCTTATTTGTTTATATAATGTATAATATAATTTAATTGTTATTTATTTATATACTGTTTCTAATTTATTTGTATAATCTATATTTATGTATTTATTGTCCTTGTACATATTCCGGGCCTATTTTGGCATTTCAACTACAGGTCAAGTAGATGACCAAATATTGCCTTCGCTTCTGCAACGCGGGGGGTGGCCCCCCCCCCAGCACGGTAACCTATATAAAGGTATTTTAAACTCTCGCGGAAATGTCGAACAGCATAGTCGCTCCCACTTGCTCCGAGGAGGGTGGGAGGCAGATTAGTAGGCCTGGCCACCAGGGAGATGTCGGCCTTAGGGAGTATCTCCTCCCTGGTGGTCCTTGAGAGCCTGTCACAGGGGTTTTTAGTGGGTCGAACCCCACACTACCCTCGGTCGACCTCCACCAAAGACCGGGGGTGTCTGGTTTATCAGATTTTCCCCTACAGCAAAAAAAAAAAAAAAAAAAAAAAGGGTGTTAGGGTGGACTGTGATGTCCGGTGGTGTGACTACGCCTCTGTGGCTGCTCTGGGCAGAATTGCCTGTTCTCGCGATCGGGTGACCGGGTGTTATAGTGTTGCGGGTCTCCGTGTTCGCGGTGTTGCGGGCTCCAATCCTGGATATAAATTTCTATTTTTTCCGATTCTCCTGTGTCCAGCTTTAGTGTGTTAAGTTTTTCGGAATTTTCTAGGTTGGAGTCTCCGCTGCCTCGTGGCGGTTGATTTTGTGCGCGCGCCGGTTCCGTGGTCTCGGACGTGGGTGCTCTGTGGCGCCGCCTGGCGGCACCCTCTGGAACTATTCTGGCAGTCGTTCGTCGACTGTCGGAGTGTGTGGATGTGGGCCGACTTGGCTTGAAGAATGTCTAGCGCCGTTAAACGCAAGGGAGTTCCTGGAGATGGGTCCGGCTCTTCGTCCCCCTCTTCGGAGGTGGCTGGCGTAAGGGGTAGGAAGGTTCTTAAGCCTTCTCAATTAAGGGATGACTCCTCTGTTTCCTCTGACCGGGATATGGAGGTGATAAATAATGATGCGGATGCCTCAGTCAGCTTAAATGAGTGTTCCCAGTCTGCTAAGACTTTTAATATTGCTGATCTTGAACATGTGAATGTACGCTTGAAGGAGGTTAGGGATCGTATTGTTTGTGTTAGGGATTTTTCTAAGAGAGCAACTAAAAATGGAGGAGATGTTGAGGAGTTAAATGATCTTTCTCGTGATATGTGTAGTGCCTTTAATTCTTTTTCTAAGAATATTTTTCCGATTCTTTCCGGTTACAGGATCCATATTGACAAATATGCAGTTATGGAGGAGGAACTAAAATTAGCTAAGCAACAGCTAACTGATTTACAAAAAGTGCATGATACCTCTATGGACACAGGAAATAATAAAAATAGAGCTTCTTATAAGAGCGTTGCTGCACGGAATTTGAAGAGTTCCTCTTCCCGTTCCCGTTCTAAGGGAAATGCTATTTATGACAAGAATATTGCTACAGTGAAAATTTCAGTTCGAAAAGATGGTGCAACTGCTGAGGACTCCAAGTCCCAGCTCAATATTATTAAAAAGGCTGTCAATCCGACGGATCTCGGATTGGAGGTTAGAAATGTGCGGATTATGAATGAGAAGGCTTTTATTACAGTCGTCAATAAGAAGAAGGATGTTAAGGCGTTGGACAGATTTAAGGAATCTATAGATCGTGTCACTAGTGATTCCTCTGAAAATGTAATCCTTACTCCTACGACCCTAATTGAGGTATCTAATATTGATTTCACTCAGTGTGAGGAGGACTTCGAGAGGTACCTGAATCCTTATGTGAAGACAAATGAGTGTAAGTCTTTTAAATATTTATACATGAAACAGTTTCGACAGGATGGGCCGCGTTCTGCTCGCTTTGTGGTGGATTCTTTGTCTGCTTCAAAGATGCTGCGTAGGGATGACTTTCCTTTCGGGTGGCAGAGATGCTATTTGCGTGCGGTGACCTCCCTGCGGCGATGCTTTAAGTGTCATCAGTTGGGTCATATTCGGGCTTCGTGTCCGAATATGAATATTGACAGGACAAATATGTGTACAAGGTGTGGTGGTGATGGCCATCTTTATAGGAACTGTCAAAATGACCCGGTCTGCTTGCCCTGTAGGTTTGACCTTCAGGTGGTGGATTTCAAGCACTTTTGTGGCTCAAAGGATTGTATGCATGCGAAGGATATCAAGAACAAGATCAACGCGAAAATGAAAAAGACTGGTGATATCTCAAAATGTTAAATTGTATATATGATACCTATTTTATTGCGATTTATTACGATATATTATATATTGATATTGTTTTTTGTGAGTCTCGCCCCTATTGGCGATATATGTTGATTGTGATTTGGCCCCTATTGGCTCAAATTTTATTATTTATTATTATTTATTATTTGATTTTATTATTTAAAGTAATTTATTTGTTTATTGATGGATAATTTATTTATTTATTAATGGACAATTACTAGATTGTGACTGGTGCTGCCATCTTCAGTTTTCGCTGTGGGTGGTTTGTGTTCGGTCGATGTGGACATTCATTACTGGTTTTTGAGGTTTCCGACCTCGGTCGATACTTCTTATTATCGGTTGAGTTTTTTACCCATGTCTTTGGTCGGTGTTCTTCCGACCGTCGGTAACTTACCGTTTTTCCGGCTGTGATCCTCCGAGATTGCCTATTGGGTTTTTCTCTTCTCATCCTTTGGCTGTCGCTAAGGGTGAGCATTGTGTTACCTACACCTAATATTTACCTGCGAGTTTTGTGGTGGATTACTTACCTACGGGTGATTCTCTGCTGCTTCCTCGTCTGGTATCTATCTAAAGTATTGCCTTGGATTAACACCTTGGTATGCATGGGACGTTTACTTACTTGTTGATTCCTCCTCGACGGTCCTGGTCCTGGTTCGCTGGGTCCCGGCGCTGTCCTGGGGGGATCTGAAACATATAAAAGGTGGTTTTAAATATATGGGTTGTCTTTCCTTATACGAGGTTAGCGATTCTCGCTCGACTTACGCGCCTGTGCGCCTTACGCTCTTCGGAGCCCATTGGCCCTTATTAGGGCCACTCATAGGTATTGGCCCTCTTTGGGGCCACCTATAGGTTTTATTGGTCCTTATCAGGGCCCCATAGTCATGGGGTTTATTTGTTGGGGGATTTTGTTTTATCTTTCCTGCATAGACCGATGAATTAGAGTCTCCGGGCATATTATTTTTTATGTCGCTTCCTGGTCCCCCCGGGGTTCAGGAAGCTGTAGAATCTTAGGGACAGAGGTGCAGTCAGAAGCATGCCGAGGGGCGATTCCTGATTGCGTCTCATAATAAGTCCAGGTGGTGGTTTTAGTGGGTCGAACCCCACACTACCACTGCACCGCTCGCCTCTTTGAGCCGGGTGTGCCGTAAGGCGCGCTTGGGGGGTGTGTTTCCCGCGTGTGCTCCTTGAGCTGGGCGAGTATTCCGCCGGGGGTGTAACAACCCCCGATGGATGCTCGCCATGTGCTCGGTTCACGGTGGGGGTGCGGAGTTAGGCCCCTGGCTCGGGTTGAGGGTGGTGCAGTGGTGTCTGGTCTTCAGATTTCCACCACCAGCCAAAAAAAAAAAAAAAAAAAAAAGGGTGTTAGGGCTGTTATCGTCGGATGTTTTATCTCGTACGGTTCCTTGTTTCGTCGTGGATTTCCTTTACCCTGCTCCTGGTTTTGTGCTGTGCTTCCTGCAATCGTGGCTTTCACCATTCGCTGCGGCATTGGATTATCTATCCTGAAAATTGGAGTTTTCCCGTTCCGGCTCCGGATTTTGGAGTTCTGCTCCAATTTATATTTCGGCGGCGCGGATAACCTCCCTTTGGCTGCTGGTATCCGAGGTGCGCAGTAACCTGATTCCTGCTCATTGCGCAGGTTGCACGGAGGACTATTAGGAGGGTCTCCAGGGTAACCCGTAGGTCTTTCACGTACTTCACACCATTCGTCACGAGTGAGTACTCCGCCCCTCTTCTCACACGGCATTGCCACCTGTTGGTGGCAACCCGTATCTTTGCGTCTACATACGTAACCTATAACAAAAATGTCATTGAACGAAGGTTCAACCCCCACAACCCCCGTACAAAACCACAAACGCAGAGGCTCCCCGGCGCTCGAATGCGATGCGGTTAGCATGAGTAGCAACGACTCTAAATCGTTCATAGACCCCGCTCTCTTCGGTAAAAAATTCCGACGCGCAATTATTAATAACGAAATTTCCGTGACCCCAACTAACTCTGGGAAAGGCCCAAACAAATACCCCAAGGGATCGAAGAAAGTTACCGAATCTCTCGAAAATATTCCCAAAAACCCCACGGATATGGACATTTCGGAACCCCCGCTAGAAAACATAGACCTCATTAAAAAATTCTTGGAATCCGAAGATCCCTCAGTAAAGGAAAATGTAAACCCCATAAAAAATTCTAAAGACCTGCAGAAGAATTTCAATAAAATTAGGACCTACCTCCTAAAAATGATGGCCAACCAAATGCTTGCCATTGCCCATAAAGATTCTGCACCGAAAATGCAGCAAATTGCCGAGGACAATCACACTCTCGTTGACCGGATATTCAAGCTGCTCGAGGCCTGCGAACTCATATCCAATAACTTTGCCGATTCATATTCACTGAGCAACGACGTACAACAAGAAAAAATTGATGCACTCTCCTTTGAAAAATCTTCACTAGAACGTGAAATAAATAAATTAAGGAACTCCCAGAATGCCCCAGTCATCACACAAGACAATGTCCTTCCCCCAGAGGCCATCTCAATGCAAACTTATGCTAAAGCCCTTGGAAAAACTCCTAAAAATAAATCTCAAACATTAACAAATAACACTAGCAACAATGTAACAAATACCCAGAAAACCAATAAAACCTCATCCAAGAAAAACAATAACAACGACAAAAATGGCAATAACAAAAACCTTAACACCATGACAAATAAACTGCTCAATAGAAACCCCCATGTGCAGCAGTCTATCAAAATATGCGGAATTCCTCCGGCTCCCAACGATCCCAAAGCTCACTCTGAAAAAATGAAACAATTAATTAATAAAATTAAACAAGACATCAACCCCTCAAATTACAATATTAAAATACTTGCCATCAGGTCCAAAGAAAATGGCGATATCTTCGTGGATGTTGATAAAGCCTCCCCCCTGGACATAAACAATTTCAGAGAGGCAATTGACACAATCGTAAACAAATCCACCACCACAAAAGCGTACATACCCACCAAACTCCTTGAACTTACTAACATCGAGGGTACTTTCGAGGACAAGGATATTAGGGAACAAATCCTTGACCATATTAACCAATTTGACCACTCCAATTTCGAGTACAAATTTTCCAAGAAATCCCTTAATGGCACCAGGATCTCCAGATTCGTCGTCGACAATGATACGGCCGCGAAACTTCTAAAATCTGAAAAAATAAAACTAGGATGGTCAATCTGCAATATCAGAGAGGCTCGATCATATAAAAAATGTACCAGGTGCCACCACCTCGGGCATGTTGTTACCAAATGTACCAATTCTACCGATAGATCAAACCTCTGTTCCAAATGTGGTAATCCCCATCACGAACCACACCCATGTAGCAGTTCCCCGATATGTCACCCTTGTAAGTCGGACCTGAAATCAACAGATTTCAACCATTTCGTTGGCTCAGAAAACTGCAGTCACGCTCAAAAAATCAAGAACCTGCAATAAAAGGAATTAAAATTTTACAAATCAATCTAAATAATGCCCCCGCAGCCTTTAATCTTGCCATCGAGCACGCTTACCAAATGTCCGTCGATGTCCTGGTTCTTTCAGAACACCCGTATAAAAACTCGTCCATTATTTCCAATAGCTCCAAAGATAAAAAATCCGCGATTGTACTGATAAACAAGGACCTCTCCTTTAAGAATATCTCCTCCTCAAACCATTTCTGCATCTCCAAAATTGGGCTCACCTATCTCATTGCGGTATATCTACCTCCTGGCAAATCAACCAACATGGATGAATTTTTGAACTCCTTATCTGACTTCCTGCTAAAACACCACAAATTCAACATCATCTGCTGCGGAGATTTCAATGCCCATTCCAAGTCGTGGAACTGCCCATCCTACAATCGACGTGGTATCACCCTGGAAGATTTCTTCATCTCACATAATTTGATCCTGCTAAATAAAGGTATTTTACCCACCTTCCAATCGGCTCGTGGTGACTCGATCATAGATCTCTCCCTGATCAACCCCACCTGTAACAAAAATTTCAATACATTATGGGCCACAGATGACGAGAACGCCACTCTCAGTGATCACAATTACGTCTTTACTATCCTTAACCCAAATCCACTGTGCCATCACAATACTAACCCTCACACTGACATCATGGGGGGCTCCTATCCCACTCCTCCAAAATGGACTTTCGACAGGGAACACTTTGACAGCTGTGCCCTATTTTTCAAATGGAAACTCTGTAATTTATCTCCACAAGACCTGGACATTACCAAATTCCAACAACTACTTACGGAGGCCTGTGATAATTCCTTTAAGAAAGCTCTTCCAAACAATAATTCTCTGGCCAGGAAATCCTTTTGGTGGAATTCACAACTCTCCCAATTGAAGAATAACCTCTCCGCCCTAAAAAGAACACTAAAGAAATTGAAAAAACGCTACAATATTGGACTACATAATAACCCTGTTTACTCAGAGTACAAATCCACCAGAAAGTTATTCAAACAAACCATTATCACACAAAAAACTCACGCTTGGGATACGCTCATGGCTCAACTGGGCACCGATCCTTGGGGTAGAGCCTACAAAATAGTACTCCACAAACTATCCAGCAAAACCGTCAATCTGGAACCCGATGATCTTGATCAGGTCATAACTGAACTTTTCCCACCTCCACTCAAAACTGTACAGGACCTCCTTTTTGACCAAGATCCGATGGACATTCCCCCCATCACACAAGAAGAACTCACCTACTCAGTAAAACGCCTCAATAATAACTCGGCACCTGGATTGGACGGGCTCGTTAACCCTCTCCTTAAAATCCTGATCCTCGACAACATTCCTCAGTCCCTTCAAATTCTTAACGAGGTTCTTTCTTCACTAAAATTCCCCATAACCTGGAAACGTCAAAGGCTTGTCTTATTCCCTAAAAAAGAAGCCAATAAGTACAGACCAATCTGTCTAATTTCAAATTTCTCAAAAATCCTGGAAAACGTGATCAAGACCCGCCTACACACACATATCATCACCACTGGCATCATGCGAAACAAACAGTTTGACTTCATGAAGGGGCTGTCGACAGTTGACGCTGTCAAAAGGGTCGTTGACTGCGGTAACAACCTTGACCCTCTCATTGGCAAACATAAAGTAACTGTAGTGGACACAATGACCTTCTTGGACATCAAAAACGCGTTCAACTCCATAGAACACCATGACATCATTGATTCGCTAATCCACTATGGGTTCCCCAAATATCTAATTACCATAATCAAAAATTATTTAGCTGACCGTCAACTCATCTACATCTCAAAAAATTATACTAAAACTTACAGTTCATCTCGTGGGGTCCCTCAGGGCTCGATTCTTGGTCCTTTACTTTGGAACATTGCAATCAATAGAATCTTCACAATACATAACCTCCCCTCCAGTGTCAAGATCGTAGCGTACGCGGACGATATCACAGTCATAGTCAGGGCTAATAACAGAGAAATATTTATCAGGCTTACAGAAAACGCGTTGAATACCGTTTCAACTTTCCTAAAAACTCTTAATCTGTCAATATCCTGGCCGAAATGTCAACTGCTGGTGTTGACAGGTTACAATAGATCGGAATTGGCACGCACTACCATAAACATAGACGGACACATTATCGAATCATCTCCTAGCGCCACCTATCTAGGGCTCGTGATAAATGACCGCTTTACGTTCACCAATCACGTACGGGCGCTTATTCCAAAAATTAAGAAAATGTGTTTTTACCTCAACACTCTGTTCAAACATAACTCCCTCCTCAAAATTAACAACAATAAACTATACTTGAACATTATCACCTCTGTAGCACTTTATGCCATCCCTGCCTGGTACCAAGTGCTGAATATAAATAAATACAACAAACTCCTGTACACTGCCATTCGACCTGCATTTTGTGCTGCCCTGGGTGCTTATTGCTCTGTCTCGAATGATGCCATCTTCGTACTAAATAAAATTCCCCCACTTGAATTGATTATCAAACAACGTATACACAACTATTTTACCATCCGGGAATCAATCCCCTTGGAAATCAGAGAACAAATCTGGCTCACTCCGGACCCTATCTCCGCCCAAATTATCCGAAACACCAAAACCCTAACACAGAACACCCTGCTACACGATTGGCAAACCAAATATCAGAACTCACCTCTAGGAATCACGACAAAACGTTTCATCCCCAATATCAACCCCTGGTTACAGTCAAAGGAAAAACTATACCAATGTCCTGCTACAACCATGATACTTACGGGCCACTGCCCCTTCTTCAATCACCAATACAGGATTGGTAAAACACTTTCCGCCACCTGTCCCCTCTGCCCCGCCGAGGTAACAGGCGACTCAATCCACTTGGCGTTTAATTGCCCGCACCCTGACATTCATGACCTCAGAATTAGACATACGGCTGGTTTCGTGGGGATTTTCGCACCGGAGAACATCTTCGAAGCCACTAACTTAAAGGTTAACTGGCCCATTTTCCACAATTTTGCTAATGCCCTAATCCCTTACCTCTTTAACGTGGTAAGACAATGACCTCGGTCTCTCAAATCCCTATCCCTATATTCCATAGGGGTTCTGGTTCCCCGTCAGTATCCTTCTTCTTTGGGGAGCTCATCCTCTTCTTGTCCTACTGGGAGGAGGGGGGGAGGGGGTTCATGCTTGGGGGAAAAAAAGGGGGTATCCAAACCCAAAATTTAGATTCACGCGGCTTTATTTCCACTCTGCCTCTCCTCCCTCTCGGGGGTCGGGAGGCCATATCTAGAGGGCAGAGGCGTTTCCTGAAGTATGCCTCTCGGTGATTCCAGGAAACGTCTCAATAAAACACCCTAGGTGAGGGGTTTAGTGGGTCGAACCCCACACTACCCCCGGTATGGCAGCCTCGTTGGACTGGGCGTCCGATGGGAGGCCGGCCGCGTTCTTGGGGGCGCGCAGATCATCCCTTCGGGGATGCGCTGCTCTTCTCCTCGGCCCGGCCGGTTTCGTTCCGAAATTGCCCTTCTGGCGGGGGGTCGTACCGGGGGTGTCTGGAAGTCAGATTCCCCTCACCTGCCAAAAAAAAAAAAAAAAAAAAAAAAAAGGGTGTTAGGGCGAGTTTCAGTCTGGGATTTGGTCGGGAAGGTCGTCTTCTGTCGCGGCTCCTCATTTTTGGCTGATATTTTGGTGTATCTGGGTCTCACGGGTTTCCTTTCGTGTTCGGTGGATGCGCGTGTGTCCCTGCGGCGCAGTGATATATAAATCTGTGATATAAATAAACATTTGGTGACTTTAATTAACAATTCTGTGATTTGTGTGTCTCTCGCTGCTCTCGATTGGAATATAGTTGGGATTTTTGAATAACCATTCGGCCGGTTTCGGGTATCCTCGGCTTTTGGCCCCATCCGATTGATTCTTTTGCTGGGCTTGGCAATCTCAGCGAATGGGACGATCTCCTCAATTGAAGCGCTTTGACGTTGTTCTGTTTTGAACTGACGTCTATACGGTTTTTTCCCCGTACTTCTTTGGACTCTGTATATACTGTAAATATTTCATATATTAATATTTAATCTTTTGCCTTATATATAAAATTCTATTTTACAAATGTGTCTAGTCTATAAAAATGACTACTAAACGCAAAATTAAACGTAAATACGTTTCAAAACCTAAAAATCCAGACATTATTAGCGACTCTGGATCAGATAGCTGCACGTCATTAAATGATTCAAAAAACTCTAAAAGTCCAATAAAGCATGGAAACAACTCAGAAAATGAATCTGATATTGATAATCAGGAACCATATTCCTCAGCAAAAAATAATCCGGCTATGTCTCAAATTAAATACCCCTCACAACAACAAATTTTAAATCCAACGACCTCCGGATCGTCTGATTTAAATGTAAATGTCAATATACAACAAGCCGTAGAAAATAAATTTGCAACCGAGGGTGGGTTTCTCAAACCATTAACAACACATATTGAAACCGAGGATAATTATGATAATATCCCCATGGATACCACTTTAGGCTTACCTATTGAACATTCCACTCATTTGAATAAATACAGTACTCCAATAAGACATTCTTCTAATCCTGTTGGAAATAAAACCTCACCTATAAGTAGAATTAATAAGGAAATTATAAATTATAAAATAGAAAATATTAATGATTGTAAGACTGCCTTTGTGGATTTTATACATAATGAGGCGATGATTGTTGCCTCTTCTGCGGATTCTAAACAAATGCGAGATATTTTTGAATTAAATCAAAAATTACAGAAAATACTTTTTGATGCTCTTACTAATATTGATATTAATTATAAAAAAACTATAGATAGTAAAAATAAACAAATCAGTCAATTACAAAACGAAATCTCTACCTTAAAAACAAATTAAAATGTCACTAGATCTAATTTAATTTCAAATACACCTACCATTACTCATGATATAATAGTTAGAGATCCAAATCTTCAAACATATTCCAACGTAATTAAAAATACATCCTCTGGTACAAATGTCAGGCTAAACAAAGAAAGTAAGAACAACTATAAAAATCATAAGAGTAAAAAGAATGTTCAATTACCACAATTAAATATTGAAATACCATCTACATCTGAGACAGCATTGAGATCCATGAATAAAACAGTATTGATAAAAAATAGGAAACCTTCTAGGTTACTAAATAACAACCCACATAAGGATTGTGCTATTCGGATTCAATCCATTGGTACCACTACCGAAGAGAGACTAAAAAACAATATTGATATCATAAAACAGGTCAAATGTAACATAAATCCTTTGGAAATTGGTATTGATGTAAAACGTACCCGTTATAATAAAAATAATGACATCATCTTTGAGATAGCAAATCAGGATCCTGAGGCAGCTTGTAAATTTCCCGATGCAATCCAAAACGCTCTTCAAAATAAAACTGAAGTTCGACCATTAATTCCTACAACTTTAATGGAAATTGACAATGTTCCACAATACTGGAATGAGGTAGAGACTGATGCACAGATTAAAAACGCACTGACCTCAATGCAAATAAATACATCGCAATTTAGATACTCTCACTCTAAAATCCTTCCTCGTCGCGATAAGGTAGTACGATTTATAATAGATAAAACATCTGCAAATAAACTAATAAATCATAAGATCTTAAATCTAGATTGGAGTAAATGCCCAATCAAAGAAATCAAAAGTAACAAAAAATGTACTAAATGCCATCAGATGGGTCATTTAAGACATGAATGTTCACATACAGAAGATAGAAGTGGTATATGTCCCAGATGTGCCTCCAATGATACACACGATTTTAAAAATTGTAATAAAAATCCTATCTGCATGCCATGTAAAATTGTTTTAAATCTAGATGACTGTCTTCACTTCACTGGATCAAAAAACTGCCACCATTGGTTAAAAATTCGTCAGGAAAGCCTACAATAAATTTGAAATTTTATCAATTAAACTTAAACAATTCAGGTGATGCGTATAATTTATTATTGAATGAGGCCTTTAAATCAGATGTAGATCTTCTTATTATATCCGAGCATCCCTACAAAAGATCAATTTCTATCTCACATTCCTCTAAAAATATGAATGCTGGTATTGTATTGGTCAATAAAGGAATTTCATTCCGAAATACAGATAGGGCAAGCTTTTTCTGTGTCTCAAAAGTAATAGATATATATTTGGTTTCACTTTACATCTCTCCCAAAGCTTCTGTAAATGTCATTGAATTAATAGAGGAATTGAATATTATAGTACATAAATATCATAGAGATCCTATAATCATAGCTGGAGACTTTAATGCCCGATCAATATATTGGGGGGATGATATCACCAATAGACGAGGCGAACTCTTTCGAAATTTTATAGAGGAAAATTCCCTGTCTCTACTTAACACTGGTAATGCTCCAACGTTTGCCTCTCATCGGGGTACATCGATCATAGACCTAACAATAGTAAATAACAAAGCAAAAAGTCTTTACACATTTAATTGGAAAATAATATATAACACAGAAAACTTATCTGACCATAATACAATAGAAATAAGCCTCTGCTCAAGGAAATCAAGGAAATTTTCAACCCATCAGAGATCAAATCATAATAAATCACAGCTCTTCTTGGAATCCAACTCCGATATACATAAATGGTCTTTTAACTCCAATGCATTAGAACTTTTTGATTTAAATTTTAAATGGACTGTTCCTCCGATCTATGAAGTTGACGAAGAAGATCCCATACAAAACATTCACAATATCTTATCCACAATAGTCCTCTCTTGTAATGCTTCATTTCCACGATCGCCTCTGATATTTGATGATAATTCTAGAAGATCCTACTGGTGGAATGAAAATCTCACGCAATTAAAGAACACTGTAAATCACTACCGGAGAACAATATTGAATGCAAATGATGCATTGATAAATTCCAAAGGTTACCCTGACCTTTTGAAGAAATATGCAAAAACTCGTAATGATTTTAAAAGGAGTATCAGAAATGCAAAAGATCAAGCCTGGGCTGATTTAATTTCCACACTAAAGGATAATCCTTGGGGTCTACCATATCGCATAGTAATGCGTAAACTCACTTCCAAAGGGGTTGTATTGACCGAGGAGGATCTGGAAATGACTGTGAATGAATTATTTCCAAAAAAAAGCAAGTTCAATATGCCGATACATTATTACAACCTAACAGATGATCAGGTTATCCCACACGTTACCACAGATGAGCTCTCTTCAGCTGTCAGGAGACTGAGAAATTCTGCAGCACCTGGATTGGACGGTTTATCAGTCCCAATTGTTAAGTCTCTAATAATGAAAAATGTTAACATATTTATTGAAATGTTTAATTTCTGCATAATGGATAACTACATACCTCCACTCTGGAAACAACAAAAAGTGGTATTTTTTCCTAAAAAGGACTCAGATAAATTCAGACCTATATGCTTGATTTCTAATCTGTCCAAAGTCTTAGAATCCATAATCAAAATAAGACTTAACCTATACTGTCATAGTATTGAAATGTTTGACCATAAACAATACGGATTCCGATCTGGTCTCTCAACAGTCGACGCAGTTAAACGACTATTCATTGGTTGTAATCGGTCTGATCCAATATCTGGACGAATAATAGTCACTAAAATCAATGCTATTGTCTTATTGGATATTAGTAATGCTTTCAATAGCATTGAACATGTAGATATCATAGATGGGATGATCAGGAATGGCTTTCCGCCATATTTGATTAAATTCATTGCAAACTATCTAACAGACAGATCACTCATTTTTTATAATAAATTATATTATAAAAAATATAATTATGACAGGGGAGTACCTCAGGGTTCTGTTCTGGGTCTTTTTTTGTGGAACATTGGCTTTAATGATATCTTTGATGTAATGTTACCGACTGGAGTTACACTTGTGGCATTTGCTGATGATTTGGCGGTGGTAGTTCAAGATACCTCGCCCGATCGGGTTCGGGAAAGGACTGAGGCTGCCATCTCTCGGATATATAATCACCTAACATCTAAATCTCTTAATATCTCTTGGGGTAAAACCCAAGTCATTATCAATAGCGCGTATAAACATCCTAATATAGACAGATTATTCTTTAACTTTAATGAATACACAATTCACCCCACTCAGACAATCAAATATTTAGGATTTATATTAAACTCAAAACTAAATTTCTCGAGTCATGTCGAGGAAGTTTGCAGGAAAATGCGTGTGACCGCATATTCTCTGAACAGACTCTTTCAAAACTATAAATTCATGACAAACAATCATAGTAAATTATATATAAACATTATTCTCTCTATAGCGCTTTATGGTATTCCTGCATGGTATCAAATATTAAATAACCATCGCTACCATGAGCGCTTACAATCTGCTATACGTATGAGTTTAAATAAAGCTATAGGATCTTACAAATCAGCTCCACATTTATCCATTTATCTTATAAATAAAATTCCACCTTTACATCTTTTGATCTATAAGCGTATCAATAAATACTTTCTGATCAGGGAACAGTGCGATCCGCGGGTCTTTAGACACCCACTGAATAAAGAAAATCGTACCTTACGGGCTTTAATCGAGCACATAAGTAAAATCACGGATGATACTGTTTTTGAGAGATGGCAAGTCCTCTGGGACTTCTCGGATCTCGGTAGGATAACTCACCTATTCTTGCCGGATGTTAAGATCTGGAGTGGGAATCAATATCCATATATCTTCACAAATTATACCACTGCTATTCTCACGGGTCATGGCCCATTTGATAATTATTATTACCGACTAGGTAAAAGAGAAACAAATCACTGCTCTCTCTGTGATAGTAGAGATGTGGCGGACTCAATTCACTACATATTTCACTGTAGGAGCAGGATTTTATCCCGATTGCGTACAAATCACACAGTTGACTTTGTTGGAGAATTCATTCCAATGAATGTTTTCCATGGTGGTAATATAGAAGTACTACGAAACAACTGGAGAATCTTTAGTGCTATTGCAGGGGATGTCTGCCGCTACCTGTATTCACTTGGATGACAATTGATCCACCTAAACATTATTCATATAGTAATATCCTGGTAACTTTTGCTACATTACAGGATAAAGTGTCCTTTTTAGGATAAATTTATACACTTAAATGGCCCTTTTTAGGGCCAACATACTCAAAGGGTCTTTGTGGGGGGTTGATTCTCAATTTCCGGCACAGACCGAGGCTTATTAAATTCACGGGGCATGTTTTCATGCCGCTTTCTGGTTCTTTCGGGGACCGGGAAGTGAAGATACGTAGGGGCGGGGGCGACAGCCGGAAGCATGCCAGTTTTGGTGATCCCTGGCTGCGTCCCCTAAAAAGCCCAGGTGGAGGTTTTAGTGGGTCGAACCCCACACTACCGCCGCGCGTTCGGCCGCGGGGAGCCTCGTGCGCTGCTTGCCGGCCTTCCGCTTGGGGTTTCTTGGCTGGGGTGTCCTTCGGTGCCTCCGTCATTCCTCCCGGGGCTCCTCTGGGGACCGTGCCCTTTTCAGGGCTCGGGTGCGCCTGGGGGTGTCCTCGGGGTTTGGTGCTGTCATCCGGGGGGTGCTCGCCTCGGCTCGGGGCTCTGGTGGGGGTTGGTGCGGTGCCTTGGCTCGCCGGGGAAGGGGGCGCGGCGGTGTCTGGTCTTCAGATTTCCTCCACCAGCCAAAAAAAAAAAAAAAAAAAAAAAAAAGGGTGTTAGGGCTGCTTGTTACCATCCTGTGCGGATCTCTCTGCGCCCGTCCGGTAGTCAAATTGTGTTATCTCTGGTGTTTTTTGCGATAAAGACTCGTTTTCGGTTTCCCCTGTGTCCTCAAATAGTGGTGCTTCTCGGCAATTGGAGTTCATCCGGTGCGTTTCCTCCTTCTGGAGTTTTTCCAAAAGTTGGTGCCGGCCTTTCGCATATAACCCCAGTGCCATTTCATCATTGACCGTTGCGCAGTGGTCCGTTTTCAGTGTTCTGCGCAGAAAATTAACATTTAGATAATTTCAAACTGATTATTTTCGTTGCTGCGACAACGAACATTTGATAGGAGATCCCACAAACAGGATTCATATTCAAGAATACCTCCTCACTTCATTCCTGTAAGTAACACAAAGTGGCTATCTTCACTCGCTTACACCCCATCACTCTCCGTTTTTGCCGTCATATCCAACTATGTCGGAAAAAAGCGGCAAAACCTTAAAAAGGGAATTTTCCCACACACAAATAATTGACTCCATAAGCATCAGCTCATCAGAGTCAAATTCTCCTCGCAAATCGCGAAAAGACCCCCGAGCTTCACAGGAAAAAACCAACCCTTCTACCTCGAAAGACCTAGAACAAAATATAAAAGTCATAAAACTTAGTAAAGAATTTGGATCATCTACTTCCCTTAACAATTCAAATCACTTTGCGGATGAAACAAAATCAGACGATACGGATATTACAGATGTCCCATACAACCCAAATGTAGATTTTATGGATATTGCTGTCCAAAATGATAAAGATCTTTCAAACTCTCAGAACCCTTCCAAAATCGCAAATAATATCTTCAAAAACTTATCGGGCGTCAAATCTAGAATTATAAAAATGCTATCAAATTCTACAATCGCATTAACACATAAAAATAACCCACGCCACTTACAAATCATGTCAGAAAACAACTCAAACTTGGTTGATAATATCATCCGCCTCCTTGACATCGCGGAATCCAACACGCGTGGCCTCGTCGAAGCCACATGCATCGGTAAAGAAGATCTGTTGAATAAAATTGATGATCTAAAAAAAGAGAATGATGATCTCAAAAATGAATTAAAAAACAAAATACCCACCATAACACAAGATATTACCTTTCCTCCACAAATAAATCCAACTGCCCAATATGCTTCAGCCTTGCGAAAACAAAGAGTGGAAAAGGCCACACCTAAAACAAAACCCTAACACCCTTTTTTTTTTTTTTTTTTTTTTGGCTGGTGGTGGAAATCTGAGGACCAGACACCACTGCACCGCCCTCAACCCGAGCCAGGGGTCTAACTACACACCCCCACCGTGAACCGAGCACATGGCGAGCATCCATCGGGGGGTTGTTACACCCCCGGTGGAATACTCGCCCAGCTCAAGGAGCACACGCGGGAAACACACCCCCAAGCGCGCCCTTCAGCACACCCGGCTCAAGAGGCGAACGGTACAGTGGTAGTGTGGGGTTCGACCCACTAAAACCACCACCTGGGCTTTTTAGGGGACGCAGCCAGGGAACGCCAGAAACTGGCATGCTTCCGGCTGTCGCCCCCGCCCCTATATATCTTCGCTTCCTAATCCCCGAGGGGAGTAGGAAGCGGCATGCAAACATACCCCGTGAATTTATTGTCGTCGGTCCATGCCGGAAATTGTAAACACAACCCCCCACAAAGACCCCATGTATTTGAAGATTTGGCCATAAAAAGGGCCAAGTATAAAATTTATATATATCTATTTATATCTATTGGCCCTGATAAGGGCCATTTGCTTCCCGAAGGAGGGGTGCGCACAAGCGCGTAAGTATATGAGACGAGATTAACTCATCTTACCTCATCTTTATGAAATGGACAATCATAAAAGATTTATTCTCTATTATTTTTAGGTATCAAGGAGCACCCCGGACCCAGCGAACCAGGACCAGGAGAAACCCCAAGAACCCACAGGTAAGTACTCAGATGGTAAAGTATCAACACTTGATTATCCTTCTATTATAGGTATCCAGTTTGTAAAAAGCAAAAGGTAAGTGATCACATATCGATCGGTAAAGCAATAACTCATCATAACAAGGTGAGTGATCACACCGCACAAACCGAGAGTCGGTAACGTAGATCTTACTGTTAGGTATCCACCGATCAAGATTTCCAACCGCTGATAACAACCACCAACGATCCATGGACACCATTTCAATGAGGCAAGTTCAAGTCATTAACGTGTACAATAATGTAGACAATCCATACATTATGACCAATAGGGGTCTTAGATAACATTTTTACTGCCAATAGGGGCAGAAACACTTCCACTCAATAAATAAATAAATAAATAAACATACGAATATGACATATACAAATAAATAAATAAATATATATACAAATAAATAAATAAATATATATATGAACGATACGTATCTTCAAAATAGAACGAACTATATGTATAAAAAGGACGGAATAAATATTATATTATTTTCTTGATGAAGGGTTCTTTTTTATTTTAGAGTTGATCCTCTCCTTAACGTTTTTAGCATGTTGACATTCTTTGGAACCACAGAAATGTTGAAAATTGTCAACACCAAGGTCAAAACGACACGGGACACATATCGGGTCACTTGAGCACTCGCGGTAGTGGTGGCCATTACAACCACATCTGGTACACATGTCTGTACGATCAATTGCATTGTTAGGACAGAAGGCTCGGACATGACCAAGCTGATGACACTTGAAACACCGCCTAATGACCTCACTGATTTCATAAAATACTTTTGCCATCCCATGCGAAAATCACTTCTTTGTAGCATTTTATTTGCGGATATTGAATCAACAACAAATCGCAGAGTTTTTGAGCCATTCGTCTTAAATTGTTTAAAATTAACATATTTAAAATTTTTACAATTATAATTTTCTATGTATGATTTTAAGTACTCCTTTATGTCTTCTTCATCCTGTGTATTGTCTATGTTCGTGACCTCTAGAAGTGTAGTAGGTGTAATGATCACATTTTCAGAAGTATCCTTAGTAATGTTATCTATTGATTTCTTAAAATCATCAATGACAGATTTTTCATTATTTTTGGTATTAGCCACTGTTATATATGCACTTTTCTCGCTAATTCTCACATTTTTTACCTCTAATCCTAACTGAGTGGGATTTATGGCCTTTTTAATTTTATTTATATGCAACGTAGTATCGTTAATTGTTGCATGTTCTTTTTTGACCACTATTTTAATGGTGTGAGATTGTTTATCCTGAGCAGATGCCTTATTTGCGTGAGGGATTGACTTTTTGGTTTTTCTTCCTAAAACCTTTGCAAAAGAATTTATGTTATTGCCTGTGTTAGAATTATCTGTCACCTTTTCTTGTGGTAATTGTTGTTTTTGTTGATGCTGTTGCTGTTGTTGCAGTTGTTGCTGCTGCTTCAATGTAATCAACTCTGATTCAAATTGTTTTATCCTTTCTGTCCATGCTGTGTAACCTTGTAGTAAATTTTTTAGATCTTTATCAAATGGCATAAACCCATTGTATATTTGGATGTAAATTTGACATACCTTATCCAGGGGAATTGACCCAGTATCAGAGGATTGACATGCTTGCACATATTTACCTAATTCAAATATACCTTTTTTTAGTTGTTTATAAGAACCCTTCAAGTCTGAATTTATATTATCATCATTTGGGGGATGGATGCTGGACCCCACCGACATCGCAGATACCGGCCTTTTAGAGTTGACATTTACCTCGTCTTGAATTATTTCTTCAGTAAAGGAATCCGGAGACTCGTCAACGCTGGAGAAGCTCCTGTTCGCATATTTCTCGGACTTGGAAATCTTTTTACGCCCCTCATCCCCATCCTCAGGGCGAGAAGAGGATGCAGAGTCCCAATTTTTATGTGAAGCCTTTCTCTTGTGTGGCTTCGACATCACAGGTTATGTCAGCGCATAACCTGTCGTCCTCGCAGACGGATCACGACTAATAAATTTAGTACGATCGGGAGTCACCCGATGGCGCCACACAGCACTCCGCAAACGACCAGCGGACCTGCGCGCGCACGAAACCAACGGCCACGCGAGTTAAGAGACTCTAACCTACGTATTTCTCGATTTCAGGAAAATACTTTTTGTTGTACACAGGCTTTAGAGAAAAGTGAGATTAATATCTCAGATTGAATCCCGCACCGCGACGCGCACGATGATCCCCAACACGACTTCACAGGTATCCGCAATCACGCACAAACCGAAGAGATCCGCACAGCTGCCACGTAGGCGTGCGTTACGTACCGGATTTCACAGTCAACTACCCTAACACCCTAACACCCTAACACCCCAACACCCTTTTTTTTTTTTTTTTTTTTTGGCTGGTGGAGGAAATCTGACTTCCAGACACCGCCGCACATTCCTCCACAGCAATCTAAGGTATCAAAACTAGCCCCCACCGGAACCCCCGATTGAGGCGAGCACACCCCGATGACAACACCCACCCCGAGGACATCCCCAGGCGCTCCTGAGCCCTGAAAATGGCTCAGTCCCCAGAAATGCCCCGGGAAAGGTGAAGACACCGAAGAGTACCCCCCCCCCCCCAACCGAGTAATCCCAAGCGGCCAAGGCCAGCCATTTCAACACAGAGATTAATCTGTGGTTGAATGTGCGGCGGTAGTGTGGGGTTCGACCCACTAAAACCTCCACCTGGGTGTTTTCAGAGACGCAGCCGGGAATCACCTGTCATGGCATACTTCCGGATACGCCTCTACCCCTATATATCTTCACCTTTTGATCCCCAAGGGGATCAAAAGGCGGCATGATAACATGCCCCGAGACTCTAAAATCATCGGTCTATGCCGGAAAATTGTATAAAAAACAACCCCCCCGCATAAAAACCCTATGAATATATTTGGCCTTAAAAAAGGCCAACAATGTATTATGTATATATAGAGTCCTAAAAAGGACTATTATTAAGCCCTAAAAAGGACTGTTATTATATATATAAAAATCCTAAAAAGGACTATTTGTATTCAAAAAATAAAAAATCTATGAAAATCATCATTGTTTTCAGTTATTAATTGTATAGTGAGTATAAGAATTTACAAATTTTTTTTTTCCTGAAAGTTTACTAAATGTTCTCCAATTTTGCAAAGAAATTTCTAAATTATCTCCAAAAAAAAAAAAAAAATTTATTGTATCTTTATATTTATTTTATTAAACTCTGTTTTACGTTTTTCAAATGTTGACAGTTTTTTGATCCAACAAAATGGTTTGAATCCGATAATCCAAGATCAATTTTACAAGGGATACAGATGGGATCTCTTGAACAATTTTTAAAATCGTGTGAATCGTCACAACCACATTTTGGGCAAATGTTTGAACGATCTATTTTATGAGTACAATTATTTCTTAAATGTCCAATTTGATGACATCTCGTACATCGTTTGTGACTATTAATTTCTTTTATATTACATTTGCTCCAATCTAGATCAATTTTTTTTAATTTTAATAATTTGGTAGCAGAGGTTTTATCTAAAATAATTCTGACTACTCTATCTCTTCGTGGAAGAATTTTGGAATGTGAGTATTTAAATTGAGTTAAATCAAAACCTAAATAATTAAGTTGATCTTGAATTTTTTCATTTGTTTCCGTATCATCCTAATAAGCTGGAACATTATCAATTTCTAATAACATTGTGGGAATTAAAGTTTTAATATTAACATCATTATTGACTGCTTTTTTGATAGCATCTTGAAAGTTATTAGCTATTTTTGGATCTTTATTAGCTATTTCATAGATGACATCATATTCTTTATTATATCTAATACGTTTAATTTCAATGCCTAATTTTTGTGGGCTAATTTTTTCTCTAATATTATTAATAATTACTTTGCTATTTTTAAATTTATCATCTAACGAATTACCATTAACTTTGGCAATAATGGCACAGTCAGTATGAGGATTATTATTATATAGTTTAGAAAGTTTCTTTTGAGAAACATTTATAGATTTAGAATTATTTATTAGTTGATTATTATTTTGATAGCTAGTACAAGGAGTTTGACTATTGTGAATATTATTGGGATTTTTTTTAGATTTATGATTTTTGAAGTTATTCTTTGATTCGTGTATTTGTAAATTTTTTGTAACAATATTTGCGTATGATTGTAAATTAGGATTTTTAATAATATTATCCTCAATTATGATTTTTAAAATTATTTTTCGATTCGTGTGTTTGTATATTTTTTGTTACAATATTTGCATATGATTGTAAGTTTGAATTTTTTATAATACTATCCTCAGTTATCGTAGGTTTAATTTTATTACAAGTGTGTAGTTTGTTTTTTAATGATGAAATTTCTTCTTTTAGTGCTGTTATTTCATTATTTTTATCTTTAATTATATTATTATCATTTTCTCGTGATTTTATAAAATTATCATACCATTCTAGCATTAAACTTTGAATTTCTTGATTAGATTTTAAATAACTAAATTTATTAGAGTTATCATTAAGTACAGAAATCAAAACTTCATTTTGAATAATAGTTATTAGTTGTCTTGGAAAGTCGAAGTTATTTATATTTATATTTTTATTGTCATTATTTATATTTGTATTATTTGTATTGTCAGCATAAGGAAAACCTACTCCTAATTCTATATCCATTTCAGGAATATTACTTTCATTAGTATTATCATTTAATTCAATTTCTTCCATATCAATTTGTCTCTTAGCGCGCAATTGTCTTTCTCGTTTAACTTCTCTCATTTTTTTAATTTCTTCTCTATTTTTATTAGATTTTTTATTATCAATATTATTTAATATATTTTCAATTCTATTAAATTCATTACCATTAGAATTATTGTCATCTTCATTATTTACAAGATCACTAAAAATTTCTGGATCATCAGGATCTGAATCTGATATGTTAGTCATTTTCATTTTTCTTTTTCCATTTTTTATTGGGGACCTTAATTTTTTCCTAATAGTTTTAGATGAACTATCGCTGTCTGTGTGAGATTCTTTTCTAAGATCAAAAGAATCTATAATTTTATAAGATTTATTATCTTTTAAATTAGACATTTTGTTTAAATCTTATTTTGTAGAATAAATAAGCATATATTATGCTTATATAATTGAGAAAATATATACAGGAACCCCAGTGAACAGGTACTAACCTGAATAATAGGAGGGGAAGGATTGAGGAATGGTGGGGAATACAAAAGTTCCAAGTTGAATGGTCCGACGTTCGTCCGAACCAACAGTCGTCACGGTAATAAACACTTTAATGATGTGAATATTACAGATAATCAAAACTTGCGCAAAGACACAAAAATGCACTACTGCGCATCGGCCAAAGCCAAAAATTAGCAAGAGGTTATTTTGAAAACCAAAAGATATATAGCACCAATAATTGCACTTATATACTCCGGAAACAACAAACCCCAATTGCCCTAGGGCAGCACAAGCTCAGGAAGCCGATGAACACGGCAGAAACGTTCTACCAACAAGATTAATGAAAATATCGCAATAAATACATCACACGAAGGGACAAAAGGACGACGGGTCTCGTATATCACCAAAACAAAACACTACCCTAACACCCTTTTTTTTTTTTTTTTTTGGCTGGTGAGGGGAATCTGCAAACAGACACCCCCAGAAGAGTACCTCATAGGCTAGCCTCCCGGATGGAGAAAACCCGTCAACGCTGGAGAGGTCATGAAAGAGGAGAAGGGACCCCCACCAAACCAGCAAAGACCCCCCCCCGGAAGGAGGGAGAGGACGAGCATGCCCCGGTAAGGAGACACCCCCCCCCACCGACAGAGACCCCGCCAGCAAGCAGAGGACCCCCCCCCAAACCCCCCAAAGCCAACAATCTGCTCTCCCACAGGAGAGCATTGCCCATGAAATACCCATCCGGGGGTAGTGTGGGGCTCTTACCCACTAAACCCCTCACCTAGGGCTTCTTATTGAGACACTTCCGGGAATCGCCAAAGGCATGCTTCAGGAAGTGTCTCTGCCCTTTACATATGTGGTCTCCCGACTCCCTGGAGAGTGGGGAGGCAAAGCAGGCATACCCGCATGAGTCTAAAAGGATTTATAATACTTAAGAAATATTATGACACCTTCTATATATGTGTATATTTATTTGTATATGTGAGTTTGTGTAGAGGTTTCAATATATGTCTAAAGAGATAGATGAGTGTATAACTCTTCTTCCTTATTTTTAGCTAGTTATGGCTGAGTAGGGGGAGGGTAATGATTTTTTAGAAAAGAATATAGAAATTCACAGATTTTCTTCGCGAAGTCTATAAATAGAGGCCAGTTTGTTTTGAAATTCGTGTGTTCTAAAATATTCTCAGGGGAGAATTGTCCAATGAAATTGGTAGCACATCTTCTCCGTATTTCCGAAATTCTGTGATGGGTACAGTGAAAGGTGATATGGAGGCTATTACCAATTTGTCCCGTGTCGCAAAGCGCGCATAAATTTGAAATTATTCTGCCTAGTTTGAATTGATGGTCAAAGAAAGGACCATGTCCAGTGAGGATAGCCGTGGTGGTGTAGTTCAATTTGGGTCTGTATTTATGTAAAAGGTTGGTCCAGGTTTTTAGGTCTTTTATGAATTCTTTTGTGATGTGAGCTTTTGTCGAAAGATTCCAAAGAACCTCCCATTCCTGGATGCGTTTATCTTTGCTGTTTTTGCGAATATGGCTGATAATTGTGTTGGTGAGCGGATTATTGTATATTTGTATTTTATTTCGCATTTGTGAGGGGATTTGTTCTCTTATTTTGAAATAATTTTCGATGCGTTCTTTGATTATATGTTCAAGCGGGGGAAATCCATTTAGCATAAAAAGGGCCTCGTCAGAGACCGTTTTGTCCGCACCAATGGCCGCCCTGAACGAAACCTTGATCGCTCTATTGAGTCGATTATGGTACGTAGGGATGTTGAGTACCTGATACCACGCGGGGATTGCATATAACGCGATCGATAAAATTATGTTTAAATACAATCTATTATTGTTATATTTAAGCGTTTGGCAATTCTTGAATAGATTGTTCAGTGCATATGAGGTGCGATTGATTTTGCCGATGACCTTGTTAACGTGGTCTTTAAAGTTTAGTTTGTTGTTGATAACCAATCCCAGATAGGTGGCGCTGGTGGCAGGGGATAGTGTATGTTCGTCCATGACAATCCGGATGTTGTCAAATTCATGGCTATTGTAACCTGTCAAAATTATCAGCTGACATTTGGGCCAGGAGATTACTAGATTCAGGGATTTCAGATACGTGTATATCTTTTTCAAAACATATTCTGTATTTCGAACCACTTTGTTTCTTTGTGTCACCTTTACAGAAACCGTGATGTCGTCCGCAAAGGCTACGATTTGGACCATTGGTGAAACTATAACTTCAAAAATGGAATTGATTGTGATATTCCAGAGGATAGGGCCTAGGATGGAGCCTTGGGGTACTCCTCTGGCTGATTTGTATCGTTTGCTGTATCTGTTGGTGATGACAACAAATTCTCTGTTGTTAAGGTATTGATATATCAAATGAATCAAATTTCTGGGAAAGTCATATTTTTGTAGAGCTGCAATGATGTCAGAGTGTTCAATTGTATTGAAGGCGTTAGAGATATCCAGGAAGGTCAGTGAGTGTACTGTGGTAACTATGTGGCATCCAGTGTGAGGGTCTAAGTTATTGCAGTGTTCGAATAATCTCTTGACTGCATCAATAGTGGAAACACCTTTCATAAAACCAAACTGTTTATGATCCATCATGCCTGTGTTTGTAATGTGAGTGTATAATTTATATTTAATTATATTTTCAAAAACTTTGGAGAGATTTGATAGTAGTGCTATTGGGCGAAATTTATTGGTATCTTTTTTAGGAAAAAGGATGAGTCGTTGGATTTTCCAAATTCCTGGATATTCCTGCGCTTTGAACATCTTATTGATACAGGGAAGGATATGCGATATATTATCCTTAAGGAGCTTTTTAAGGATTGTATTGGGAAATCCATCAAGCCCTGGAGAGGCGTTGTTGTTGAGCTTGTTAATCGCATAAGTGAGTTCATCAATAGTTATATCCTGGATTTCGTCTGGGTTCAATTTGGTTGGAATGTCGAGGATTTCCTTTCCTGGAGGTGGGAAGAGTTCCTCTACAACCTGATCTAGATCATTTTGTTCAAGTATGATGGTTTTACTGGTGAGTTTTTTCATTATTACTTTATATGGTCTACCCCAGGGGTTTTCCTCTAGTTCTTGCATGAATCCATTCCATGCAATTTGTTTCTGTTTATTAATTGTATCTTTGAACTTTTTCTTTGCTTGTTTATAGTTTTCAATGAGTGGATTGTCCTTATTGTCTATGTTGAAGCGTCTTCTCAGCCTGGAGATGGCTCTTTTGAGCGTTGATGTGCGCTGTTTTAGGTGAGTGAGTTCTACATTCCACCAATAGGATTTCCTGGTGGTTGAGGATTGACTAAGTGGATTCGATCGTTTAAAGGAGTTATCACAGGATTCCATTAGAGTATTATTTAGTTCTGTCAGTGTTAGATTCTCCGGAGGGTGAGTTAGGAGTTTCCAGCTGAAATAAAGTGCGCAATTATTGAGTTGATCTTTATCAAAAATCCAGTGCGGGTTTTGAATGGAGTCTTCGTTGATATCTCCAAAAACACCATCTTCTACTTGTTGATTTTTTGATTGTAGTTTTATAATAATGTAATTGTGATCTGAGAGAGATTCGATTTCATCCAGGATGGTCCAATTAATAGATTGACTGTTATTGCAGGTTTGGTTAATCAAGGATAAGTCAATGATGGATGACCCTCTCGCTGATTGAAAGGTTGGAATGATGCCCTGATTTAATAATACTAGGAATTGTGTTTTAAACATATCATCAAGTAATAATCCTCTTTGATTATTATAATGATTGTTCCAAGCTGTTGAGTGTGCATTAAAATCACCGCCAATAAGTATATTGAATTTTTTGTATTTATTAAGGAAGTTTTGTAATTCTTCAATGAAATGATTGATGTTTACTTCTTTTCTAGGGGATAGGTATACCGATATGACATAGGTGGTTTCTATTTTGGTGATGCAGAAGTGTTCATTGGAGAGAATATTTTTTGAGGATAGATTTTTGTTTATTACTATTATTGCACTCTTTTTATCACCAGAGGAATTTGTAATAATGTTAGAATTTTTATAGGGATGTTCTGATGCAATGATGATGTCAAGACTTTCCTGGAATGCATATTCAATGGCTAGATTGAAGGCTTCAGGGGTATTATTTAAATTTATCTGTAGTATTTTTAAGGGTTTTAAACCCTTTTTGGAGGGTTCTTTATTATGCGAGCGTGTTCGCAGTTTTTTGAACCAATATAGTGTTTGTGATCTTCCTTTTGTAGGTCGTATTTGCAAGGTATGCAGATTGGATCAGGACCACAGGGTTGAGTTCCATGTTTTTCTCTACCACATTTGTGGCAAAGATGGGTTCTGTCAATTTGGCTTTTGCAGAGATTTGTTTGGTGGCCCAAGTTAAGGCATTTATAACATCTTTTTAGTGATATTGCTTCTTTTATATCACAAATTGACCATCCCAACTTAACCTTTTTATTTTGTAGGAGGGCTGACGCGGTTTTATTATCAACCGAGAACCTGGCTGTTTTTGTATTTCTAAAAGAGGGTTTGGAATAAATGAATTTAAATTCAGTTACATTATGTTTTATTACTAGTTCCTGCAGTTGGTTTTTGATATCGGTATCATCAAATGTACCATCAATGTTTGATATTTCAAGGAGTGTGGTGGGAATTAGTGAGGTGGAAGTTGTAATATCTTTTATTTTTTGGTCAATGGCATTTTTAAATTGATCAATATTTTTGACATCGGTATCTTCCATTTCTAATATAATATCGCCGTTGGGTAGTGAGCGAATAGAGGAAATGGATATATTAAAGGCATCAGGGTTTATGTCTTTTCTAATTGTTTCAATAAGATTTTTCATTTTATTTTTCCTGGTGCTCTCGGATTCATTATTTTTTAAAGGAATGCCGTTTATTTTTATCGCTCTTTTATTATTGGGATTTTTGTTGATCATTTTAATTGGGATTTTTGTGTTTTTAGCCGGAGTTTTATCTCTGGGTGTTTTATTAATTTGCTTATTGGGGGACTCTTTATAGGTCATGGTTTTTTTATCTTTATCTTTATTGTTTTTTTTGATTTGATTTCTTTTGGTCATTTCCGCAAAAGTGTTTACTGGGATTGGATTAGGGAGGAAGATATCTTCCTTTGTAATGATAGGGATGTTTGCGCTATTTAGATTATTTACATTATTTACATTATTTACATTTAGTTTGATTTTATTTTCCAGGATAGAGTTTTGTTTTTTGAGGTCTTCAATTTTCGTCTGTAGTTCTTCATGGTTGATTGCAATCGCCTCAATGATTGCACGTGCTTGGAGCTCAGAAGCATCAAGAAGACCTATGACCCCATCGACGAGGGACTTATTATTTTCAGTCATCAGTCTGATGACTTTTTTTGTGTCCTGATGAGAGGCTGCAATAGCTTGATTTGAAATTATTTTGATAATTTTCGATTTAACCCCTGATATGTTTTCCAGGATTTGGTTCGCAATTTTATCGGGTTTAATGTCATCAGGGTTGTGATTATCATTTGAATTATTGCAATCCATGAAATTTTCAATTGCTTCCTGGGGGTCCTCTACCCCTTCAGTGTCGTTTGATTCTACATCCGAATCATAGAATTTTTGTTTTAGGTTTTTTATAGGGAAGATGGAAATCTCAGGGTTGGATTCCTTAGATGTGGAAGGAAGATTATCGACCGAGTTGTTTTTTGAAGGGCATCTAACCTTGGTGGACGGGGATCCCGATTTTTTGCGATTCTTTTTTGGGGTTATTGATTCGGAGCTACTAATGCTTATAGCATCCGAGGGAGGATTTGGGGAGGCCATCCGTTTATGACCTTTATTTAGGTTTTCCGTGCTTTTGTTCATTTTGGAGGACTTTTAGCATTTAAAGTCGATAATATAGGGTGGAGAGAGGAAGGGAGAGATAGTGAGAGGTGTCCAAGGATGCCAGAAGATGGCAGGACTGGGTGGGTTACTCACTATCTGGAGAGGAGTCTGTCTGACGTTCGTGCAAACCGTTGCTATGGTATTCACATAACATAGAGGCCTACGTGAGAGGATTTGGCTGCGCAGAACCCAAAAAACGTTCCTTGCGCAGGAGGATGGCTCCAAATTGAAGATTGGGTTAGCCTTTGAACTAGGGATTAAAATGGAGCAAATTGCACCAAAGACCAAGCCCTGAAGGCGGACTCCAATTGCCCGCGCGCAACACAGGTTACGAATTCGGGAGACCACACTTTTAGGGAGCTGGTACTTAATCCTGACGTAGTATTACGAAATTAAAACCGGAGCAACTATATAGCGACCGCACTAGCGAAACATCCGACGATCAACAACCCTAACACCCTAACACCCTAACACCCTAACACCCTTTTTTTTTTTTTTTTTTTTTTTTTGGCAGGTGAGGGGAATCTGACACCAGACACCCTCGGTTGAACCTCCCCGCGAGAGAGCCCACCGGAAAGAGCCCCATCGAGCCCCAAGGGGAGAGCAGGACATCCCCAAGGGGATGGCCCACGCACCACCCAAGGCCGCGAGAAGGCCCCCACGCGCGGGCCCCCTCCCGCGGTTGAACCCCCGAAGGTAGTGTGGGGTTCGACCCACTAAACCCCTCACCTAGGGCTTCTTAGCGAGGCACATCCAGGAATCACCAGAGGCATGCTTCTGGATGTACCTCTGCCCTCTAATTATGACCTCCGGTCTCCCGAGGGAGAGAGGAGGTGGCGCGAAGTCAAGCCCGCGTGACTCTAATATGGCTTTATGCCTAAAGGAAAAACTACATACCCAAAGTAAGGTAACTTAGATGGGGTAGAGAGACAAGAGGCATTTTTTAATTATGTGTAAATATTTTTTTTTTTTTTTTTTTTTTTTTTTTTTTATTATTTGAAAAGAAGGAATGTATAATGAAGGGATCATTAAGGGGCATTATGGGGAATATGAATATGAAAGAGAGATTTTTAGAGTTGGTGAAAGTAAAAGAGACAGAATTATGGGAGGGTATGAGTAGAGTTATTATGAGGGAGAGAATCAGTATGAATTAAAGAGAAATATTATGAATTGTGAGTTAAAAGGTAGTTAATTGTCGAGTTTATTTATGTAGATGGTTGAATTTGATAGTAGATATGTAAATAAAGTTGATTCAGTCCTAAGAAAATTGTGAAGAAAAGAGAGTTTAGAAATTTAGGCATTTTGGAAAGGGTATATCCTTTGGTCATTTTAGCTAAAGTAAGTTCAGAAATTGTCCGTGAGAGACCGGGTTGGTCCAGGTGTGGGTTATAAAGAGTCGAATTTTTGAGCGGTCTGATCGAACCAAAGTAGGCGGCGCTACGATCGGAGACCATCTGTCAAAGGAAGAAAAGTGGTTATATTATGGTAATGATGTGAAAGTCTAATATTATAGACTATGATAGGTTAGGTGAATAGTGATGTGAAAATAAAAATTTATGGTCTAAGTAGATTAGAGTGTGAAAGGTTAGTGATAAGGATCTGTAATGAGAGAGAGATTTGTGAATCTGATATAAAAAGTGAAGTAAGTAATAATAGTATGTGGTGGTGAAAAAGTGAGGTTAGTTATGAATTGTGTTTGATAAGGGGTAGTGATATTAATAGATATTAGGAATGGGTGAATAATGTGTATATGATTATTATGTAATAATTAATGAAATATGTTTGTGTCAAATTAAAGCTGTTTTGATATTTTTTCTTTCCTTTATCTTGTTTTTGTTTGTACGTTCCCATATGATTAAGAGAGAGCGTCGTATATAGAGTATAAGTTTTTCTGAGAAGTTGGATTAGAGTCAAGCTCTAATTATGCTATTGTCTGAAGTGTTGAAAGAGAATAGGGCAGAGCGCCTTGGCGATACCCTTGTAGGTCTTCCAGTTGTTCAAGACGTCATCGTTTTTGATCTGATTCCAGACGTTTGTAGGTGAGAATTCACCTTTAAAGTTATTAGTGTGTTGAATCCTTATTTCATGGAATTGGTTATATTCACAAGAGAATATTATATGATTGGCGTCCCCAATGGCATTGGAGTCACAGAAGACGCAAGTTGGAGATTGTAGGCGACCAATCTTGTGAAGATGTTTCGGGAAGGGCCCATGTCCTGTGATACACATGGTGGATAAGGTATCAAAGTGGATTTTTAATTTGTTGTTGAGCCATTTATGTATGTCCATCATGTACAGTTTTAAGTGTGAAGCATGTTCGGAGTGCCGGAGTTTGTCATTAAAGTCCATGATGATTTGATTGTGATTGTCCTTTTTTATGTTTGAAAGAATTGTGCGGTAAAAACGATTTGGAGGGATCTGTATTGTAGTACGAATTTCAAAAGGAATTGTATGTCTGATGTTGTTGTAATTGTCGATTCTTTCTTTAATAATTAGATCCAAAGTGGGCAGTCTGTTTAGATAATAGAGTGCTTCGTCGGATATGGTCCTAGGGGCTGAGATAGCTCTGATTAGGGATGGACGGATGGCTCTGTTTAATTGCTTAAACTTTGTTGGTGTGTCGAGTGTTTTGTGCCAAATGGGAATAGCGTAGAGTGCAATGGAGAGGATAATTTCTATATAGAGTTTGGAGTGGTTAATCTTTAGAGTGGAACAGTTTTTTTGTAAATGGTTTAGTCTGTGAGTAGTAATTCTAATTTTTTTGCATGTATGTGTGATATGATTATTGAAATTTAATTTGTTATTAATAATTATGCCCAAATATTTGGCAGAGTATATTGGTTTAAGGATGGTATTAGCAATTTTGTATTCATAGTTTTGAATTTCAGAAAGCTTGTATTGAGTGTTGGAGAGTAACTGGCATTTGGAAGAAGAAAGAATTAGGTTGTAATATTGAAGAAATTTATGGATTTTATGTAGAGCTTCATTTGTTTTATTGATGATTGATTGTCTGTTTGTAGATTGTACAACGAGGGTGATGTCGTCGGCGTATAGTATCAATCCAGTGCCAGGAGCAAAACGAATTTCTGTGATTTTGTTGATTGCGATATTCCAAAGGATTGGTCCAAGTATGGAGCCTTGGGGTACTCCTCTTTTCATAGAATATGTTTTTATGTATCGTTCATTGAGGACCACTAAGGTACGATCTTTTAGATAATTGCTAATTATGTTGATAAGATAGTTGGGAAAATTGTATATAATCAGATTATTTATTATATCAGAGTGTTCGATGGAGTTGAATGCGTTTGATACGTCGAGGAAAACTATATTATTGATGGTAGTTACTATGTTGGAGCCAGTTACGGGATCAGTGTTGTTGGTTAATTCAGTAAGTCTATTTATGGCATCGATGGTGGATAAGCCGGTTAAAAAACCGAATTGTTTGTTGTGCATTAGTTGAGAACCAGTGATATGTTGTAAGAGTCTGACTTTAATGATATTTTCAAATACCTTAGAGAGATTTGAGAGTAGACATATAGGTCTATATTTGTCGTGGTTTGGTTTAGGGAATAAAATGAGGTTTTGTATTTTCCAGAGAGTGGGGAAGTTATTGTCTAGAAGAATTTTATTGAGTGTGTTTTTGAAGAGTGGAATGTTGTCCAAAATGATGGCTTTAATAAATTTGGTGTGTAATCCGTCCAGTCCAGGTGAGGCATTATTGTTAAGAGCTTTTGTAGCATATGTAAGTTCGTCTGTAGATATGAGAGTTGTGTGTTCAGCGGGAGTATTGATGTGTATATATGGATTTTGTTTTAGATTTATTGGAAAAAGTTCATCGACTATTTCATCTAGATCTTCCGGATCAAGAATGGTGCGTTGTGATTTGTTTTTGGCCATAATTGTTTTATAGGGTTTGCCCCAAGGATTGTGTCGGAGTGTTTCGACAAAAGTTTTCCAGGCATCGTGCTTTTTTGATTTAATCAGATTTTTTAATTCAGTTTTGTATTGTTGGTAGTCTAGATTTAATGGGTTATCTGTGTTTTTATTGAAATTGTAACGTTTATGTAGCTTAGTGATGATTCTATGTAATCTATTGGTATTGTTTTTAGCTCGTGTGAGGGAATCGTCCCACCAAAAAGACTTCCTATGATTGTGAGGTTTGGAGAGATCTACCCTTTTTAGTGTGGAGTTGCAGGAGTCGACAATTGTATTGTGTATGGCTTCGATATCGATATCATCTGGGTTGGTGCCGTCCAAGTGCCATTTAAAGATAAGTAGTAGATTTTCCAAATTATCTTCTTTGAGAATCCATTTATTAAATTTAATGGGAAGCTCTATGTATTTTGGATCATTGTTTATATCAAATTGTGTATTATCTAGATGATTCGGATTGATGAGAGTTATGAGTACCCGGATATATTTATGATCGGACAAGGTGGTGGTTTCATCATCTACTAGCCAAAAGGTTTTAAATAATGATTTTAATTGATTATTGATTAGGGTAAGGTCAATAATCGAGGATCCTCGAGAGGATTCAAAGGTGGGTATAATACCTATATTTAATAGAATGAGGTTCAAGCTGGCGAATAGTTCTTCCAGAAGTCTGCCACGAGGATTATAGTTATAAGAGTGCCAGGAGGGTGATTTTGCATTGAAGTCACCTCCTATGAAAACATTATGCATTTTGTGTTTAGAGATAAATAGGGTGAGATCGTACGAAAAGGTGTCAAAATCAAAATCCCTATTAGGGGGAAGATAGCAGGATATAAAGTAAATATTATTAATTTTAATAGAACAAAAGTATTGTGTAGTAGTGATTTTCTTAAGAAAGAGATTTTTATTAATAATAATTATTCCTGCTTTTTTATTTTCAGATTGATGGGTGATTATAGTGGAATTGCAATGAGGAAATTCGCTAATGAGAATAATGTCCGTATGAGTGTGATAAGCTTCCTCGATAGCTAAATTAAAAGCGGAGGAAGAATTATTTAGATTTATTTGTAATACTTTTAAACTTTTGAAGCGGGGTGCTTTATGATGTTGGCGTGTGAACAGTTTTTTGAACCGGTGTAGTGTTTGAATTCAGATTCGTGTAAGTCGTCCCTACATGGCAAGCAGAGTGGATTTGGATTTTTGCAATCACGGGGTCCGTGCTGATTAGATCCGCATTTGTAGCATAGATTGCTTCTGTCGATTGTGTTGGGGCAGGTTTTGATAGTGTGTCCTAGTTGATGACATTTAGTGCATCGTTTTATAGATTTTACCTCTTTAATAGGGCAAAAGGACCAACCCATTTCTATATTTCCAGCGTCAAGGATGGTTTTGGCAGTGTTTTTGTCTACAGCAAATCTTGCTATTTTAGTGTTGTTGTAGGATGATTTGGTAAATTTAAAATTATAGCCAATAGGTTTGAGAGGATTTACGATATTTTCAATGAATTTTTTAATTTCTTCTTCTTCATGGGTACCATCTATATTTGTGATTTCGAGTAGAGATGTAGGGGCCAGGATAGTGGAAGTGGACAGGGGTCCCATAGTTTTTGAGATTTCTGAATTTAGATTCTTTATATTGTCTGGGTCGTTGTTTTCAACTTCAAGTATAAAATCGCCTTGGTTTGTTTGACGAAGAGTCGAGATTTTTACTCCAAATTGAGAGGGTTTTATTTTATCTTTTAGGAGTTTGATTAGATTTTTATTGTCCTCGATGTGTTTGTTGGGATTGTCCGGATTAGGAGTATATCCCAGAATTTTTATCGCCGTTTTAGTGTGTGGGTTAATATTCGTAACTTTGCGTGGTATGGATTTTTTATTTGTATTTGGATTTTTAATAGATTTATTTCTTTTATTGTCACTTTTAGTGTTATCAGATGATGTTTGATTGTTGCTTGTATTTCCATGTAAGTTATTGTTATTGTAGTTGTTGTCCTTATGGGGTAAACCCTTTTTTAATTTATAGGCATAAGATGTCGAGGGATTATCGTTATTGTTATTGCTAGTTATGATGGTAGGGTGGAGTGTTGTTTGTTTTAATCTGTTGTTTTCCTCTTCAAGTGTAGTGATTTTTAATTGTAATTTTTTTATTTCATCGCGTGTTTCGTCATCGGCTATGTAATATGTGTTTAATAATGAATTAGCGTTATCTTCATTGGTGCGAATTAATTGTATAATATTTTCGATGATTAGGCTGTTTTTGCATGTGATTTGTGCTGTTTTCTCGTTGTCCTCTTTATGGGCCACAAGGATTGTTTCATTCATACACATGGATATTAATTTGTCCTTTATTTTTGAGAAATTTGAGCGGATGTTGTCATATATTGAGGCAGGGTCAATATTTTCACTAGAATTTTTTGATTTTCCATTAGGTATATTTGTGTTTTTATTAGAGATGGAGGTAGGAATTTCTTCAAATTCTATTTCCATGTCGTCATCAGAATCTTCTAGAGTATTAAATATATTTTCCCCTACAGCGTCAGGTTCGGGTTGTGAGTGATTAGGTTCAATTGTATTGGAGTTGTCTGGGGCACTAGTATTAATGTTTGTATTCGAGTTTGTGTGGTTAGTGGAAGGTCCATCTAGATCACGTATTGGGGATGGGGATTTATGTTTATCAGAATCACCAGATCCGCTATGTAAGGAGATGGTGTCGAGATTCGAGATTTTTGGAAGTTTTGAAGAACCTCTATTAGGAGTTTTGGATCGAGTTTTATTGGATGGCTTCATCTCGAAAGAATATGTTTTAAGTGCCAGTAATAAAAACAAAATTCATTCATTGGCAGAATGATAGTGACGCTGGGAAGTACTCACTGTTAGTTGGCGAGCAGGTAACGAAGGCCCACGTGGACCCGATCATATGATTGCGCAGTATACAATAAATTGGAGCAGAGCGCCGCTCCAAAATGACACACTAGGAATTAGGTTAGCCGAGCTAATGAAAATGAGAAGTAATTAATCTCAGAAATTACTCAAAACTAGAGACCTCCCCCAATGGACAGGGTGTAGGAGCCCCTACCCCAGCGCGAGCAACAAAACTAGGCAAGATAGCTAAGAAGGAAATAGTATTCAAAGCAATTTAAGTATAGCGATCAGATTCGACGATACTACTACATCCAGATCACGACGAACTTCAACCCTAACACCCTAACACCCTAACACCCTAACACCCTTTTTTTTTTTTTTTTTTTTTTTTTTGGCTGGTGGTGGAAATCTGATGACAGACACCACTGCACCACCCTCAACCCGAGCCAGGGGCCTAACTACGCGCCCCCACCGTGAACCGAGCACGTGGCGAGCATCCATCGGGGGTTGTTACCCCCCCGGTGGAATACTCGCCCAGCTCAAGGAGCACACGCGGGAAACACACCCCCCAAGCGCGCCTTTCGGCACACCCGGCTCAAAGAGGCGAGCGGTGCAGTGGTAGTGTGGGGTTCGACCCACTAAAACCACCACCTGGGCGTATTCTGAGGTGCAGTCAGGGATCGCCCCCCGGCATGCTTCCAACCACACCTCTGCCCCTAAGATATATAGGTACTTCCTAACCCCCGAGAGGGCCAGAAAGTGACATGAAAAAATATACATGCCCCGAGTCTCTAAATCTTCGGTCTATACCGGAATGGATAAGAAATCCCCCCAGAATAAAAACCCCGTGACTTTAAGCCCTGAAAAGGGCAGTTTCCGATTCTTTATGTTGGCCCTAAAAAAGGGCCGATTAGCGCACACGCGCGTATCTAGCGATAATATCGCTTCTCATCTTTAATAAAATATACTAAAACATTTATTATTATTTCCCTTTTATTTATGCTTCAGGCGCGGAACCAAGAGAGGACCAAGGACCACCCACACCAGGACCAGCCCCCCGAAGGACGACCAGGACCAGCAGGACCAGCCCCCAGCCCCCCCCCCCCCCGACCCACGCCACCGACGACAAACCATCCAGGGATGAAGCATCCCCCAATGACGATCAGCAGGTAGCAACACAGCGGTAAACAACCTTAATTACCCATATTTATAAAAATTTCCCATGATCTTATGATAACCGATCCATCGATTATCAACCAACACTGTCTTAATAATGGTAAGTATCCAGTGGGTAACACCCATCGACAATCCAGTCGGTAACACATGAATCACAAGTCGGTAACTCCACATGATAACTTACCATGAGAGCTCCGGCGGTAAAATCATATTATCAAGCGCGTATAATTGCCGATAGTTATCATCGCACAATCAACACACCTAAAAACCATTTATTAAAAGAGTCAGCAAGTTAAACTTTTAAATAAACAATACAAACAGTTTACAAATAAATAGTGAGCCAATAGGGGCTACATAAAGATGCCAATAGGGGCAAACAAGACACAAATAAATAGAGTAAATACAGCAATAAATAACCACATATCACAATCATTCAGGCACTTCAGTGATAAAGTATAAAAACTATATGTATATGTATATACATGAGTAAATAAATAAATAAGTAAAAAATACTCAATTCGCTGTTCGATTCATTTTAGCACTTTTGTCATTGAGTTTCTCCTTCATTTTGTGTGCGTGAGCGCATCCCTTCGCCCCGCAAAAGTGCTTGAAGTCGTCAACCTTTTCATCGTCCCTGCAAGGCACACATATTGGATTTCTGCGACATTCACGATAGAGGTGACCCGACTCCCCACATCTTGTACATAAATCCGTTCTATTTATATCCTTGTTAGGACAGTTGTCTCTGATATGTCCCAGACGATGGCATTTAAAACACCTGCGAGTCGACTGTACTTGATTCAAATAACACTTTTGCCATCCAAAACGAAAATCATTTTTTAGTAACATTTTAACAGCGGAGTCAGAGTCAACCACAAATCTGGCCAACTTCGGACCATCCGGTCTAACCTGTCTCATGAATACGAATTTAAAACTAGAACAGCCATAACTCTTAACATAGTCTCTAAGATGTGAAATAACATCTTCATCCCTTTGAGTGAAGTCAATGTTTCTAATCTCCAATAAAGTCGTATGTGTGAGAACAACATTCTCTGTGGCATCTTTGGTGACAACATCTATGGACTCTTTAAATCTCTTAATCAGCGAATCATCCCTATTAGGATTATCAACGGTGATATAAGTGTTTCTATTCGATATACGTATATTCTTTACCGACAATCCCATATCGGTGGGATTGATAGCCTTTTTAATGCAGTCAAGTTGCATCTTAGAGTCACCGATTGTAGCACCCTCCTTACGTAATGTAAGTTTAAGAGTGCAACTCGTATTTTCGACTTTTGGATTCGACTTTCCAATATCAGCCCTGTTAGTTTGTCTATTCTTCTTTTTCCTTTTAACAGCATTTGCAAAAGAGGGAACCGGAGCGCCTGTGTCCGTTAGAGTCTCATTCAAATTAGTATTCTTAAGTCTTTCCTCCTGCAATTCAGCCTTCAACCTGGAAATCGTAGTCTGCATCTCGTAAAATGAGTCACCCAAAGCAACAAAGTCAGATCTAAAAAATTTTATAAAATTTAAAACACGAACAACACCATCAAACAAATAATCCGCCGACATATTAAAATCCTCGCGAGCACTCCTCTTGTGATAACGCCATAAATCCGCCACAGCATCCTGAATGACAGCAAAACTCTTGCAGGAACGTCCATATATGTTCTTATCAGTGAACCTATCCTTTATCACCTGCAAAGGAACCACATTAGAGCTGACCGAAACATCATCTTTAGCAACTGATCCATGGGAAGACTGCGCCGAACCATCATCACTAATAGATATTATGTCGCTTTCGCGAAACTTTTTCGGTGCAGCACCGCTTGCGCCACACGAAGCCTCTAAGGAGCGTTTATTCTCGGGTTTTTGTGCCATTATAGGTTATGTTCTATAACCACATAAACAACTGTCACTGCCCGATCAGTGACAGGAGGTCTCCGGCGAGACCCACCAGGCGGCGCACCAACCTGCACGCGAGCGCCGAGCCTGCGCACGCCGAAGGCCCAACCGCCCAACCGTA
>JBBEEM010000017.1:51122-389004 GCA_037305995.1 Sclerodermus sp. 'alternatusi' | reverse complement strand
AACACAAGACACAAATTTATGCACTTATAATCTTTAGATTACAAAAACACCAATTGCCCTGAGGCAGCACAGGCCAGGGAATCCAATGAGCAAAGCGGAAATGCTCAAAAAACAAGAATAAAGGATTTACTGTTAAATCAATTACGGACAGGCACAATGACGACGGGTCTAGTTTCATACCAAAACAAAACACTGACCCTAACACCCTAACACCCTAACACCCTAACACCCTTTTTTTTTTTTTTTTTTTTTTTTTTTTTTTTTTTTGGCTGGTGGTGGAAATCTGATAATCAGACACCACCGCACCACCCTCAACCCGAGCCAGGGGCCTAACTACATACCCCCACCGTGCACCGAGCACATAGCGAGCATCCGTCGAAGGTTGTTACACCCCCGGCGGAATACTCGCCCAGCTCAAGGAGCACAGGCGGGAAACTCCCCCCCAAGTATGCCTTTCAGCACACCCGGCTCAAGAGGCGAACGGTGCAGTGGTAGTGTGGGGTTCGACCCACTAAAACCACCACCTGGGCGTATTCTGAGACGTAGTCAGGGATCGCCGCAAAGCATACTTCCAACTACGCCTCTGCCCCCTAAGAATCTAATACTTCCTGAACCCCGCAGGATCCAGAAAGCGACATGAAGCATGCCCCGAGTCTCTACTACTTCGGTCTATGCCGGAAAGATGAAAAACCCCCCCAAACATAGGAACCCCCATGGATATAAGCCATCGCTGGCAAGAGGCCTTACAATGGTAAGATATATGATGGGACAATCCCCCATCATATAAATATGAACGCTACAATTTAGTGCCATAGGCACAAGTTCCCCTACAATAGAGAGAGAACTCCATGACTATATAAAGGTAAGTAACAATAATAATAAATAAATATACATATAAAAGTACCAAAGTGTAAAAACTTAAAACACAAAATGTATCATACAAGTTTGTAGAGAGAGACTATACAATAAAATATATAAATGAAATATAACATATACCATGCATGAGAATATACTTGAATATATTTGAGAAGGAGGAGCAACAGAATCCCCAGAATGGAAACCCCATCCGTCCCTCCCAAAATCCGAAACTACCTGAGAGAGTACAGACATCGACAGACTCCCTCACAGAGACTCCGAAATGCCGTCCAATTGATCATCTGGTCATTTCCACCGCAAAAAACGTTTTCAGGGATAAAGTCCCCAACAAAAGACTCTAGACAGACATCTCGAAGCCTCGTTAATACCTCATTCTGACAGCCAAAAACAAGGTGCAGAGAGCCGCCAATATTCCCACTATCACAGAGCGAACATATAGGACTCTCCCTTCTACCGATCTTAAATAAGTGTTTGTCAAAGGGACCATGCCCAGTGATAACAGAGGTAGTACCGGACGAGAACACAATAGGTGATCTATTTGCCGACCACAACCTGACATCCGGAATGAAAAAATGAGTGGTTCTACCCAGCTCGGATTGATCCCACAACGCTTGCCATCTCTCGAAAACCTCGATATCAGTAGCGCCCTTAATCTGAGAGATCAAAGTACGCAACGCTCTGTTCTCCCTGTTGAGAGGATGCTGCAGAAAACGATGATCGCATCGTTCACGAATAACAAAGTAGTTATTGATACGCTTAAAAATAATCAGTTGCAACGGAGGGAGCTTATGCAAAAGAAATAATGCTTCATGAGAAACAGTTCTATAGGCACCAATTGATTTGATCAAGGAGATCCGTATAGCCGTTTGAAGTTGATTGTGATAGCGAATATCATTCAGAACATGATACCACGCCGGTATCCCATAGAGGGCAATGGATAAAACAATGTTAATGTAAAGTTTGATCTGATTAACAGAAAGAACCCGACATGATTTGAACAAATTACTGAGACAGTAAGTGACTCGCCGAATCTTCAAACAGACCATACGAACATGGTCCGTAAAGGTCAATTTTGCATTTAATGTAAATCCTAAGTACTTCACAGAGGGTTCAGGAACAATCCTCCTGCCCTGAATCCGGAAGTAGAGCCTATCAATATCAACGTGCCTATAAACATAATTAATAAGAGCGTGCGTTTTTTCCCACGAGACCGAGAGATTCTTTCGAGAGAGAAAGTCATGAATCCGAATCAGAGAATCTTCAACCAAACATTTGACCGATGAGGGAGAAACCCCTCGCACGACCAACGCAAGGTCATCCGCAAAAGCTATCAAGGAGGCCCCCCTCGGTAACACAAGATCAAAAATATCGTTTAGAGCAATGTTCCACAAGAAGGGACCAAGAACGGACCCCTGCGGAACACCTCTATTGTAATCATATGATTTCTGATAAAAGTTGTTAAAAGAGATGATGGATCTATCCCGTAAATATTCCTTTATGAACCTAATCAAATAGGACGGAAAATTAAATTTAATCATATTAGAAATGATTACTTTATGCTCAACGCTGTTAAAGGCATTTGAAATATCAAGAAGAACAATAGTATTGATCATGGTTACAATAGTGCGTCCCGAAACAGGATCCAACCTATCGCAGCACTGGAAGAGTTTCTTCACAGCATCCACAGTTGACATGCCAGATCTAAAGCCATATTGTCTATGATTGAACATTTCAGTATCAAACGAGTGTAGATTTAACCTAACTTTAACGATACTCTCCAGTGCTTTCGACAAATTAGAAATCAGACAGATTGGACGCATTTTGACAGAATCCTTCTTCTCAAAGAGAACAAGTTTCTGTTTCTTCCAGACATCAGGTATGTGCGCATTAAAAATCATATATTCAAATATTTCTCTAAATATCTGTAAATTGTTCAACACTAGATATTTGACAATAGGAACAGATAAGCCATCCAAGCCTGGTGCAGCCTGATTACGCAGACCTTTGACAGCTGAGATAACCTCAAAATCCGTCAAAGGAGGAATCTCCAGTTCCACGGGTAAGTTATTGGTGTCAATTAATAAATATTGGAATTCACTTACAGGAAAGAGATCAGCGACCACTCTATCCAAGTCCTCTTCAAGAAGAACCACGTTCTTTGATGACAACCGCCTCATGACAATCTTGTACGGAAGTCCCCATGGATTATCCTGAAGCGTAGAGGCAAGATTAAGCCAGGCTTCGTTCTTCTTGGTGGAAATCATCACTTTAAAGCGTTTTTTGGCAAGAGAATAAGCCTCAAGCAGCTCATGGTAAGCATGCGTATTTCTAAAGTCAGATGAGGCAGAAAGAATCCTGCGTCTCAAAGCATTGACTTCACACTTTAAATTTGACAGCTCAATACACCACCAAAAGGACTTCCTACTATTCGGAGGCGCAGCAGGATCCAAAATTGTAAAGGTATTATTACAAGACATAGTGATAGTCTTAATGACATTAAAAGAATCCTGAATAGGATCAGCGTCCCTGTTAAGAAGCCACTTGAAGTTAACGTCAAGCACAGGAAGACGCTCCAGATCAAAAGACCACTTATAAATGTCAGCATCAAGAGTATATGGAATCCTGGGAAGTGTCTGTTGAGCATTAAGAAGACGACTTTTAAGTGAAATGGTGATGAGAATAGTGTTGTGATCGCTCAAGTTCTCCCTATCGTGTGAAACCTTCCAATTAAAATCAAAAAGACTAGACGCTTTATCGTTCACCAAAGTAAGATCAACGATGGAGCACCCACGGGCTGAACTAAATGTGGGAATAGAACCATGATTGAGGATATGCAATCTCTGATTTAGGAAGAAATCTACCAAGATCTGACCACGATCATTTGTTATAGAGTCACCCCAATTAATGGATCTGGCGTTGAAGTCCCCACCAATCAACAAGGGAGATCGTCTATACTTGTGTACAAGAGTATCCAAATCAGCCATAACCCTCTCAATGTCCACATTTACCCTGGGTGAGATATATAAAGATACGACAAAGAGGTTATATATCTTGGAAACTGAATAAAAACTCCCCTGATCAACTTTCTTAAAGGGAATCCTCTTATTAATCAAGGCTATACCACTATTGAGGTCCACAGATGAATTAGTGATAATGGAAGATCTCTTATAAGGATGTTCAGAGACTAGAATAGCATCGACTGCAAATCTAAAGGATTCCTCAATCATAAGGTTAAGTGAATCCCCCGAATTATTGACATTAATCTGAAACAATCTTAAGAACGGACTGTTTGAAGACTTTTGATGATCCTTTCCAGATGATGGCAATTTTTTGAACCTGTAAAGTGCTTGTGATCGTCAAGACCCAAATCAATTTTACATGGTACACATATAGGATCACGTTGACAACCAGAGAAATTGTGAGAATCATTACAGCCGCATTTAAAACAGACTCCAGAACGATCATCCTTGTGAGTACAATTGTTAGCAAGATGACCCACTTGTAGACATCTTTTGCATCTCTTTTTTGAGCTAACCTCCTTAAAGTTGCCAACAGTCCAACTCATATTCATCTTTTTGATTGTTAGAAGTTTGGCAGCGGAGGACTTGTTTATGACAAAACGTGCCACCTTAGTGCCAGACCTGAGTTGTCTAGAGAAGAGAAACCTAAAACCAGCCAGCTCAACCTTTAAATTGGATAGACCAGTTTGAAGCATATTGCCAATATCGTCATCCACAAAATAGCCAGGTATGTTGTCAATCTCAATTAGTGCTGTAGGAATGTGCTTTAAAACAGAAGTCTTACCATCCACAGCTTTATCAATCTCAGACTTAAATTTATCAATAGATTCAGAATCAGTATTTTCAATTTCAAAAATAGTATCACCTTTATTAGTATGTCTGATTCTTTTCATTGTAACACCTAAAGCCTCCGGATTGACCTTTTGGATAATGCTCTGGATAATATCCTTATTTATCCTTGTAGTAGTACCACCTGTATCACTAACGACAGTATCAGCTACAACCCTGATAGCATTATGTACAAATGGATTAACATTTAGCAACTTGTTGTAGGGTTTCTTCTTATCAGCCTTCGAAGACTTTCCAGGAACCTTAACAGGAGGAGCAGCAGAGACGTCACCAGTAGAAGCAGAAGGAACAGAAGGAACTTGACCACGCTTACTCTTATGGTTCTTATATTGGTTTTTACTTTCTCGAACTGGTAAAGTTGGATATTCTTTCTTATCAAGAAGATGAGCATACGATACAGCACAATCAGAGGTATTTTTAAGTATGACATCGCTAGAAATAACTGGTTTAGTAACCTTTAAAGCCCTCAATCTAGCATTTTCTTCTCTTAAGGACTCAATAGTAGTGTCTTTATCCTTTAGGGTTGTCTGATGAGAACGTTGGATCTCTTCAAGAGCGTTAAGGATCCTTTTCTGATATTCGTGACATGGTGACAAAGATTCACGCATACGTTCCATGTTGTTAAAATTGGTCAGCATAAAAGCATTGCAATGAGAGTATCCCAAAAGACATGATCTAATAAGAGCAAAAGGCTCGACAGGTAAGTCCTCAAAAACATTAGCCATATTAACATCCATATTAACATTTTCAGAAATACTGGCAAGATTCGCAGAAAATACAGGACTCTTAGCACCACAACTTCTAAAGATAAGCCTCTCAGCATCTCTATTCTGTTCTCTAGTCTTCCTAATTTCGGAATCTCTATCTTTTTGTCTTTTCCCCAGTAGCGAAGAAGAAGAGGACTTTAAGCTTTTCCTAGTGGTGGAGATATCCTTTATATTGGAAGCATCCTTATCATCAGTTCCAGAGGGAATCCCAGGGTCATCAAAATCAGGATCAGCATCCGAACTATGAGGAAATCCAGCAGGAGAATAGCTACACTCATAGAGCTTAGCAAATGCTTGATTATCCATCTCTTCATTTTCCTCATCACTATCTTTTACACTGATGTGATCATCAGGCGTAAGTAGAGCCTTTTCTTTAGACATATCATATATTCAGGAAAATAACATTGATAAAATTTACAAAATTATGCAAATTTTACAAAATGTTATAAAATTTCTTCTCTAGGAAGACCCAGAAATATACACACGGCACTGGCACAGAGAAACACTACGACACGAGAATCCTGCCCCACGATTGGACAAAAGACGGTTGTCGACACAAGCGACCAATCAGGAAAAACCTGACACTGATGGCGGCACGCAAATCCAGAAACTTCCCTTAACAAAGGGTAGGACCGAAAATCCAGAAATTCATAAATCTTGATAAATACCAGTAAGAAATTGAAACCTATTATCACAGAATGACCGGAAAATCGTCAGGATCACGAGGATACCACCAACAACACTCAAAGTCAAAAAAAGACCAACTTTTTGGACCAATATCACAGAGCGAGGTAAAAACGCGACAGCGCTGTACCAGAACCAGTGCCGAACTCCACCCTAACACCCTAACACCCTAACACCCTAACACCCTTTTTTTTTTTTTTTTTTTTTTTTTTTTTTGGCTGGTGGAGGAAATCTGACTTCCAGACACCGCCGCACATTCCTCCACAGCTATCTAAGGTATCAAAACTAGCCCCCACCGGAACCCCAAACTGAGACGAGCACACCCCGACATCAACACCCACCCCGAGGACATCCCCAGGCGCACCTGAGCCCTGAAAAGGGCTCAGTCCCCAGAAATGCCCCAGAAAAGGTGAAGACACCGAAGAGTACCCCCCCCAATCCAGTAATCCCAAGCGGCCAAGGCCAGCCAATTCAACACAGAGATTAATCCGTGGTTGAATGTGCGGCGGTAGTGTGGGGTTCGACCCACTAAAACCTCCACCTGGGTGTTTTCAGAGACGCATCCGGGAATCACCTGTCATGGCATACTTCCGGTTACGCCTCTACCCCTATATATCTTCACCTTTTGATCCCCGAAAGGATCAAAAGGCGGCATGATAACATGCCCCGAGACTCTAAAACACATCGGTCTATGCCGGAAAATTGTAAAAGAAGAAAACAATCCCCCCACATAAAACCCTATGAATCTATTTGGCTTTAAAAGGCCAACAATATTATTTATAAAAGTCCTAAAAAGAACTATTTAAGTCCTAAAAAGGACTGTAAGTATATATGTTAAAATCCTAAAAAGGACTATTTGTATATATGAAAATAAAGAATGATAAAAATCATCCTTATGTTCAATTTTAATTATATAATGAATATAGAAATTTACAAATTTTTTCAGAAAATTTACTAAAGGATCTCCAATTTTGCAAAGAAATTTCGAAATTATTTCCAGAAAGGATATTTATAGGAGTAAAGTCACCAATAAATGAATCTTCACATAAGTTTCTCATTCTAATTAAAGTTTCATTAGTACAATAAAAAATATAATGTATTGAGTTCCCTATGGCATTGTTATTGCATAATGTACATAAAGGAGTATTCATCTTGCCAATACGGTACAAATGTTTATTGAAAGGTCCATGACCAGTCAAAACAGATGTTGTATAATTTGAAAATATATAAGGAATTTTATTAGAAGACCATATTTTAACATTAGGTAAAAATTCATAAGTAGTTCGTCCAAGTTCTGAATGATCCCATATATTTTGCCATCTTTCAAGAAGCTCATTATTAGTATTAATATTAATGTGTTTTATTAAAGCATTTAGAGTTTTATTGTATTTATTTAGAGGATGCTGTAAAATATAGGAATTACATTGCTCTCTTAGTTTAAAGTAATTATTAATTCGTTTGAAAACGATTAAATGTAAAGGAGGAATTTTGTTTAATAAATAAATAGATAAATGAGAAGCTGATCTATATGAACCTATTGATTTATTGAGAGTGATACGAATTACGGTTTGTAAGCGCTCTAGATAGCGTGAATCATCAAGTACATGATACCACACAGGAATACCATAGAGTGCTATTGATAAAATAATGTTAATATATAATTTAGAGTGTGCAACTGTCATAAATTTATAGCTTTTAAATAAGTTATTTAAGGAATAAGAGATTAGACGAATTTTTCGACAAGTTTCAATTATATGATCGGTAAAATTTAATTTCTTATTTAAAATGAAACCTAAATATTTAATTGTGGATTGGGGATGTATAATATGACCACAAAAATCAAAAAATAATAGATCAATATTAGGATGTTTGTATGCAAAGTTAATTAAAGTCTGAGTTTTACCCCAGGAAATGTTTAAAGATTTTAATTTTAAATGATCATTGATAATAGATATAGATATTTCTACGCGTTCTTTCAGATCTTCTGGATAATCTCCTTGAACGACAATAGCAAGGTCATCTGCAAAAGCAACCAATGTAATTCCTATAGGAAAATCAATATTGAGAATATCTTGGAATCCAATATTCCAAAGAAAGGGGCCCAATACTGAACCTTGAGGAACGCCTCTATCATATTTAAAAATTTTTTTATATAGTTCATTGATTACTAATAATGATCTATCTGAAAGATAGTTTAAAATAAATTTGATTAAATATGTTGGAAAATTATAATTTATCATGCCTTGTATAATATCATAGTGTTCGATACTATTAAAAGCATTTTGAATGTCTAATAAAATTATTGCATTTATTTTGGTAACTATTGTTCTTCCAGTATTTATATCTTTTCTTTCACATCCGGAGAATAGTCTTCGGACAGCATCAATAGTGGACATACCAGTTCTGAATCCAAATTGCTTATTATTAAAAATGTCGTTATCGTGACAATGTAATAATATTCGTGTTTTAACGATTGTTTCTAATACTTTTGAGATATTTGATATTAAACAGATTGGTCGAAATTTATTAGTATCTTTTTTTGGAAATAGTACAAGTTTTTGTAGTTTCCAAACATCTGGGATATAGTTGTTGCGTATACAATCAGTAAAAAATTTGGTAAAGATTTGTATATTGTTTAGAATTAAATGTTTAACTAATGGAGCTGAATAACCATCAAGTCCAGGAGCAGCTTGATTTCTTAATTTTTTAGTAGCATTGGTAATTTCTTCTAGGGAAACAGGATTTATAATGTCCAAATCTAATAAGTTATAAAATTCTATGGGCATTTGAAGTTTTTTCTTTTTGGGAAATAATTCGTTTACCACTTCAGTTAAATTATCTTCGGTTAAAATAACACTACTGGATGATAATCTTCGCATTACAATCCGATATGGAAGTCCCCAAGGATTTTGTTGTAAAGTAGAAGTAAGATTATTCCATGATTCTTCTTTAGCTTTTTTAATGAGTCTTTTAAGTTCTTTTCTAAGTTTTGGATAATCTCTTAGGGCCTTTTTATATGTTTCATTATTTAAATTTTTATTAGAAAAGTTTAGAATAATCCTACGATTTTGATTAACTTGACGTTTTATTAAAGATAAATTTTCATTCCACCAAAAAGATTTTCGATGTTTGGAAGAATTAAAAATGGGTATGGATTTAAAGGATGCTTTACATGCTTCTTTAATGGTACTTAGAATATTATATGAATTTTGTATATAATCATTATCATCTGGGTAAAAGAGCCATTTAAAGTTTATATCAAATAAATCTGAACAATTTGAATTAAAAGCCCATTTAGAAATATTATTACAGTCTGAATTTATAATAGGATAAATATTTGTATTAAAATTTTTTGAGGAGGATGATTTTTCCTTTTTGATGATATTTATAAAAATGGTATTGTGATCAGAAAGATTTTCTTTGTTGTGTAAGACTTTCCAGTTGAAATTATATAGATTTTTAGCTTTATTGTTAATTAGGGTTAAATCTATAATTGAAAATCCTCTATGAGATGTAAATGTAGGAGTATTGCCAGAATTTAATAGATTTAAGAAATTTTCTTCAATAAATTTAAAAATCAATTCACCACGAGTATTAGTAATTTCATCTCCCCATTCAATGGAGCGAGCATTAAAATCTCCAGCTATGATAAGTGGTTGTTTATTATATTTATGTACAATAATTGTCAATTCTTCCAATATATGATGAATATTTATAGATAAACGAGGAGATATATATAATGAGAGTATGCAAATATCATAAATTTGGGAAATACAGAAGAAGTTTCTTGATTCTAAATTTCTAAATGGGATTTTTTTATTGATTATGATAATTCCAGAATTTAAATCCTTGGACGAATTTGATAAGATTGTAGAGTGTTTATATGGGTGTTCACAGATAATAAGTAAATCACTATTATTTTTAAAGGATTCATCCATTAAGAGATTAAAAGCGTCTCCTGAACCATTTAAGTTTAATTGTTGAATTTTTATATTTATTGTATTAGATTTTGTTTTATGTTTTTCAAATGTTGGCAGTTTTTTGATCCTACGAAGTGATTTGAATCATTTATTCCCAGATCAATTTTACAAGGGATACATGTTGGATCTCTTGAGCAATTTTTAAAGTCATGTGAATCATCACATCCACATTTTGGACATATATTTGTACGATCTTCTTTGTGAGTACAATTGTTTCTTAAATGACCTAATTGATGACATTTCGTACATCGTTTGTGGGAATTGACTTCTTTTATATTACATTTATTCCAGTCCAAATTAATTTTTTTTAACTCTAATAATTTAACAGCTGAGGTTTTGTCTAAAATAAATCTAACTACTCTGTCTCTACGTGGAAGAATTTTGGAGTGTGAGTATTTAAATTGTGTTAGATCTAAACCCAAATGATTTAGTTGGTCTTGAATTTTTTCATTAGTTTCAATATCATCCCAATAAGCTGGAACATTATCTATTTCTAGTAACATTGTGGGAATTAAAGTTTTAATGTTAACATCGTTGTTTACTGCTTTTTTAATAGCTTCTTGAAAATTGTTAGCTATTTTTGGATCTTTGTTTGCTATCTCATAAATAACATCATAATCTTTATTGTATCTAATTCTTTTAATATCAATGCCTAATTTTTGTGGATTAATTTTATCTCTAATATTATTAATAAATATTTTGCTATTTTTAAATTTGTCATCTAATGAATTGCCATTTACTTTAGCAATAATGGCACAGTCAGTATAAGGATTATTATTGTATAATTTAGAAAGTTTCTTTTGAGAAACATTTATAGATTTAGAGTTATTTATTTGTTGATTATTATTTTGATTGCTAGTACTAGGGATTTGACTGTTATGAATATTTGTAGGATTTTTTTTAGATTTGTGATTTTTAAAATTATTTTTTGATTCATGTGTTTGTATATTTTTTGTTACAATATTAGCATATGATTGTAAATTTGTATTTTTTATAATACTATCCTCAATTATCATAGGTTTATTTTTATTACAAGTATGTAATTTATTTTTTAATAAAGAAATCTCATCTTTAAGTGCTGCTATTTCATTATTTTTTTCTTTAATTATGTTATTATCGTTTTCTCGTGATTTTATAAAATTTTCGTACCATTCCAGCATTAAGCTTTGAATTTCTTGATTTGATTTTAAGTAACTAATTTTATCAGAGTTATCATTTAATACTGAAATTAAGACTTCATTTTGAATGATTGTTATTAGCTGTCTTTGGAAATCAAAATTATTTATATTTATATTTTTATTGTCATTATTTGTATTTGTAATGTTTGTATTATCGACATAAGGAAAATTTACTCCTAATTCAATGTCCATTTCATTAATATTACTATCATTAGTATTATCATCATTATTATTTGATTCAATTTCATCCATTTCAATTTGTCTTTTAGCACGTAATTGTCTTTCTCGTTTTATTTCTCTTAATTTTTTAATTTCCTCTCTATCTTTATTAGATTTTTTATTATCTATGGTATTTAAAATGTTATCAATTCTAGTAGATAAATTATCTTTAGAATAATTATCATCTTTATTATTTACAATATCATCAAAAGATTCTGGATCATCAGGATCTGAGTCTGATAAATTAGTCATTTTCATTTTCTTTTTACTATTTTTAATATTTTTAATTGGGGATCTTAATTTTGTCTTAATAGTTTTAGTAGAACTATCACTATCAGTGTGTGATTCTTTTGTAAGATCAAAAGAATCTATAATTTTATAATATTTATTATCTTTTGAATTAGACATTATATTTAAGTTTTATTTTAATAGAATTAATAAGCATATATAATGCTTATATAATTAAGAAAATATGTACAAGAACCCCAATTTGACAGGTACTAACCTGTATATTAGAAGGGGGGAAAGGTGGAGAAATGGTGGGGAATACGAAAATTCAAGTTGAATAATCCGACGTTCGTCCGAACCGACGGTTGTCACAGTAATAAACAATATAACGATGTGAATATCACTAATGTTCAAAAAGCTGCGCAAAGACACGAAAAGCGCTACTGCGCAACGGCCAAAGCCAAAAACTAGCTAGAGGTTATTTTGAAATCCAAAATATAAATAGCACAAATATATGCACTTATAAACTCCGGAAATAATAAACCCCAATTGCACTAGGGCAGCACAAGCTTAGGAAGCCGATGAGCACGGTAAAAACGCTCTACCAACAATATTAACGAAGATATTGCAATATATCACATGAAGGGACAAAAGGACGACGGGTCTCGTATATCACCAAAACAAAACACTAACCCTAACACCCTAACACCCTAACACCCTAACACCCTAACACCCTTTTTTTTTTTTTTTTTTTTTTTTTTTTTTTTTTTTGGCTGGTGAGGGGAATCTGCAAACAGACACCCCCGGAGGAGCATTCCATAGGCTAGCCTCCCGGATAGAGAGCACCCGTTGGCGTTGGAAGAGTCAGGGAAGAGGAGAGAGGACCCCCACCAAACCAGCAAAGGCCCCCCCCGGAAGGAGATAGAGGACGAGCATGCCCCGGGAAAGAGACACGCACCCCCTCCCCCCCCAACCGACAGTGACCCCGCCAGCAAGCAGGGGACCCCCCCCCCAAAACCCCTCAAAACCAACAAAGTGCCCTCCCACAGGAGAGAGCACCGCCCATGAAACACCCATCCGGGGGTAGTGTGGGGCTCTTACCCACTAAACCCCTCACCAAGGGCTTGATTAAAGAGACGCTCCCAGGAATCACCAAAGGTATACTTCTGGGAGCGCCTCTACCCTCTATATATATGTGTTTTCGGTTTAGTCTATAGGAATAGACTAAAACGAAAAAGATACGGGAAAAGGAGACCCGCAGGAAGATTTTAAGTATAGAGTATAGGAATATAGAAAAAGACCGAGGGGTTGTATTACTGTAATAGCATTTTGAAATAAATAAATAAAAGGATGATTGCAGAATGAAAAGGAGAGTGTTATTTGAATATGTTGTAGAGGTATGTGACTAAATCATGGGAGAAATCCCTGAATACGGACCAATTGTGTTGGAAATTATGGTTTAGAAAGTCAGGGGTGAAAGGATTATTATTAGGGATTTTGAAGCGGTGAAGATATTTATTGCGAATGTTACAAATGTGTTGATCTTGACAGAAAAAAGTTATATGTATTGAATCACCAATATCACCTGATTCACAGAACATACATAAATTGGTTAGAGCGCGGCCTAATTTAAATTGATGGGCATGAAAAGGGCCATGCCCAGAAAGGATGGCAGTGATGCTATAGTTAAGAGAAGGACGAGGTTTTAGGTTGTACCAGAAAGAGAGATTTGAAATAAACTTTTTAGTGATAGATGCATTAGGGGAAAGGTTAAAATGGGTTGACCAGTTGTCAAAAGATTGCTCTTTAGCGAATTTTTTGAAGTTGGAAATAAAATTTTGGATAGCGAGGTCGTTAAAGAGGTTTATGGATAGGCGATATTGAAATGGGATGATTTCTCTAATTCTAAAATAAATCTCAATACGGGCTTTGATAATAAATTCTAAGGAAGTGATGCCATTTAAAACATATAGGGCCTCGTTTGAAATAGAGTTAGGAGCACCTATGGCAGCCCTAAGGACTGGTCGAATTGCCGTGTTAAGTTTCTTGTTATAATGAGGTATATTCAGAATTTGATACCATGCTGGAATGGCATATAAGGCGATGGATAATATAATCTGAATATACAATTTGTTATTATTCAATGATAAAAGATTGTTATATTTTAATAATTTATTGAGTCCATAGGATGCTTTTGAGATTTTTTGAATTATGTATAATACATGATCGCGAAAATTTAGTTTGTTATTTATTATCAAACCGAGATAGGTGGCGGTACGAGAGGCGTGTATAGTATGATTGTCAATATTTATAAAAGCATTGGATATGTCATCACTTCTATAACCTGTAATGCATAAAAATTGACATTTTTGCCAGGATATTGATAGGTTTAGAGATTTTAGGAAAGTATTGATAGAAATGAGTGCATTTTCTGTAAGTGATAGAAAATCATTTCTTTTTACAGATTTGATGGAGACAGTGATGTCATCAGCATACGCAACAATTTTGACTTCAGAAGAGAGGTTAATTTCAAAAATTTTATTGATGGCAATGTTCCATAATAGGGGACCGAGAATAGAGCCTTGTGGTACTCCTCTAGCTGTGATGTAGGTTTTTTCATAATTTGGAGTGTTATAAATCAGAATGCGATTATAAAGGTAATCCTTAATGACTGCTATGAGATATGAGGGTACGTTGTAATGAATCATATTGTTAATGATGTCTTGATGTTCGATAGAGTTGAATGCATTTTTTATATCCAGGAATGTAAAGGTGTTGATATTAGTAACTATATGTTTTCCAGAAAAGGCATCGATATTATTGCAGTGTTCGAAGAGACATTTAACAGCATCAACCGTGGATAAGCCCTTCATGAAGCCGAATTGTTTGTTTAGCATGAAACCACTTTGAACAATATGAGTATGAAGTCTATATTTAAGTATGTTTTCATAGATTTTTGATAAGTTGGAGATTAAACAGATTGGACGGAATTTGTTTGGTTCTTTCTTGGGAAAGAGTACTAATTTTTGAATTTTCCAAATTGTAGGGTAGATGAGACTGGAGAGAATGTCATTAAGAATTTTAACGGTTTGAGGTATATTGTCCAGAATAAGGATCTTTAAAATTGGATTAGTGATGCCATCAAATCCGGGAGCTGAATTAAGGTTGAGTCTTTTTGTTGCGTATGTAACTTCCTCTTGAGTGATAGGGGGAATGTCTTCATTATTGATGTTAAGATGTAAGTCTTGAATTGATTTTAATGGTGGAGGGAAAAGATCTTCCAAAATATCATTAAGGTCATCGATTTCCAGGTTTATAGTTTTACTAGATAATTTCTGCATTATTATTTTATAGGGTCTACCCCAAGGATTGTCCTTCAATCTACTCATAAGGGAGTCCCAGGCTTCCTGTTTGTGATCCAAAATTGATTTTTTAAATTCAATTTTTGCAGATTTATAGGTATTATAAAATTTGTTTTTTGAATATGGAATGTTGAATCTTTTATTTAGTTTTTTGAGGGTGCGTTTCATTATTGATAGATGCGATTTCTGTTGTGAAAGTGTTGGAGACCACCAATATGAGGCCCTGGAGTTATTGGAGGGAGAAGAATTACATACAATTTTGAAAGAGTTGTTAAAAGCAAGGATAATGGATTCTTGGAATTTTTCCAGGGTGAGTTCTTCAGGAGGTATAGTGTTAATGTGCCATTTAAAGAATAAAGAACAAGTGTCGAAGTTTTCTTTATCAAAAACCCATTTTTTATGGGGATTTTGTAATTTTGTGTTATTCTGGGTGGATGAATCATCGGAAAGTTGAATATATATATAATGGTGGTCACTAAGAGATTCAATCTCATCAAGATTTACCCAATTAATTTTGAAATTTTTATTACAGGTTGCATTAACGAGGGAAAGGTCAATAATAGAGTTACCTCTAGCCGAATGATAAGTGGGATTTGTACCAATGTTGAGTAGTGAAAGATTTTGAGCAATGAAAAGGTCATTTAATTGAATGCCTCTTTGGTTATTATTAGGACAGTTCCAGATGGTGGAGTGAGCATTGAAATCACCAGTGAGTAGGATATTAAATTTCTTATGCTTGTTCAAGAAAGATGTAATTGATTCTTTGTATTTTTCCAGGTTGACAGATTTACCAGGAGGGAGGTAAGTTGAGATAATATATACACTGTTAATTTTGGCAACGCAGAAATGGTCTGATATTTGAATGCTTTTGTAGGTTAAGTTACTGTTTAAAAGGATGATGGCAGATTTTTTGTCCAAAGAGGATACATTTATTATCCTAGAGTTTTTATGAGGATGTTCAGAGCAGGAGATGACGTCGTAATTCTCCTGATAAGCGTGTTCTATCGCCAGGTTAAAAGCTTCTGAGCAATTATTTAGGTTAATTTGGAGAATTTTTATTCTTGAAACAGAGGGTTCTTTATTTTTTTGGCGTGTAGGCAGTTTTTTGATCCCGTATAGTGTTGGTATGATTCTTGTTTTAGATCATGTTTACAAGGATGACATATTGGATTTAAAGGGCAAGGATTTTGGTCATGTTTAGGATGGCCACACTTATAGCAGAGGTGAGATCTATCTACTAGATTTTTGCATGCACTAGTTTGGTGTCCCATATGTAGGCATTTGTAGCATCGTTTTATTGATTTGGCCTCTTTTATATTGCAAATTGACCATCCTAATTTAATTTTGTCGGATTTGAGTAGTGTTAATGCTGTGGTATTATCAATGGAGAATCTAGCTGTTTTTGTGTTATTGAGAGATGATTTAGAATAGATAAATTTAAAATCAGAGTATTTGTGATTATTAATAAGAGTGTTGATCTGTTCCTTAATGTCTTTATCATCGAAGGTTCCATCTATGTTGGAGATTTCAATTAAAGTAGTAGGAGTAAGGGTAGATATTGTGGTTATTTTTTTAATTTTATCTTCCATCGCTAATTTAAGATTTAAGATATTGTCCGGGTCGGTATCATCTACTTCTATAATAATATCACCATTTGGTTTAGATTTTATTGACGAAATTTTTATATTGTAGTCTGAGGGGTTGATTTCCAATTTTATTTTGTCAATTAAGACTTTCATTCGTTTAGAATGAGCTTCTAAGGAGTCATTTGGTCTACGAGTTAAAGATTCGATTTTTATAGCTTTCTTAAGGTTTGGGTTCCGATTAAGAATTTGTTTAGGGATATTAAGTGTGTTGTTTGGTTTTTTGTTATTAGTTTTCGGTGTTGGTTTATTGTTGTTATTATTATTAGTAATTTTATCTTTTTTTATGGAGGCCGGTGCATTTTTAGATCTTTTGACAACATTTGCGAATTGTAGAGTAGGGAAGGTCTCAGAGGGCATTGTGATGTCATTTGTGATTATTGGGGTGCCACTATTATTATTGCTAATTTTAACTTGTGTTTTCAATATGTTATTTTCTTTTTCTAGTTCGTCAATTTTTGAGAGGAGGTCCTCTTTCTGTATGCAGACCGCTTCAAGTAGTCCCCTGGTGCTGGCCTCAGTGGTATCAAGTAACTTTACAATAGCATCCAAAAGGCTACTATTGTTTTCTGTCATAGTTTGAAAGTGTTTAATATTATTACGGTGAGAGATTAAAATTGATTGATTAGACAAAACCTTTATGATTCTTGATTTGATGCCAGAACCCTAACACCCTTTTTTTTTTTTTTTTTTTTTTTTTGGCTGGTGGTGGAAATCTGAAGACAGACACCACTGCACCACCCTCAACCCGAGCCAGGGGCCTAACTACATACCCCCACCGTGAACCGAGCACATGGCGAGCATCCGTCGAGGGTTGTTACACCCCCGGCGGAGTACTCGCCCAGCTCAAGGAGCACAGGCGGGAAACTCCCCCCCCAAGTATGCCTTTCAGCACACCCGGCTCAAGAGGCGAACGGTGCAGTGGTAGTGTGGGGTTCGACCCACTAAAACCACCACCTGGACTTATTATGAGACGCAATCAGGAATCGCCTCTCGGCATGCTTCTGATTGCGCCTCTGTCCCTAAGATTCTACAGCTTCCTGAACCCCGAGAGGACCAGGAAGCGACATAAAAAATGCCCGGAGACTCTAATTCATCGGTCCATGCCGGAAAGATAATACAAAAAATCCCCCAACAAATAAACCCCATGTCTATGGGGCCCTAAAAAGGGCCAATAATAACTATAGGTGGCCCCAAAGGGGGGCCAATACCTATGAGGGGCCCTAATAAGGGCCAATGGGCTCCGAAGAGCGTAAGGCGCACAGGCGCGTAAATAGAGCGAAGAATCGCCAGCCGCATATAAACAAATACATCCGCATATTCAATTAAAAAACCATATTTTATATGTTACAGATCCCCCCAGGACAGCACCGGACCCAGCGAACCAGGACCAGGACCATCAAGGAGGAACCAACAAGTAAGTAAATTATCCTATATAAACCAAGGAATTAATCCATGGCAATGCTTTAGGTACCGGACGAGGAAGCAGCAGAGAACCACCCGAAGGTAAGTAATCCAACACAAACTCGCAGGTAAGTATCAGATGCAGGTAAGTAAAGCAGTACTCACCCTTAGCAATAGCCAAAGGTTGAGAGCAAAAACAAACCAATGGGTAATACCAATCTCGGAAGATCACGGCCGGAGAACGGTAAGTTACCGACGGTCGGAGAGCTCCGACTTAAGGCATGGGTAAAGACTCAATTGGTAATGAAACACATCGACCGAGGTCGGAAAGCATCACAAAACCCGAAACACAGTCCATATCGACCGAACAACAACCATCCACAGCGAAAACTGAAGATGGCAGCACCAGTCTCAATCCAGTAATTACCCGTTAATAGATAAGACATCGCACAAATAAATTACAATAAATAGTACATACATATATAAAATAATAACATTTTGAGCCAATAGGGGCCAAATCACAATAAATAAATAAATATCGCCAATAGGGGCGAGACTCACAAAAAACACTATCAATATATAAATATATCGTGATAAAATAAATGTTATATATACAATTTAGCTCTTTGAGATATCACCAGTCTTTTTCATTTTCGCGTTGATCTTGTTCTTTATGTCCTTCGCATGCATGCAATCCTTTGAGCCACAAAAATGCTTGTAATCCACCGCCTGAAGGTCAAACCTACATGGCAAGCAGACCGGATCGTTCTGACAGTTCTTATATAGATGGTCGTCACCACCACACCTTGTACACATGTTAGTCCTGTCGATGTTCACATTCGGACACAAAGCCCGAATATGACCCAACTGGTGGCACTTAAAACACCGCCGCAGAGAGGTCACCGCACGCAAATAGCATCTCTGCCACCCGAAACGAAAATCATCCCTGCGCAGCATCTTTGAAGCGGACAAAGAGTCCACCACAAATCGAGCTGAACGCGGCCCATCCTGTCGAAACTGTTTCATGTATAAATATTTAAAGGATTTGCACTCATTAGTTTTCACATATGCATTCAGGTATCTTTCAAAATCCTCCTCACACTGAGTGAAGTCAATATTGGATACTTCAATCAGGGTCGTAGGAGTAAGGATTACGTTATCGGAGGAATCACTAGTGACATGATCTATAGATTTCTTAAAATTGTCCAGCGCTTCAACATTCTTCCTCTTATTGATGACTGTAATAAAAGCCTTCTCATTTACAATCCGCACATTTTTAACTTCCAATCCGAGATCAGTCGGATTGACGGCCTTCTTGATAATATTAAGTTGGGACTTGGAGTCATCAGCAGTTGCACCATCCTTTCGAACTGAAATTTTTATTGTAGCAATATTCTTATCATAAATAGCTTTTCCCTTGGAACGGGAACGGGAAGAGGGATTCTTCAAGTTACGTGCAGCAACGCTCTTATAAGAAGGCTTATTTTTGTTATTTCCTGTGTCCATAGAGATATCATATACATTTTGTAAATCTGTTAGCTGTTTTTTAACCAATCTTAATTCCTCCTCCATAGTTTCATGTTTGTCAATATGAAATTTGTAGCTGTCAACAACCGTATTAAGACTCCCAGTAAAGACGTGGAAGGCATTCCACACATCACAAAAAAGATTACAGAACTCATCGACCACTTCTTCATGTTTAATCAATTCCTTACGAAAATCCTTAAAACTAAGCATACGAGTCCTCATTTCCTGATAGCATTCAGCCATACGATCAAGATCAGCAATATTGAGAGGCTTGACAGACCGTGAACACTTCTCTAAGCTGACTGAGCAATCCGCGTCATCGGGTATCACCTCCATATCCTGCTCAGAGGAAACAGAGGAGTCATCACTAAAATGGGAAGGTTTAAGAACCTTCCTAACCCTATCGCCGGTCGCCTCCAAAGAAGGGGACGAAGACCCAGACCCATCTCCAGGAATTCCCTTACGTTTTGTGGCGCTAGACATTCTCTAAGCCAAGTCGGCCCACATCCACACGCTCCGACAGTCGACAAGCAACTGCCAGAGTAGTACCTGAGGGTGCCGCCAAGCGGCGCCACAGAGCACCAACGTCCAGGACCACGAGACCGGCGCGCGCAGAAAATCAACCGCCACGAGGCAGCAGAAACTCCAACCTAGAAAATTCCGAGAAGTTTAACACACTAAAACTGGACACAGGACTATCGGAAAAATAAAAATTTATATCCAGGATTGGAGCCCGCAACACCACGAACACGGAGACCCGCAACACAATAACACCCGGTCACCCGATCACAAGAAGAGGCAATTCTGCCCAGAGCGGCCACAGAGGCATGGTCACACCACCGGATATCACAGTCAACTACCCTAACACCCTAACACCCTTTTTTTTTTTTTTTTTTTTTTTTTGGCGGGTGAGGGGAATCTGCAGTCAGACACCCCCGGATGAGCACTCCATAGGTTGGCCTCCCGGATAGAGAACAGTTGCCGACATTGAAAGGGCCAGAGAAGAGGAGAAAGGACCCCCCGCAAACCGGCAACAGCCCCAGCCGGAAGGAGACAGAGGACGAGCATGCCCCGAGAACGAGACACACACCCCCTCCACCCCCCACCGACAGAGGCCCCCGCCAGCAGGCAAAGGACCCCCCCCCCCCACCAACCCCCCAACACCAACAAAATGCCCTCCCACAGGAGAGCATTACCCATGAAATACCCATCCGGGGGTAGTGTGGGGTTCTTACCCACTAAACCCCTCACCTAGGGCTTCTTATTGAGGCGCTTCCGGGAATCGCCAAAGGCATGCTTCGGGAAGCGTCTCTGCCCTTTAAATATGGCCTCCCGATTCCCTAAAGAGTGGGGAGGCGAAGCAGGCATGCCCGCGTGATTTTAATAAAGTTTATAGTACTTGTGAGAAAATTTGTTTCCCTTAATATCCACCCCTAAGCAAACTGTCCGCCACGAATGGGGAGGAGCCCACCCAGGACGTGATAGAAAGGTGAGAAATTTGAATACTATAATCCCTTCTGTATATGTGTGTGTATATGTGTGTGTATATGTAGGATAATGTTGTTTTATGTCTGTGACTGTATGTGTATATATATATGGGGGTTTAAACATTATGGTTGAACAGGGGTGGGTAGGGTTTTGAGGAATGCATATAGGAAGTCACATATTTTGTGTGACAGATCTATGAAAAGAGGCCAGTTAGCCTTAAAGTTGGTGTGATCAAGAATGTTTTCTGGAGAGAATTGTCCGATAAAGTTGGCGGTACTAGTTCTTCGCAGATTGGAGAGTCTGGGGTTGGTACAGAGAAAGGTAATGTGAATGGAGTTTCCTATTTGGCCTGAATCGCAAAGGGCGCATAGATTTGAGGGGATTCTACCCAATTTAAATTGGTGGTCGAAGAAAGGACCGTGTCCCGTAAGTATTGCCGTGGTGGCATAATTGAGTTTGGGACGAAATTTGTTCGAAAGAGTTTTCCAAACTTTTTGATCGGGAATAAATTTCTTCGTGATGGAGGCATTCGTAGAGAGGTTCCAGCGCAAATCCCATTCTTGTGAGAGCCTGTCCTTAGTATTCTTCCGGATGTGACTGATGATTGTGTTGTTTATCGGGTTGTTATGTAACTGTATTCTATTGCGGATAATTGGGGGAATATGTTCTCTTATCTTGAAATAATTTTCAATGCGTTCTTTAATAATAAACTCCAGAGGAGGAAATCCATTTAGTGTAAAAAGGGCTTCGTCGGAGACCGTTTTGTCCGCCCCAATGGCCGCCCTAAATGACACTTTGATCGCTTTATTTAGTTGATTTTGATAGGTGGGGATATTGAGTACCTGATACCATGCTGGGATCGCATATAGAGCTATGGATAAGATAATGTTGAGATATAGCCTGTTATTGTTGCATTTTAGAGTTTGACAATTTTTGAATAAGTTGTTCAAAGCATATGACGTGCGCTTGATTTTGGTGGTGATCAAACGAACGTGGTCTTTAAAATTTAATCTGTTATTTAGGGCCAGACCCAGGTAGATGGCGCTGGTGGCAGGGGTGAGGCGATGATCATCGATGGTGATAGTAATGTTTTGCAGTTCATTGTTATTGTAGCCTGACAGGACCATCAGTTGACATTTGGGCCAGGAGATCGCCAAGTTAAGGGATTTCAGATAAGTATATATTTTTTTCAAAACATATTCCGTATTGCGAACCACTCTGTTTCTTTGTGAAATCTTTACAGATATCGTGATGTCATCTGCGAACGCTACAATTTGGACTAGAGGTGAAATTATAACCTCAAATATGGGATTTATCGTAATGTTCCAAAGGATCGGGCCTAGGATGGAACCTTGGGGGACTCCTCTTCTTGAGTGGTAAGTTTTGGTATAGTTTTTTGTTATTACTGTGAATTTCCTGTCTTTTAGATATTGGGAAATGATACGTGTCAAGTATACAGGGAATTCATATTTGATGAGGGCTGATATTATGTCTTGATGTTCTATTGTGTTGAAGGCGTTTGTGATATCAAGGAAAGTGAAGGTGTTTATTGTAGTGACTATGTGGCGGCCAGTGCATGGGTCAATATTATTGCAGTGGGTGAAAAGTTGTTTGACAGCATCTATGGTGGAGACTCCCTTCATGAATCCAAACTGTTTATTCTGCATGAATCCTGTGTTAGTGATATGATTGTGAAGCCTATATTTAATGATGTTCTCAAGAATTTTGGATAAATTGGAAAGGAGTGAGATCGGCCTGTATTTATTTGGATCTTTCTTGGGGAATAATACCAATCTTTGAGTTTTCCAGCAAGATGGATATATCTGTGACTTGAGAAGCTTGTTAAAACAAGGAAGACAGTGTAGTGCATTGTCGCCTATTAATCTCTTGAGGATGGGGTTGGTGAACCCTAACACCCTAACACCCTAACACCCTAACACCCTTTTTTTTTTTTTTTTTTTTTTTTTTTTGGCTGGTGGTGGAAATCTGAAGACAGACACCACTGCACCACCCTCAACCCGAGCCAGGGGCCTAACTACATACCCCCACCGTGCACCGAGCACATAGCGAGCATCCGTCGAAGGTTGTTACACCCCCGGCGGAATACTCGCCCAGCTCAAGGAGCACAGGCGGGAAACTCCCCCCCAAGTATGCCTTTCAGCACACCCGGCTCAAGAGGCGAACGGTGCAGTGGTAGTGTGGGGTTCGACCCACTAAAACCACCACCTGGACTTATTATGAGACGCAATCAGGAATCGCCCCTCGGCATGCTTCTGACTGCGCCTCTGTCCCTAAGACTATCCTTCATGATCCCTAATGGACCATGAATTGACATGAGACATGTCCCGAGAATCTAGAAATATGGTTCAAACCAAAAGGGAACCATCCCCCCGGTTAGACAACCCCATGATTTTAAAAATATCCCTATATAGGGCCGCAAAATATATGTATAACCTAATCTATGTATAAAAAATATAATAAAAACTTAAATATAAACATGCATAAGAATATATGTATATATGTACATAGTCGCTCTGAGAGAAAAGATATATCGCCGATATCACACTGTCGCGTATAGGAACCTACAGACCTGTTCACAGATCCGCGAGAAGGCCGCCCACTTCTCGATCTGCCGGTCCAGAGGTCCCACGAGTATGGAGGCAGGCTCAAAGGCTAAGTCCCCAAAGACGTCGCGCGCGACAGCGCGGAATCGCTCAAAGGTGTCATTCGGACACTCGAAGACATAATGTATGGAGTTACCCACAGCATCATGTCCACAAAAGGAGCACCTATCACTGTCGCGCCTATGCGTCTTGTGCATGTAGGCCTCAAAGGGCCCATGCCCAGTGAGGACCGCCACATTGGTGGAGTTAAATCTCACCAAGGCCTTGCTCTCTCGCCAGATTCGCACATCCGGTATAAACCTGCGGGTGATGTGACCCCGAGGACTCTCGTCTATGAGTGTCTGCCACCTCCGGAGAATTTCTCCATCAGTGGCAGCCTTGATCGCCCTAATTAGGGCGGTCAGAACACGGTTGTCTTTGTGTAGAGGATGTCTGAGAGCCGCGAGATCACATCTCTCCCGGATCACAAAGTAATTCTCTATGTGCTTAATCACTATTAGCTGCAGCGGGGGTAGCTTATGGATTAGGAACAAAGCCTCGTGAGAGACCGTCCTATACGCTCCAAGGGAGCGCACCATAGATACCCGGATAGCTGCCTGCAGTTTCAGATGATATTTCTCAATATTCAGTATATGGTACCAAATAGGGACGCCATAAAGTGCGATGGAAAGCACTATGTTAATGTATAACCTAGTCTGGTTGGCAGACAGAGATCTGCATGACCTGAATAGGTTGGTTATCTGATAAGAGATCTTTCGAATCCTCGCGCAAACCATGTTGACGTGGTCAGTGAAATCAAACTTATAGTTTAACATCACTCCCAAATACTTCGCAGAGGTCTCAGGGACAAGACGCCGCCCATCCACCTCGAAATATAAGAGGTCTATATTTGGATGTTTGTATTTATAGTTAACTAGGACATGCGTCTTGTCCCAGGAAACCCCCAAATGCTTCCTGCGAAGAAGCCGATGGATTCTACGCAAGGATTCCTCAACCACCCCTTTGGTCTGATCCGGGGATACCGCCTGTACCACCAGAGCCAGATCATCGGCAAACGCTACTATAGTCGCGCCTCTCGGAAGTGGAAGTTCAAAGATGTCGTTTAATGCGATATTCCACAAGAACGGCCCAAGGACGGAGCCCTGCGGAACACCTCTGTTATAAGTAAAGGTTTTCTGATACAGATGATTATATGAAATAATCAATCTGTCATTTAAATATTCCCGGACAAACTTAACCAAGTAAGCCGGGAAGTGCCAATGGATCATATTCCGCAGGATCTCCTCGTGCTCAATACTATTAAAAGCATTGGACACGTCCAATAGGACTACCGCATTTATTTTGGTAACTATAATGTTACCAGAAGCTGGGTCTATTCTGTTGCAGAGCTGAAACAGCCTGCGAACAGCATCCACTGTAGAGACTCCGGATCGAAATCCGTACTGCCGATCTTCGAACATGCCCAAACGGTGGGAATGCAAATTTAGTCTGACTTTAACTATATTCTCCATAACCTTAGAGAGGTTAGAGATAAGACAGATGGGTCTCTTTTTTGTGGAGTCTTTCTTATCGAAGAGAACCAGCTTCTGTTTTTTCCACTCAGGCGGAATGTATGGCGTCCCTATCATATATGCGAAAATATCTCTGAATATTTGGAGGTTACCCAGGACAAGACATTTGACAGTCGGAACTGTCAGACCGTCCATGCCAGGCGCAGCGGCATTGCGCAGCGACTTGACAGCCGAGATAACCTCCAAATCTGTGAACGGCGGAATTTCCAACTCGTCGCGCAAACACTGGACATTCAGTGTCGACCTAATTGTTTCGCTGACAGGAAACAGTTCAGAGACTGTCCTCTCAAGGTCCTCCTCGGTTAGAATTAGGTTTTTCGAGGATAGTCTACCCATGACAATCTTGTATGGGAGACCCCAAGGATTCTGGTGGAGAGTGTTAGCTAAGGTAAGCCAAGCATCATTTTTCTTTTTAGAGATAGTGGTTTTAAATCTCCTACGTGCTACAGTGTACTCATCCAACAGAACCCTGTAATCGGGAGAGACCCTGAGACGACTAGAAGCTCTGAGAATTCTGCGTCGCAAACCATTCACCAGCTTCTTCAGTGCTGACAGCTCTTCGCACCACCAGAAGGATCTCCTGGACTCTGGAGGCATGACAGGATCTTGCTTGACGAAGGTGTTGTCACATGAAGCAGAGATGATCCTCAGGATGTTGTAGATGTCCTGCACAGGATCTTCGTCCCTGAAGATCAGCCACTTGAAGTTGACATCCAGGATGGGAAAGCGTTCCTCTTCTATGGACCACTTGTGGATATCCTCATCCAGGGCAGGACGAGCTCCACGGCTTGCCATGGCGTTGTTATTGCGTCCTGATTTCTTCAAAGTGATGATCATCTCTATGGTGTTGTGATCCGACAGGTTCTCTGTCTCATGCAGGACCTTCCAGTTGATGACGTAGAGGCTCATTGCTTTGTTGTTGGCGACAGTCAGGTCAATAATGGAGCAACCCCTAGCAGAGCTAAAAGTAGGTACGTTTCCATTATTAATGATATTCAAACCATGTTCGTAGAAGAACTGTTGGAAAGCAAGGCCTCTGTCGTTGGAGAGAGAGTCACCCCAGGCCTGGGAGCGAGCATTGAAGTCTCCCCCAATCAGCAGTGGAAGTTTCCTGTATTTGTGAACCACCAGAGCGAGTCCATCCAGAACAGCAGGTAAGTTGATGTTGGCTCTAGGAGAAATATATAAAGAAACAATATATAAATCAAAAGCCTTTGATACAGAGAAGAAGGAGTTCTGAGAAACTTTGGTGAATGGGATATGCTTGTTGATGAGAACAAGTCCGCTGTTCAGGTCTGTCGACGAGTTGGTGATCATCCTGGATCTTTTATAAGGATGCTCAGAGATAAGTATCAGATCAATTCCTTGTCTGAAAGACTCATCCATGGCAAGATTCAGCGCATCTCCAGAATTGTTGACATTAATTTGAAGTATTTTCAGGCTGAAGAGGTCCCTTGCAGACTTTTCATAACCTCTTGAAGATGACGGCAGTTTTTTGAGCCAGTATAGTGGTTATGTTCCTTGACGCCCAGATCGATTTTGCAAGGGACGCATACAGGCTCTCGTTGGCAGTCGGAGTGATTGTGCATATCATCGCAACCACATCTAAAGCAGATCTGGGATCTATCGGTCTTGTGAGAGCAGGAACTAGCCAAATGTCCAATCTGGAGACAGCGCTTGCACCTTTTCCTGGAGCTAACCTCTTTAAAGGTACCAATCGTCCAAGACATTTCCATCTTCTTCAGTGCAAGTAAGCTTGCACCAGTTCTCTTATTAATGACAAATCTTGCCACTTTTGTTCCAGATCTCAGTTGTTTGGAGAAGAGGAATCTAAATTCAGCCATATCCATCTTCAGTTTCTCGACTCCCTCCTTTAGCATTTCACCAATCTCAGCATCAGAAGAGTAGCCTGAAATGTTGTCGATTTCCATGAGCATGGTAGGAATGTGTGTGAGTACTGTGGTTTGGCCATTTACAGCCTTCTCAATTTCGTTCTTGAACTTCTCCACAGATGAGGAATCCGGGTTGTCAACCTCAAAAACTGTGTCGCCATTGTTGGTGTAGCGAATCCTTTTCATGGTGATGCCAATGCTGGATGGGTTCACCTTCTGGATGATGTTCTGGATCACCTCTTTATTCATTTTGGTAGTGATTACCCCGTTCTCTCCAACAATTTTATCAGCAACTACACGAATTGCATTGTTAGTGAAGGGGTTTTTATTTATTAGTTTGCTCGCAGCCTTCTTTCTTATCTCTAATTTCTTCTTCTCCTCAGAGACAACTGTGGATTTACCTGCACCCTAACACCCTAACACCCTAACACCCTAACACCCTTTTTTTTTTTTTTTTTTTTTTGGCTGGTGGTGGAAATCTGAAGACAGACACCACTGCACCACCCTCAACCCGAGCCAGGGGCCTAACTACGCGCCCCCGCCGTGAACCGAGCACATGGCGAGCATCCATCGGGGGTTGTTACACCCCCGGTGGAGTACTCGCCCAGCTCAAGGAGCACACGCGGGAAACACACCCCCCAGGCGCGCCTTTCGGCACACCCGGCTCAATGAGGCGAGCGGTGCAGTGGTAGTGTGGGGTTCGACCCACTAAAACCACCACCTGGACTTATTATGAGACGCAATCAGGAATAGCCCCTCGGCATGCTTCTGACTGCGCCTCTGTCCCTAAGACTATCCTTCATGATCCCTAATGGACCATGAATTGACATGAGACATGTCCCGAGAATCTAGAAATATGGTTCAAACCAAGAGGGAACCATCCCCCCGGTTAGACAACCCCATGATTTTAAAAATATCCCTATATAGGGCCGCAAAATATATGTATAACCTAATCTATGTATAAAAATATAATAAAAGCTTAAATGTAAACATGCATAACAATATATATATGTACATAGTCGCTCTGAGAGAAAAGATATATCGCCGATATCACAATGTCGCGTACAGGAACCTGCAGACCTGGTCGCAGATCCGCGAGAAGGCCGCCCACTTCTCGATCTGCCGGTCCAGAGGTCCCACGAGTATGGAGGCAGGCTCAAAGGGGAAGTCCCCAAAAGAAGCGCGCGCGACAGCGCGGAATCGCTCAAAGGTGTCATTCGGACACTCGAAGACATAATGTATGGAGTTACCCACAGCATCATGTCCACAAAAGGAGCACCTATCACTGTCGCGCCTATGCGTCTTGTGCATGTAGGCCTCAAAGGGCCCATGCCCAGTGAGGACCGCCACATTGGTGGAGTTAAATCTCACCAAGGCCTTGCTCTCCCGCCAGTTTTGCACATTAGGTATAAACCTACGGGTGATGTGACCCCGAGGACTCTCGTCTATGAGTGTCTGCCACCTCCGGAGAATTTCTCCATCAGTGGCAGCCTTGATCGCCCTAATTAGGGCGGTCAGAACACGGTTGTCTTTGTGTAGAGGATGTCTGAGAGCCGCGAGATCACATCTCTCCCGGATCACAAAGTAATTCTCTATGTGCTTAATCACTATTAGCTGCAGCGGGGGTAGCTTATGGATTAGGAACAAAGCCTCGTGAGAGACCGTCCTATACGCTCCAAGGGAGCGCACCATAGATACCCGAATAGCTGCCTGCAGTTTCAGATGATATTTCTCAATATTCAGTACGTGGTACCAAATAGGGACGCCATAGAGTGCGATGGAAAGCACAATATTAATGTAAAGCCTAGTCTGGTTAGCAGACAGAGATCTACATGACCTAAATAGGTTGGTGATCTGATAAGAGATCTTACGAATCCTCGCGCAAACCATGTTAACGTGGTCAGTGAAATCAAACTTATAGTTTAAGATCACTCCCAAATACTTCGCGGAGGTCTCAGGGACAAGACGCCGCCCATCCACCTCGAAATACAAGAGGTCTATATTTGGATGTTTGTATTTATAGTTAACTAGGACATGCGTCTTGTCCCAGGAAACCCCCAAATGCTTCCTGCGAAGAAGCCGATGGATTCTACGCAAGGATTCCTCAACTACCCCTTTGGTCTGATCCGGGGATACCGCCTGTACCACCAGAGCCAGATCATCGGCAAACGCTACTATAGTCGCGCCTCTCGGAAGTGGAAGTTCAAAGATGTCGTTTAATGCGATATTCCACAAGAACGGCCCAAGGACGGAGCCCTGCGGAACACCTCTGTTATAGGTAAAGGTTTTTTGATACAGATGATTATATGAAACAATCAATCTGTCATTTAAATATTCCCGGACAAACTTAACCAAGTAAGCCGGGAAGTGCCAATGGATCATATTCCGCAGGATCTCCTCGTGCTCAATACTATTAAAAGCATTGGACACGTCCAATAGGACTACCGCATTTATTTTGGTAACTATAATGTTACCAGAAGCTGGGTCTATTCTGTTGCAGAGCTGAAAAAGCCTGCGAACAGCATCCACTGTAGAGACTCCGGATCGAAATCCGTACTGCCGATCTTCGAACATGCCCAAACGGTGGGAATGCAGATTTAGTCTGACTTTAACTATATTCTCCATAACCTTAGAGAGGTTAGAGATAAGACAGATGGGTCTCTTTTTTGTGGAGTCTTTCTTATCGAAGAGAACCAGCTTCTGTTTTTTCCACTCAGGCGGAATGTATGGCGTCCCTATCATATATGCGAAAATATCTCTGAATATTTGGAGGTTACCCAGGACAAGACATTTGACAGTCGGAACTGTCAGACCGTCCATGCCAGGCGCAGCGGCGTTGCGCAGCGACTTGACAGCCGAGATAACCTCCAAATCTGTGAACGGCGGAATTTCCAACTCGTCGCGCAAACACTGGACATTCAGTGTCGACCTAATCGTTTCGCTGACAGGAAACAGTTCAGAGACTGTCCTCTCAAGGTCCTCCTCGGTTAGAATTAGGTTTTTCGAGGATAGTCTACCCATGACAATCTTGTATGGGAGACCCCAAGGATTCTGGTGGAGAGTGTTAGCTAAGGTAAGCCAAGCATCATTTTTCTTTTTAGAGATAGTGGTTTTAAATCTCCTACGTGCTACAGTGTACTCATCCAACAGAACCCTGTAATCGGGAGAGACCCTGAGACGACTAGAAGCTCTAAGAATTCTGCGTCGCAAACCATTCACCAGCTTCTTCAGTGCTGACAGCTCTTCGCACCACCAGAAGGATCTCCTGGACTCTGGAGGCATGACAGGATCTTGCTTGAGAAAGGTGTTGTCACATGAAGCAGAGATGATCCTCAGGATGTTGTAGATGTCCTGCACAGGATCTTCGTCCCTGAAGATCAGCCACTTGAAGTTGACATCCAGGATGGGAAAGCGTTCCTCTTCTATGGACCACTTGTGGATATCCTCATCCAAGGCAGGACGAGCTCCACGGTTTATCATGGCGTTGTTGTTGCGTCCTGATTTCTTCAAAGTGATGATCATCTCTATGGTATTGTGATCAGACAGGTTCTCCGTCTCATGCAGGACCTTCCAGTTGATGACGTAGAGGCTCATTGCTTTGTTGTTGGCGACAGTCAAGTCAATAATGGAGCAACCCCTAGCAGAGCTAAAAGTAGGTACGTTTCCATTATTAATGATATTCAAACCATGTTCGTAGAAGAACTGTTGGAAAGCAAGGCCTCTATCGTTGGAGAGAGAGTCACCCCAGGCCTGGGAGCGAGCATTGAAGTCTCCCCCAATCAGCAGTGGAAGTTTCCTGTATTTGTGAACCACCAGAGCGAGTTCATCCAGAACAGCAGGTAAGTTGATGTTGGCTCTAGGAGAAATATATAAAGAAACAATATATAAATCAAAAGCCTTTGATACAGAGAAGAAGGAGTTCTGAGAAACTTTGGTGAATGGGATATGCTTGTTGATGAGAACAAGTCCGCTGTTCAGGTCTGTCGACGAGTTGGTGATCATCCTGGATCTTTTATAAGGATGCTCAGAGATAAGTATCAGATCAATACCATGCCTGAAAGACTCATCCATGGCAAGATTCAACGCATCTCCAGAATTGTTAACATTAATTTGAAATATTTTCAGGCTGAAGAGGTCCCTTGCAGACTTTTCATAACCTCTTGAAGATGACGGCAGTTTTTTGAGCCAGTATAGTGGTTATGTTCCTTGACGCCCAGATCGATTTTGCAAGGGACGCATACAGGCTCTCGTTGGCAGTCGGAGTGATTGTGCATATCATCGCAACCACATCTAAAGCAGATCTGGGATCTATCGGTCTTGTGAGAGCAGGAACTAGCCAAATGTCCAATCTGGAGACAGCGCTTGCACCTTTTCCTGGAGCTAACCTCTTTGAAGTTACCAATCGTCCAAGACATTTCCATCTTCTTCAGTGCAAGTAAGCTTGCACCAGTTCTCTTATTAATGACAAATCTTGCCACTTTTGTTCCAGATCTCAGTTGTTTGGAGAAGAGGAATCTAAATTCAGCCATATCCATCTTCAGTTTCTCGACTCCCTCCTTCAGCATAACACCAATCTCAGCATCAGAAGAGTAGCCTGAAATGTTGTCAATTTCCATGAGCATGGTAGGAATGTGTGTGAGTACTGTGGTTTGGCCATTTACAGCCTTCTCAATTTCGTTCTTGAACTTCTCCACAGATGAGGAATCCGGGTTGTCAACCTCAAAAACTGTGTCGCCATTGTTGGTGTAGCGAATCCTTTTCATGGTGATTCCAATGCTGGATGGGTTCACCTTCTGGATGATGTTCTGGATCACCTCTTTATTCATTTTGGTGGTGATTACCCCGTTCTCTCCAACAATCTTATCAGCAACTACACGAATTGCATTGTTAGTGAAGGGGTTTTTATTAATTAGTTTGCTCGCAGCTTTCTTTCTTATCTCTAATTTCTTCTTCTCCTCAGAGGCGACTGTGGATTTACCTGCTTTACCTACCTTAGCAGGAGGAACAACCTGAAAAGCCTCAGGAACATTAGCAGTACTTACGGCAGGACCGCGTTTGCTTTTATGGTTCTTAAAGTTGTTTTTACTCTCTCTAACCGTAGTCGGAGGAGCGTCCATATTAACAGCATTGGCATAGGAAGCACCACCATTTACAGGTTTGTAAATGATGTCATTAGTAATGATAGGCTTCTCTGTGATACTGCTTTTTAATCTGTTGATTTCTTCCTTGAGAGAATCTATGATCAGCTGTTTGTCCTTCATTTCATTTTGGTGTTGTTTATACAGTGAGTCTACTGTGCTCAAAATCGTTCTTTGGATTTTGTGATTGGGAAGAAGAGCCCCTCTCATCAACTCTAAGTTGTTAAAGTATGTGAGCATAATAGACTCATTTTGTGAAATCATCTGAACAGCTGTTCTGATGCAATCATAGGGGTCCGCAGGCAAATCTAAATCTAAAAGGGAAGGATCTATATTAATAGTATTATAAGTTGACTTACCTGTTGCCTGGTTCTTAGGAAAATTCCTCCCAGGAGTAGATCTGTCCACGTCGCCATTATCCTCTCGTCCCTTTGTAGCTTCTGTATCCAAACTTTTATGTTTTTTTTTCTCTGTTCCAGGAGTTATGGTGAGGAGCTCAGGAGAAGACAGTCTTCTTTTTTGTCTATTCTCTACCACTAAAAAATCCTCCGAATCAGAATCCATATGATTTCGTATGTTATCCTCCTCATTACTGTCCAGAACTGTCTCTGGAGACGAGGACTGCATATGTATTGATTCTCTCGACATTATTAAGTGAGTACATATAATAATGTATCATGAAAACTAATTATTAAACTGGAATTTGGAAATTGCAAAAATTTCAGAAAGATCCAGAGAAGAGCGCTAGTTCCCGGCAACTAAAGACGTGACGTCACCGAGAAAAGCGAGCGCGTGATTGGTCTAGGAAGCAATGCGCCACCAAGAGCCAATCAGAGCAGCGGAAAAACTTGCTGAGGTCACCACGTGCACCGAAGAAAGAAAATGCTCCGAACAATCGAGAAACCGGTAAAATGAAAATCGCCAATAAATCGGAAAATACCGAATAGAATTTCGCGATTATTAGCACAAAATGACCGGTATGGTATGTAGAACACACTTATGCACTCTAAACACTTCACACACCAAAAAATCCCAATGTTTCAGGCACAAACTCCGGAGCGACAAAAACTTGCGACCGTTCAGCGCCACCGCACGATAGAAACCCCGACCCTAACACCCTAACACCCTAACACCCTAACACCCTTTTTTTTTTTTTTTTTTTTTTTTTTGGCTGGTGGTGGAAATCTGAAGACAGACACCACTGCACCGCCCTCAACCCGAGCCAGGGGCCTAACTACATACCCCCACCGTGCACCGAGCACATGGCGAGCATCCGTCGAAGGTTGTTACACCCCCGGCGGAATACTCGCCCAGCTCAAGGAGCACAGGCGGGAAACTCCCCCCCAAGTATGCCTTTCAGCACACCCGGCTCAAGAGGCGAACGGTGCAGTGGTAGTGTGGGGTTCGACCCACTAAAACCACCACCTGGGCGTATTCTGAGGTGCAGTCAGGGATCACCGTGAAGCATGCTTCCAACCACACCTCTGCCCCTAAGATATAGTACTTCCTGACCCGCAAGAGGACCAGAAAGTGACATGAGAAAACATGCCCCGAGTCTCTAAGTCTTCGGTCCATGCCGGTAAGAATAATAAGAACAATATCATCCCCCCAGAAAAACAGACCCCAAGAATATTGAACATAGAACCATATAAAGATCACAACATGTGAATAAAAAACAATAAGTGATGCCCATGGCACCCATTCTCTCATGACTACAAGTCATTGAAGAGAGAAATCCACGCCTTTTAAAATACAATAGAATAAGAATAAAATATACATAGAAGAAACATGTAACATAAGATTGTGTACAAAAGAGTAAATAAATAAATACAATATAAAAAGAACATATTAATACGTATCAATCTATATAAACCTAAATAACATTAAGTTAAACCACAGAGAAGACAGAAGCCCACCCCATTCGAGAACTATCGCAGGGAATACAGATACCGGCAGACCCCCTCGCAAAGACTCCGAAACGCCACCCAATTAACCATCTGGTTAACATCACCGCGGAAGACATTCTGGGGGTTGAAATCCCCCACAAACGTCCGCAGGCAGACGTCCCGAAGCCCCAGCAAAACCTCGTTTTGACAACCAAAAACATAATGTAGGGAGCCGCCAATATTCCCGCTATCACACAGCGAACAAATGGGGCTCTCCCTCTTACCGATCTTGAACAAATGCTTATCGAACGGACCATGGCCGGTAATCACTGAGGTGGTTCCGGATGAAAATACAATAGGTGATCTATTTATTGACCAGATCCTAACGTTAGGGATAAACATGTGAGTGGTCCGTCCGAATTCCGATAAGTCCCAAAGCGCCTGCCACCTCTCAAAAACCTCATTTTCAGTTAAGCGCTTAATGTGACAGATCGCAAGACGCAATGCCCTAATCTCCTTATTAAGAGGATGCTGCAGAAAGCGAGGATCGCACCTCTCGCGAATAACGAAATAATTATTAATGCGCTTGAATATAATCAACTGCAGCGGAGGAAGCTTATGCAGAAGAAATAACGCCTCATGGGAAACAGTCCTATAGGCACCGATGGACTTAACCAGAGAGACCCGGATGGCCGTCTGAAGTAGATTATGATATCGAATGTTATTCAAGACGTGATACCATGCCGGTATCCCATAAAGAGCTATTGATAAAATGATGTTAATGTATAATTTGATTTGATTAACCGACAGAGCCCGGCAAGACTTGAATAAATTGCTAAGGCAATACGTAGCCCGCCGAATCTTCAGACAGACCATCCGAACATGATCCGTAAAATCTAGTCGCGTATTCAGCATAAAGCCCAGGTATTTCACCGAAGATTCAGGATTAATCCTCCTGCCCCGCACACGGAAGAAAAGCCCATCAATGTCGGGATGCCTATAAGAGTAATTTATAAGCGCATGAGTTTTTTCCCACGAGACGGAGAGGTTCTTTTGAGACAGAAAATCATGGATGCGGCCCAAGGATTCCTCAACCAGACACTTAACCACCGAGGGAGAGACACCCTGCACCACCAGCGCAAGATCATCCGCGAAAGCTATCAACGAGGCCCCCCCCGGTAACGCAAGATCAAATATATCGTTAAGTGCTATGTTCCACAGAAAGGGACCGAGGACGGAACCCTGCGGAACACCCCTGTTGTAAGCATAGGATTTCTGATAGAAATTATTAAAAGAGATAATAGATCTATCCCGTAGATATTCTCTAATAAATCTGATTAAATAAGACGGAAAATTGAACTTAATCATGTTTGATAAAATAACCCTATGCTCAACACTATTAAACGCATTGGAGATATCTAATAGAACGATAGTATTGATAACTGTGACTATAGTGCGTCCCGAGGCGGGATCCAACCTATCACAGCACTGGAAAAGTCTCTTCACAGCATCCACTGTAGACATACCCGATCTAAAGCCGAATTGTTTATGACCATACATATTATTGTCAAAAGAATGTAAATTTAGTCTGACTTTAATAATATTTTCCAGTGCCTTGGACAGATTGGAAATCAAGCAGATCGGACGCATCTTAACGGAATCTTTTTTCTCGAAAAGGACAAGCTTCTGCTTCTTCCAAACATCAGGTATATAAGCGTTAAGAATCATAAACTCAAACATCTCTCTAAAAATCTGTAAATTATTTAACACTAGATACTTCACGACAGGGACAGACAAACCGTCCAAGCCTGGTGCAGCCTGATTTCGCAATCCCTTGACAGCCGAGATAACCTCAAAATCTGCCAGCGGAGGGATCTCTGCATCCTCAGATAAGTTGTTAAAATCAATTAATAGATATTGAAACTCACTAGCAGGAAACAGCTCAGATACCACTTTGTCCAAATCTTCTTCCAGGAGAATCACGTTCTTGGATGAAAGCCGCCTCATCACAATTTTATAAGGAAGACCCCATGGATTGTCTTGAAGCGTGGAAGCCAAATTCATCCATGCCTCGTTTTTCTTGGTGGAGATCATTGTTTTAAAGCATCTCTTAAGCTGGGAATACTCCTCAAGTAAATCATGATAATCCTGTGTATTCCTGTAATTGTCAGAGGCAGACAGAATCCTGCGCCTAAGCCCATTTACTTGACTTTTCAGAACTGACAGCTCGTCACACCACCAGAAAGATTTCCTACCATTAGGAGGCGCAGCAGGATCCAAAATAGTGAAGGTGTTATTACAAGACATGGTGATGGTCTTAATAATATTATAGGAATCCTGAATAGGATCAGCATCCCTGTTAAGGAGCCACTTAAAGTTGACGTCCATCACAGGAAGACGTTCAAGATCAAAAGACCACTTGAAGATATCAGCATCCAGAATATAGGGAATCCTAGGAAGTGCTCGTTGAGTGTTGTGGAGACGTCTCTTAAGAGAAATAGTGACTGTGATAGTGTTGTGATCACTCAAGTTATCCATATCATGTAAGACTCCCCAGTGAAAATCAAATAGACTAACCGCTTTGTCATTCACCAGAGTGAGATCAATAACGGAACACCCACGAGCTGAACTGAATGTAGGAATGGAACCATGATTGAGGAAATGTAATCTCTGATCTTGGAAGAAATCAGCCAAGATTCGACCACGATCATTAGTTATCTGATCACCCCAATTGACAGATCTGGCATTGAAGTCTCCACCAATCAATAAAGGGGATCTTTTGTATTTATGAACGAGAGCGTTCAAATCAAACATAATCCTCTCAAAGTCCACATTCACTCTGGGTGAAATATATAAGGAGACAACAAAGAGGTTATGTATCTTGGAGACCGAGAAGAAACTCCCCTGATCAATCTTTTTGAAAGGGATTTTCTTATTGATCAACACCAATCCACTGTTAAGATCCACAGAAGAATTAGTGATGATAGAGGATCTCTTATAAGGATGCTCTGAGACCAGAATAGCATCAACACCAAATCTAAAGGATTCCTCAATCATAAGGTTAAGCGAATCACCTGAATTATTGACATTGACTTGAAAAAGTCTCAAGAACGGACTGTTTGAAGACTTTTGATTATCCTTTCTAGATGATGACAATTTTTTGACCCAGTAAAGTGATTGTGATCCTCAAGACCTAGATCAATTTTGCAGGGAACACAAATGGGATCACGTTGGCAGGCAGAGAAATTGTGAGAGTCGTTACATCCACATTTGAAGCAGACTCCGGATCTATCCTCCTTGTGAGTACAGTTATTAGCAAGATGACCCACCTGCAGACATCTCTTGCATCTCTTTTTGGAGCTAACCTCTTTGAAATTGCCAACGGTCCAACTCATATTCATCTTCTTAATTGATAGTAGTTTAGCAGCAGAGGACTTATTTATTACAAAGCGAGCCACCCTGGTTCCAGACCTGAGCTGTCTAGAGAAAAGGAATCTGTAACCAACCAGCTCAACCTTCAGATTATCCAGACCAGTCTGAAGCATATTTCCAATGTCTTCATCCGCAAAGTAACCAGGTATGTTGTCAATTTCAAGTAACGCTGTAGGAATATGCTTCAAAACAGAAGCTTTACCATCCACAGCTCTGTCAATCTCTGACTTAAACCTTTCAATAGATTCGGAATCAGTATTCTCAATTTCAAAAATAGTGTCCCCCTTGTTCGTATGCCTGATTCTTTTCATTGTAACACCCAAGACTTCAGGATTCACCTTTTGAATAATATCCTGGATAATGTCTTTATTTATCCTTGTAGTAGTGACACCAGCCTCATTGACAACAGTATCAGCAACAACCCTAATAGCATTATGCACGAATGGGTTGACATTGAGTAACTTGTTTAAAGGTTTCGTCTTTTCAGTTTTAGAGGACTTTCCAGTAGCCTTGACTGGAGGAGCAGCATGAACGTCAGCAGCAGAAGTGGAAGGAGCTTGTCCACGTTTACTCTTATGGTTCTTAAAATTATTCTTGCTTTCTCGAGCTGGAAGATTTGGATAATCTTTTTTATCAAGAAGACTAGCATACGTTGCGGCGAGTTCAGAGGTATTTTTGAATGTGACATCACTGGAAATACTCGGCTTAGAAGTCTTTACTGTTTTCATTCTAGTAATCTCTTCTTTTAAGGACTCAATAACGATATCTTTGTCTTTTAAGGTAGTCTGATGAATGCGTTGAATCTCCTCAAGAGCTCCAAGGATCCTTTTCTGGTATTCATGGCAAGGAGATAAGGAATCTCGCATTCGCTCCAAATTATTAAAGTTTGTAAGCATGATAGCATTACAATGAGAGTATCCCAGCAAGCACGATCTAATGAGAGCAAAAGGTTCTACAGGTAAGTCTTCAAATTCACTGACCTTTTTATTAACAGCTTCAACATTTCCAGGTATATTAGAAGAGCTCGTAGAGAAAACAGGACTCTTTGCGCCACATCCTCTAAAGTTAAGTCTTTCAGCATCTCTACTCTGTTCTCTAATCCTTCTAATCTCAGCATCTCTATCTTTCTGTCTTCTTCCCAGGAGCGTAGAAATCGGGGACTTTATGCTTTTCCTACTGGAAGAGGCATCCACTTCACCAGAGACATCCTTGTCGAAGTTACCAGAAGGAATCCCAGGGTCATCGGGAAGTTCATCCGATATATGTGAAAAACCACCAGGAGAATGGCTTCGCTCATAAAGTTTACTATAGGCGGCATTTTCAGTATCCGCGTATTCCTCTTCACTATCTTTTACACTAATATGATCCTCAAACATGAGGTGAGTCTTTTCTTTAGACATATCGTATATTCAAGGATATAACATCATAAAATATAGAAATATATATAAACTAATAAAATTTAACAAAATTTTTTATAAAAATTTTATACTATAGGGCGACCCAAAATTAAGCACACAGCCCTGGAACAGTGAAACGCCACGTCACGTAAAACTCGCCCCACGATTGGACCAGCGTCGGTTGTCGACACAGTAGACCAATCAGGGAAGACCTGACCCTGATGGCGGCGCGCGAAACTAAACGCCTCCTTGAACAAAGGAAGAGACCGGGAACCCAGAGACTAAAAAGGCCGAATTTCTTGAAAAATACCAAAAAGAAAACGGAACCTATTATCACCAAATGACCGGAATGCCGTCAGGATCACGATGATACCACCAACAATAGTCCAGATCAAAAAAGAACCAAAAAACGGAACAATTTCACAAAGCGAGGTAAAAACGCGACAGCGCTGTACTACAACCAGTGCCGAACTCCACCCTAACACCCTAACACCCTAACACCCTAACACCCTTTTTTTTTTTTTTTTTTTTTTTTTTTTTTTGACTGGTGGTGGAAATCTGAAGACAGACACCACTGCACCACCCTCAACCCGAGCCAGGGGCCTAACTACATACCCCCACCGTGCACCGAGCACATAGCGAGCATCCGTCGAAGGTTGTTACACCCCCGGCGGAATACTCGCCCAGCTCAAGGAGCACAGGCGGGAAACTCCCCCCCAAGTATGCCTTTCAGCACACCCGGCTCAAGAGGCGAACGGTGCAGTGGTAGTGTGGGGTTCGACCCACTAAAACCACCACCTGGACTTATTATGAGACGCAATCAGGAATCGCCTCTCGGCATGCTTCTGATTGCGCCTCTGTCCCTAAGATTCTACAGCTTCCTGAACCCCGAGGGGACCAGGAAGCGACATAAAAAATGCCCGGAGACTCTAATTCATCGGTCCATGCCGGAAAGATAATACAAAAAATCCCCCAACAAATAAACCCCATGTCTATGGGGCCCTAAAAAGGGCCAATAATAACTATAGGTGGCCCCAAAGGGGGGCCAATACCTATGAGGGGCCCTAATAAGGGCCAATGGGCTCCGAAGAGCGTAAGGCGCACAGGCGCGTAAATAGAGCGAAGAATCGCCAGCCGCATATAAACAAATACATCCGCATATTCAATTAAAAAACCATATTTTATATGTTACAGATCCCCCCAGGACAGCACCGGACCCAGCGAACCAGGACCAGGACCATCAAGGAGGAACCAACAAGTAAGTAAATTATCCTATATAAACCAAGGAATTAATCCATGGCAATGCTTTAGGTACCGGACGAGGAAGCAGCAGAGAACCACCCGAAGGTAAGTAATCCACCAAAAACTCGCAGGTAAGTATCAGATGCAGGTAAGTAAAGCAGTACTCACCCTTAGCAATAGCCAAAGGTTGAGAGTAAAAACAAACCAATGGGTAATACCAATCTCGGAAGATCACGGCCGGAGAACGGTAAGTTACCGACGGTCGGAGAGCTCCGACTTAAGGCATGGGTAAAGACTCAATTGGTAATGAAACACATCGACCGAGGTCGGAAAGCATCACAAAACCCGAAACACAGTCCATATCGACCGAACAACAACCATCCACAGCGAAAACTGAAGATGGCAGCACCAGTCTCAATCCAGTAATTACCCGTTAATAGATAAGACATCGCACAAATAAATTACAATAAATAGTACATACATATATAAAATAATAACATTTTGAGCCAATAGGGGCCAAATCACAATAAATAAATAAATATCGCCAATAGGGGCGAGACTCACAAAAAACACTATCAATATATAAATATATCGTGATAAAATAAATGTTATATATACAATTTAGCTCTTTGAGATATCACCAGTCTTTTTCATTTTCGCGTTGATCTTGTTCTTTATGTCCTTCGCATGCATGCAATCCTTTGAGCCACAAAAATGCTTGTAATCCACCGCCTGAAGGTCAAACCTACATGGCAAGCAGACCGGATCGTTCTGACAGTTCTTATATAGATGGTCGTCACCACCACACCTTGTACACATGTTAGTCCTGTCGATGTTCACATTCGGACACAGAGCCCGAATATGACCCAACTGGTGGCACTTAAAACACCGCCGCAGAGAGGTCACCGCACGCAAATAGCATCTCTGCCACCCGAAACGAAAATCATCCCTGCGCAGCATCTTTGAAGCGGACAAAGAGTCCACCACAAATCGAGCTGAACGCGGCCCATCCTGTCGAAACTGTTTCATGTATAAATATTTAAAGGATTTGCACTCATTAGTTTTCACATATGCATTCAGGTATCTTTCAAAATCCTCCTCACACTGAGTGAAGTCAATATTGGATACTTCAATCAGGGTCGTAGGAGTAAGGATTACGTTATCGGAGGAATCACTAGTGACATGATCTATAGATTTCTTAAAATTGTCCAGCGCTTCAACATTCTTCCTCTTATTGATGACTGTAATAAAAGCCTTCTCATTTACAATCCGCACATTTTTAACTTCCAATCCGAGATCAGTCGGATTGACGGCCTTCTTGATAATATTAAGTTGGGACTTGGAGTCATCAGCAGTTGCACCATCCTTTCGAACTGAAATTTTTATTGTAGCAATATTCTTATCATAAATAGCTTTTCCCTTGGAACGGGAACGGGAAGAGGGATTCTTCAAGTTACGTGCAGCAACGCTCTTATAAGAAGGCTTATTTTTGTTATTTCCTGTGTCCATAGAGATATCATATACATTTTGTAAATCTGTTAGCTGTTTTTTAACCAATCTTAATTCCTCCTCCATAGTTTCATGTTTGTCAATATGAAATTTGACCCTAACACCCTAACACCCTAACACCCTAACACCCTAACACCCTTTTTTTTTTTTTTTTTTTTTTTTTTTTTTGCTGTAGGGGAAAATCTGAGAACCAGACACCCCCGATCTTTGGTGGAGGTCGACCGAGGGTAGTGTGGGGTTCGACCCACTAAAAACCCCTGTGACAGGCTCTCAAGGACCACCAGGGAGGAGATACTCCCTAAGGCCGACATCTCCCTGGTGGTCAGGCCTACTAATCTGCCTCCCACCCTCCTCGGAGCAAGTGGGAGCGACTATGCTGTTCATCAAGAATCCGAGAATTTAAAAGGGCCTTTATGGCTATAATATTGGGGGGGCTACCCCAGCGGCAGACAAAAAAGGATAATATATGGTCACTAATTGACCCGTCGCAACTATGCCATTAAAGGGCTCGGGATATACAAAAATTAAACAAATATATAAATAAAGACAGTACAAATTAATTAAATTAAAACATGCCTATATGGCTACAGTATAGGGGGGGGGCTACCCCAGCAACAAAAATGTGGACAATACTCGATCAACGATTTGACCCTGCGTTGCTATGCCAATAAAGGCCCGAAATATGCATATGCAAATAAATTAAAATATACACTAAATTAACATATAACCAATAAAAAATCAAGACTTGCATTATATTTGCCACCCTGAGTGGCGCATGTTATTTGAGGCAAAGGTCACCATTGTTCGCTTGCCCTCCCAAGTCTCCGCGCAGTCGCACCATTACAGCGCGCCCGCCGAGGGAGGAGCGAGTCAATAAGTGCCGCCCCCATCAACCAGTCTCGGTAAACCGAGAGTGGAGAGTAGGCGGCCGGACACGCCCCCACCCGGGAGGAAGCGGAATTATCAATTTGCCAAGAATGCCGAATGCCCCCGAATCCCGAGCGCGAGCCCCGAGAGCGACGCCAACGCCCGAGCAAGCCCGAAGCCAACCGACCCCCCCAACCCCCCGACACCCCATAATGGGGAGCGGAAGACAGGGAGGACCGCGTCCGCCCCAAGCCGGAGACAAGACAGGCACCAAATCAACCCCAATAAATAATACAACAGGCAAAACACCTAGCGCAAATAAATATTCGAAATCTTCATATTTACAGAAACTATCCCATAGGAGCCTAAAAACAATCCAAATATACAATTAAATACTCATTTCTATATTCCATGGCCAATATACATAATATCCTAGTAATTCTGTGTTTCAGTAATTTATATGCATCAAATTCATACGATCTTTCATTTGTATGAGTCGTATTATCACTGTCCTAAAATTGGACAAAACCTGTTGGATAAGAAATGCATAGGCAATTCCTCATAGCCAAGTTTCTCATCTATTTCAATAACCATTGGCCTAAAATTGGTCGTACTGAAGAACACACAAGTGTCACAAGTGGTGGTGGACATAACAAAAGCTAAGCATTTATATATACTCCAATACAACATTCAAGATTACATATATCAAACACCTAAATTATTTATTTATTTATTTATCTTTTTTTTTTTTTTTTTTTTTTTTTTTTTTTTTTTTTTTTTTTTTTTTTATCCCTCCACCATTAAAGTCATTATTAATTAGACATTCAATTACAGGTTATCATTATATACACCAACAATGGACGAACAAAACATACAGGACAATTTCAAGTATATACCAATGTATGTGCAAGTAACCTCAAAAATCTTTTTCTCATTATTTCAAATCCTTTATAAATTTGGCATGTATGCACTCCTGAGAGCCACAATAGTGATTATAATTTTCTTGTTTTAGATCAAATCTACAAGGTATGCATGTGGGAACAGGCGCACACCCAGTTCGACCATCAAGATGTTCGCCACCACATTGAAGACACAAATTGGAACGATCAGCATGAGTATATTCACACTCGTATTTCATGTGACCCAAATGATGACAAACAGCACATCGCTTGAGTGAGAGTGGTTCAGTGATTCTGTAATTAAGTATGCCAGTGCCTATATTTTTTTTGTTCAACAGTTCATTTGCAGTGCAGTGATCAGTGAGGAAACGTGCGATTTTTTTCCCATATCTTGTGACGTGAGTGTACAGAAACCTAAAATAATGTGATCCATGCCCGGCCAGAATAGTTTCAATAGTGTCTTTTATAAACATATCAGTGTCATAAGCACCAAAACCATTGATTTGTAAACGAGTCCTGGGTGTATTAAGTGTAACATTCAATATGTCCTTCATCTGAGCTTGTACATTCTCAAAAAATTCTTTTGCCTTATTGTCAATTTGACATTTAAATGTAATTTTAAAATTACCATCCTTATCAAAGTAATGTCTTATCACCTCAACGCAGTATGATGAAGGACGGATTGTTTGCAAAATATTCAAAATCCGTATATGCTCCCCCTTATTGTACGTTTCATTATGATTTTTAAGTTTCTTCTTGAGTACTATTGTGTAAAAATCCTTAGAAGCATAACGGTAAATTTGCCTAGATGCATTACTCTCACTGAGTTTGTCGGATACATATGTTTTATCTGTGATACTGTTATCGTTTCGTATTATATGTTCAGATAATGTGTCGTTACGAACACTTCTCTCACCAGACACCAAAGCTTTCCTCAAATTGACCAACTTAACATCAGTGTGTCTATTCATCTCAGTTAGTTTTTTATCATTGTTTATATTTACAACTTGAATGCTTTCAAGGATTTTCTTATTTTTATCAATTATAGATTTCGCGTCATCTTTTTTATTATGTTTTTGAGTATCCTCCTTTATTGTTTTTACTGTTTTACCGTGAATATTCTTTGACATGCAATTCATACCATAACCATTTTTTATAGATTTAGCTTTAATAAGGACATTAGAAGTTGTTTTATTATTGATAGCGAGATTAAATTTTTTGTCCAGAGACTTTTTACATAGTGAGTTTATATTTTTATTGATCTTTGAAGGTTTTAATTTATTTTTATTACATTTATTGAGAAAATTTTCTATCTCTTTATCAGATTTGATCTTTTTATCTGTAGAATTGTCATAAATTTTATCAATCAGCATATCTTCAGTTTGTGTACTAATAGGTATCATTTGTTTTCCAATAGAAAGTCGCGAAGTCCGTTCATAATCCACCTCCTTTTTTGCTGAGACTCTTTTATCAATTTTAAGGGGGATTTTGCCCAAATGTAATATGCCACACGAATCAGTGTGAATCTCCTCCAACAATTTACCATAAGAACTCAGCGAGAATTTATGCAAGCAATTCAACCTAATCAAATCATTGCTCTCTAAGTTCTGATTACTACCATTAAGAACTTTTTGTATTATTTTTTCCACTATTTTTCTGCAACTTTTATATATGTAAGATTGTAAATTAAAATCATGAATACCATTACCTCTCAACAACAAATTACCATCAGTCGACGCATCAAGGACACCCCCGACAGTCGGCAAGTTGTCATGTTTCGTCGGTAATTCATTCAGATGTAGTTCAACAGTTTTTCTTTTATTGCCATAATTCAGATTATCGAGTGTCGGTAATTCAGTAGATACATCTTCAACCGGTAAAACTTTTACTATATTCGTTTCTAGTGTTGAATTCATTGTAACCGTCATAGAGGGCAACTCATGTACCTCAATTGAATTTGTTTTATAAGGGACTTTAGAGAAATCATTCATTTTATTATTTAACAATGTACTTTCTTCAAAAGATGGTTTTTTTTTTTGTTCCACTAATTTGGTCTCGACTCTCTCAGCAGCACCTTCTCCTCGCAGTTCAGCAAGATTTTCCATCAATTCACGAATTTTACACATCTCTTCCATCAAATGTTCACGCTTATCTTCATCTATTTTAGATAGTTTATCATTTTTAGATGATTTTAGATTTAATTGTTTATATTCGTTAAGCATGTTTCTAAATTTGATATGATATTTCTTTGCCATAAATATATATTCTGATTCAGTATATTTTCCTATTTTAATATTAAGTTCTGGATTATTAATTAATTTTTTCTCCATTAATTCAAATCTATTTAATAAAGCAGTTTTAGGCACTTGATGATTTTTATTATATTTACCATTGATTGTAATAGAAGTTTTTTCATCATATTCCTTAGAATAATTGATCTTAGAATATTTCATTTCATCAGTAGATTCAATGGTAATCAATCTAGCTGTCCTAGAAGTGTCACCAGAGCGCTCCGATTTGGGAATATTATGCTTTTGTATATCACCTTTTGTCTTTGTGTCCATCGACTTAGAGTTAACGTGCAAGTTTTTGCCTTTTTTTTGCTTCTTACTAGCCATATTAATAGCTGATTTATATATGCCAATGTTCAAAATTCAGATTTAAATTTAAATGTCATATAATAAATTCTCATATAACAATTATTCAAACTTCACCACTTTTAATTAGATCTCAATTGCACAAAGCACCACAAATATGATTTATTATGGTATTAAATTTTATAATATTTGATGATAGAGACAATTATTCATCAGCAATCACTAAATCGACCACCACAAAATCATCATCATCCACTTTAATTCATAGTTTATCATTTATAGATATTATATATCAACTGTTCATTATTTATGTAGTAACGCAATAATTCCATTTATAGCATATTTCATCCATTAATTGGGATTAATTCAAGTCACAACTCATATCATTGCATGTAGTAACACATAATTATTAGCACGATATTATCACACCATCACAAAATGTCCTTTATTGTAGATTATTGTAATTGTATAAATAATTTATTCAAAGTATTTATTCCATATTGGATACTTATAGATTTCAAATGTTCAAATGATCCATCACTATCTTTTATTCACAGTAGTTAAGATCATATTTATATCGCAAGTTAATAAATTAATTTGTAAGTCATTAGTGTATTAAAATTTATCATTTATTAACTTTATTGTAACAATTCTATGCATGCTTCCACAGTTATATACGGTAAGTGAAAATTATAATCACTATATAATATACCGGTCTCCCAGTAATTGCGGGGCAACTCCGAGGAACGTCCGCACACCTCGGAGGCTCAAGGAAGACTGACCCTAACACCCTAACACCCTCTAGCTTTGTGCTAGGGTGGTGCCTCTGTGCTTGGTGACAGTATTCCTAATGCTAGGTTGCTAGGTAGGTATCTACCTTATACCTAGCTTAGGCCTAGCTTGGGCCTAACTTACGCCCAGCTTGAACTTAGCTTAGGCTTAGGGTGTTAGGGTGTTAGGGTGTTAGGGTAGAACAATCAGTGATCGTCTGATGTTTGACGAGATATATATCCCTTCGTATAGGTTCTGATTATAAATATCATTAATATTTATTTCTGCTACTTGCATCTGTGCTTTCGATATTGCTGTGATCAGCTTTTCGTGCGCTTCCGGTGGTGGTATTTGTGAACTGATCCCTTTCGAGATCATTAAAATAAACTGATTATAAAATCTGGACATTGGATAACCTGATTCATATCAAAAGTGCGCAGAAATCAATTTTTCATCCCTTGCGCAGGGAGACGCAGCCTGACGTCAGCGGCTGTATTTCAAATCGCCTAGGTTACTGTTCGCAGGAACTTCAGGTATTTGATTTGTTATTATTACTCTGAAGTCGGTTGATCAACATCTAATCTAACTTCATTTGATGAAAATTAATATAATTAATAACAATGACTAAAAGAAAGAATATTAATAAAGACAATAAGCTACTAGCTTCCCTAGACTTAACTAAAGATTCGTCATCGGATGGAGATGGCCCTAATCCGGCCCAAATAAGAAAAGTATGTTCGGATACGGAATCGGATCCGGATGATCCCCCCCCAAAAGAAAGTGTCTTCAAAGATTGTCTTTCAGATAAAGAAGATAAAAAAAATTAAATACTAATTCTAAAAATAAAAATAATAGTACTGATAAAAATATAGAAAAAATTAAAATCAAGAAAAATAGAGAAATAAATCGAGATAAGAGTAGACAAAACTTTAGGGAACTCTACTCTGAGACCAATACGGATAAACTTATTGATGAAGACTCTTCAAAATCTTGGCCAGGATTTCTTAATGAAGAATTACCTTTTAAATATTCTGCTCCCTCTCTCAATAGAAATTCAAACATTCCCGATAATAATAATGATAATTATAAAAATATGTTTATTGATAATTCAAATGATTGTAGAAATGCTATCATCTCTATAATTCAAAATGAAACCAAAATGATCTCATTTTTTAATGATATGCCTAATATGATTAATATCCTTGAAATAAATCACAAAATACAAACTGCAGTAATCAACTGGATTTCTAGCGTCGATAATAAATATTCCGCATTATTACAAAATAAAGATGAAATAATCCTTAAATTAAAAACAGAAAACTCCCTTCTAAAAAATTCGTTTGATTCAAATAATGTCTCAACCAACATAGTTAAACCCAAAATCATTCATGACACAATTATTAAAGATAACATTACTCATTCGTATGCTAATATCTTGAAAACAAATTCTTCTGAAAATATCAAAATTGATACACCAATTAAAGAAAGTAAAAATGGTTATAAAAATCATAAAAGTAAAAGAAAACAAAATACTCCAAAAACCATTAATGATGAAAATGTAAATAATGTAAATACTATAAAAAATCCTGAAAAAGATTTTATTATTATTAAAAATACTAAAAAACAAATTTCTAAACTATACAATAATAATCCTCATGATGGTTGTGCAATCAGAATTCCTGCTATTGGGGATAATAATGATACTAAAATGAAAAATAACAAAGAATACATTAATATAATCAAAAATAACATTAAACCTGAAGATTTTGGCATACAAGTCAAAAGAATCAGGTTTAACAAAGAAATGGATATTATTTTAGAAATTAATAATAAAAAACCAGAAGAAACTTGCAATTTTGAAAAAGCAATAAATAAAGTATTGAGCAATAAAGCATCTGCCAAAGCTCTAATACCTACCTTATTACTAGAAATAGAAAACGTACCGGAATACTGGGAAGAGGATGAAACTAAGTTAAAAATAAAAGACCTATTAATATCCTTAGGCCTCGATATCTCCCAATACAAATATTCCCACTCCAGAATCATCCCTAGAAAAGACAAAATAGTTAGATTTTCCATTGATAAAATATCAGGCAAAAAACTTATTGACTTAAAAAAAGTAGATCTCGATTGGAGCAAATGCAACATTAAAGAAATAAAAAGCTTTAAAAAATGTACCAAATGTCATCAAATGGGACACTTACGTGGCGGATGCACACATAAAATCGATAGATCTGATATATGTAATAAATGTGGTAATGATGACATTCATGATCACAGAAATTGTAATCGTGAGCCTATATGCATTCCATGTAAAGTTGATCTCAACTCATCAGAATACCAACACTATACAGGTTCAAAAAATTGTCTACACTGGATAAAGGTTCGTCAGGAAATGGCACAAAATTAATCTCTTCTCCCGGACCATCATACATACCTGTTAATAATAAAAATAATATGATTAATTCTAATACAAAAAATGTAAATATTGTAAAAAATAAATCAAATCTTAAATTTTCTCTCAAACTATTGCAATTAAATATTAATAACTCTGCCGATGCCTTTAATCTTCTCATTGATCAGGCATTTAAAGATAATATAGATCTACTCATAATAAGTGAACATCCATACAAAAGATCTACCATAATAACAAACTCTTCGAATGATTTAAATTCAGGTATTATACTAATTAATAAAACAATACCTTTTAGGAATTTAGAAAATGGATCCTATTTTTGTATCTCCAAAATCTATGATATTCACCTTGTTTCACTATACATATCTCCTAAAATAAATAAAATAAAAATAAATGATATGCTAAATGAATTAGATTTCATGATACATAAATATCAAAAATCCCCTCTAATGATAGCAGGGGACTTTAATGCTAGATCAATAAATTGGGGAGACTCAATAACTAATATCAAAGGAGACATTGTTTATAACTTTATAGAAAATAATCATCTAAACTTACTAAACGTTGATGATGTTCCAACATTTTCTTCACATCGTGGATGGTCTATCATAGACCTTACTATGGTGAATAACAAGGCCAAAAATATTTATAACTTTTATTGGAAAGTTATTCCTGAAATTGAAAATTTATCTGATCATAACACTATAGAAATTATCATTAATTTAAAAAAGAATAAACAACTAATAATAAATAATAATACTAATCCGGTCATTCCTCAAATTAATATACTTGATCATGATATTCATAAATGGTCCTTTCAAGGTCTTGATTCTGGAATATTAGATATTAATTTTAAATGGATACTACCTACATTAGATGCAAATGACTTAGAACAAAGCATATATAATATTTTACACACCATCACTAAAGCTTGTGATGCATCTTTTACCATAATGCCTGTTATTCCCTTGAAATCCCAACGTAAATCTTATTGGTGGAACGAGACATTATCTAGAATGAAAAGAGATATAAATAAACTTCGTAGGAAAATTCTTAATGCCAATGATAATCTACTACATTCGGATGAATACCCTAATATACTTCAAAATTATGCAACTCTTCGTTCTCAATTCAAAAAAGCTATCTTCAGATGTAAAGAAGATGCTTGGAGCAGACTAACGGATACCCTAACTGATGATCCATGGGGCTTACCTTATAGAATAATAATGAGAAGGCTGAACTCAAAAAACATAATTTTAAATGAAGAGGATCTATCTACTGCAATTACCGAATTATTTCCAAAAAAGTGTAGGAAATACTTACCCAACGAATTTTATGAAATATTCAAGAAAGACGATATTGATATCATAGCACCAATCTCCAACGATGAAATCATTACAGCTACTAAGAACCTGCATAATTCTGCTTCCCCTGGATTAGATGGTCTCACAGTTCCTGTAGTAAAGCACCTCATATTAAATAATTTAGAAATATTTAGGGTTATGTTTTCTGAATGCATAACAAAAAATTATTTCCCCCCATGTTGGAAAAAACAGAAATTAGTCTTGTTTGCAAAGAAAGAACCAAATAAATATAGACCTATTTGCCTTATTTCAAATATGTCAAAAGTATTAGAAAATATCATTAAAGGAAGAATTAACCTACACTGTTTTGACACTGACATCTTTCAAAATAAACAATATGGATTCCGCACGGGTATGTCAACATTAGATGCTATTCAAAAACTTCTGATTGGTTGCGATATAAAAGACCCTAGAACAGGTCGGAATATAGTCACTAAAATAAACGCTGTAATCTTATTGGACATAGCTAATGCGTTCAATAGTATCGAACACTATGACATTATAACGAATATGATAAAATATAGATTTCCCAATTATTTAATCAAACTTATTGCAAACTATCTCTCAGATAGATCTCTCGTAGTTATTAACGAACAATATTTTAAAACTTTTAAATATGAAAAAGGGGTTCCACAAGGATCAGTTCTTGGACCTTTTCTCTGGAATATAGGCTTTAATGATATATTTGAAATAGAACTCCCAATAGGTGTTACTCTAATAGCCTTTGCTGATGACCTTGCTGTAGTGGTACAAGATAACTCACCAGAAAATTTAAAAATTAAAGTAGAAATAACTATTTCAATAATATATGAATATTTAAATTCCAAATTTCTTAAAATTTCATGGGGTAAAACTCAAATCATAACCAATAGTAAATATAGACATCCTAATATAGATAATTTGTTTTTTAATCTTGAAGGCAACATTATCAAACCAAATAATTCAGTCAAATATCTTGGTATTATTATTAATAAAGCACTAAAATTCTCAGATCATATTATCGAAACATGTAACAAAATCAAAAAAGTTTCTTTTGCTTTAAATAATCTGTTTAAATCTTACAAATACATGACCTTACAACATTCCAAATTATATATCAATATTATTCTATCAATCGCCATGTATGGTATTCCTATTTGGTATAAAACTATTGAAAATAATAACAATAATAACAATAATAGATTATATAAAAAACTAGAATCATCTATACGAATAGTTTTAAATAAAGCTATAGGGTCATATAAATCAGCCTCACATCTTTCTATTTTTACACTTAACAAAATTCTACCATTAAATATTTTAATCCTGAATAGAGTTAATAAATATATACAAATACGTGAAAGAATTGATCCCAGAATCCTCCAACATCCTTTTAATAAGGAAAATAGAATTTTACAAACACAAAAAAAAATTATCAAAAATAACATTGATACAGAAAGTATTAACAGCTGGCAAACTCTTTGGGATTCTAGTGATAAGGGTCGGATAACTAATGTATTCATTGAAAATATAAATAATTGGATCTTATCTAAACATAAAATCATACTTTCATCTTTTACTACTTTAATTTTAACGGGTCATGGTCCCTTTGATAGTTACTTATTCAAAATAGGAAAAAAAACAATAACTTATGCTCTCTTTGTCACAATGATATTGGTAATTCCATACATTACATTTTTGCATGCAATAACAGAATAATTAGGAGATTAAGACAAATATGTATTGATAACTTCCGTGGAGAATTCTCTCCAGAAAATATTTTCTGTGCCACTAGTACAGAAAATAAAATAATAAATTGGACAGCGTTCAAAACTCTATGTGATCAAATATGCAGATTTTTATATTCGTGAAAAAATTTATAATAATAATAATATTTAAATAAATAATTTTATTTACTTAAATTGACATACATAGGGTTGATATACATGGGGTTTTTTGTTCGGGGTATTTTTCCGGCATAGACCGAAGTGTTAGATTCACGGGGCATGTTTACATGCCGCCCTCAGGTCTCTTGGGACTTGGGGGCGAAGAATCATAGGGGTAGAGGCGCAGCTAGAAGCATGCCGTGTAGGTGATCCCTGGCTGCGTCTCTGAGAACACCCAGGTGGTGGTTTTAGTGGGTCGAACCCCACACTACCCTGGCACCGTCGGCCGCGGAGGGGCGGGATGACCGAATGGTCAGGCCTTGGCCGCTTGGAGTGGCTGCGCTGGGGGGGGGGGGTGCTTCTCGGCGCCTTCGTCCTTCCCGGGGCGCCTCTGGGGACCGTGTCCCTTTCGGGACTCGGGAGCGCCTGGGGGTGTCCTCGGGGTTAGTGTTGTCTCCGGGGGGTGCTCGCCTCTGGGTGGTGCCTCGGTGGGGGCTTGGCAGTAGGCTCCCGCTCGTCGGGGAAGGGGGTGCTAGGGTGTCTGGATAGTCAGATTTCCACCACCAGCCAAAAAAAAAAAAAAAAAAAAAAAAAAAAAGGGTAGAACAATCAGTGATCGTCGGTTGTTTTGGCCGGTGAAGTATCAATTTCCGTGTGCTATCAGTTGAATTACTGTAATTTTGGTTTCGGTGTCTGAGCGAGATAAGTTTTGGTGCGCTGGATTCGGCGACTCGTCCTTTCCTTGTGGGATTGAAATCCTGCTAAATACTTTTTTGGTTTCGTGTGGTGCCTTTCATAAAACTTTTGGGTCGGATATAACCCTCATTGAAATCAGGAGGTTTGCCTCCTGCGCACTGGGCGAATTCTTGGTATCTGCGCAGAACATTTGAAGGACTTTGTTTGCAGTTGTCTGGTCAACGGTACGTGGAGACTTCACTCCGGTGAGTTGCCCAACGAAGTACTCCGCCATTTTGTGAATTTAAAAAAAAAAAAAAAAAAAAAAAAAAAAAAAAAAAAAAAAAATGCCTAACCTTCCCAATAAACTAATTAATAAAAACCCACAAGATAAACTGGCAATTAAAATTAATCATATTCCCCCTACAAAAAACAAAGATGGCAAGGATATTAACCACATGAAAAATTTAATTTCCTGCATTAAAGATAAAATAAATCCCAAAGACTACTCCATCTCAGTTAATGCTATCAGAACTGCTACAAATGGAGACTTAATCATCGAAATCGAAAAAACTACTTTTGAACTTGTAAATAAATTTAAAGAAGTAGTAGAAAAGGTAATAAAAGATAAAACATCCTGTAAAACTTTGTCACCTACTACTTTAATCGAATTATCAAATATTGACTCTACATTTAGCGATGACGATATTTCTTCGGAAATTAGAACTATTCTAAATAAATATGACCATCATGGATACAAATTTCTTTACTCAAAATTATCCTATAACAACACTAAGGCAGCCCGATTTGCAATTGACAAAGACACCGCTGAAAAACTACTTACCGAAGGCAAAATTAATTTGGACTGGTGCCGATGTAATATCAGAGAAGTCAACTCCTTAAAACGTTGTACAAAATGTCACCAGCTAGGCCACCTGAAGAATAACTGTACAAATAAAAATGATCGTTCGGATTTATGCTATAAATGTGGTTGTACAAAACATGATGGTCAGGAATGCTTAAATTCCCCCTGCTGTCTACCTTGCAGAGACGACCTAAAAGTTGATCAGTTTTCTCACTTTGTCGGTGCAAAAAACTGCCTACATCTCAAGATCCTGAAACAAACAAATTAACTGTACTAAAAGTACTACAAATCAACTTAAACAACACACCGGAAGCCTTTAATCTTGCATTAGAATTTGCAAGATTAAAGGCTAAATTTGATGTCATCTCAGCATCGGAACATCCCTACAAACATTCAAATATCATCTACAATTCATCAATCGATCTAAAATCCAGTATCATTTTAATAAACAGAAAACTTACCTTCAAAAATATTGGCTCTTTCGAACACTTCTGCGTTTCCAAAATCAATGACATTTACTTAATTTCCGTTTACATTCCGCCTAATAAATTGGCCAATTTAAGTAAATTTATAACAGAATTCACCGACATCCTAAACAAGCATAAAAATCACAAAATTTTAATATGTGGAGATTTCAATGCCCACTCTATACAATGGAACAAGAAATTCACCAATAAAAGAGGCCGTATCCTAGAAAATATCTTTATATCAAAATCCTTAACCCTCCTTAATATTGGCATTACTCCCACCTTTAACTCCACCAGAGGGCAATCCATCATAGACATCTCCTTGGCTAACTGTAAATTAAATAAAAATTACGATATTAATTGGGCTACCATTGATGACATCGAATCTTTATCGGATCACAACTATATCACCATTATTATTAAATTGCCAGTCAAATTAAATAATCATAATCATAATCTTCCCCCACCAAATATCAACGACATTGATTTCCCTGTAAACTCTTGGCAAATAAAAAAGGACGACATTATGAATCTATCCACTCTTTTCAAATGGAATCTTAATTCCACCCCTATGGATCAACTAAATGTCAAATACCTACATGAACTCATAACTAAATCATTTAATACCACTTTCAAATCTAAAAATATTCTCGAGCCCCCACAAGGCAGGAAAAGTTATTGGTGGAACGAAAACATCAACCACCTAAAAAACCAAGTCAACACTCATAAACGGATACTTTTAAAACTTAATAAACGGTTCAAGATTCCTAATGATATGAATAATCCATGCTATGTCACTTACCTTGAAGCGAAAAATAATTTCAAACAAAGTAAGAATGATTCCTGGCAATCCCTAATCAACCAACTGAAGAATGATCCTTGGGGTTTTCCATATAAAGTTATCATGAAAAAACTCTCCTCCAAGACTATACTTTTGGAACCTAACGATTTGGATTTAGTGCTGGATGAGCTTTTTCCTCAGAACATCAAACCCTGTCCCTCATCAATACCTATAATGAACGATTTTGAGATTAATATTCCACCCATTACCATAGAAGAAATTACATATGCCATCAATAAACTTAATCTGAAGTCATCCCCCGGCCTTGATGGATTCTCTAATATCGTGCTTAAAATCATTTTGAAAGATAACTTACCAATCATATTGTATATACTTAACAAATTAATTTACACTTGCGAATTTCCCCGTATGTGGAAAGCACAGCGTCTAGTCCTATTCCCTAAAAAAGATGCCAGTAAATTTAGACCCATTTGCTTGATCTCAAATCTTTCTAAATTATACGAAAATATAATTAAAATTAGAATCTGTATTCACGTTTCTAACACCAACATCATGGATAATAAGCAATTTGGCTTTAGACGTGGTACATCTACAATTGATGCCATCAATATGGTCATGAAACACTGCTGTAATCTTGATATCAATAATAGGAAAAAAATTGTCACTAACGTAGACACTATCACCTTCCTCGACATCTCTAATGCGTTTAATGCAATAGAACACGCTGATATTATTGAAGCCCTGGAACACTATAATTTTCCCACCTACATTATATACATCATCCGGAACTACTTATCAAACAGAAAATTATTCATTGTAAACCACTTATATATTAAATCAAGAAACACTAATAGAGGAGTACCTCAAGGTTCGGTTCTGGGCCCAATGCTCTGGAACATTACCATCAATAGAATTTTTGACATCAGGTTCCATCCAAATGTAAAGGTTAACATGGTTGCCTTTGCAGACGACATTACAATATGTGTTAAAACCAAATCAGCCGAAGATTCCATTATCACCACTGAATTCGTCCTGAAAAGAATAAACGCATTCATTAAAAATCTAAACTTAAACATCTCCTGGCCGAAATGCCAATGTTTGGCTATTACAGGATATAACAGTAATTACTTTAACAATAAAACCATCAATATTGATAACCATAACATACCCATCTCTAAATCGGCTACCTACCTTGGTATAATATTGGACAACAAATTTGACTTCAAGGAACACATATACCATACTGCCAATAAAATCAGAAAAGTAAATTTTTCCATTATTAATTTAATGAAAAACACTAACATGCTTCATTTACATAACAACAAGCTTTATGTCCAAATTATTCTATCAATAGCCTTATATGCATGTCCCGTCTGGTATAAAATAATAGAGATTCCAAAATACCTAAACATCTTGAATAAGGCCATACGTCCATCGCTATGTGCCGCAATAAATGCTCCAACTACCACTGCAAATAACACATTATACTTATTAAACAAAATTTTCCCCCTGGATATTCTAATTACACGAAGGGTGAATGACTTTTCTATAATCAAGGAACGCATTCCCTCAGATATCTTGACAAAAACTCAATTTAATCTTCCAAATATTACTGTCACACTCATAAATATGATTAAGAAAAATCATTACAAGGATGCAATTCAGTCCTGGGAAACCAGATTTAATTTGTTGGCTCGTCCTCCTACAGTCAAACACTTTATCAATGACATCAAAAAATGGCTTGAATTAAAAAAAACCTATCTACTTAAATACGTACAACTCGATGGTCATATCTGGGCATGGCCCTTTCTACTCCCACCAATTCAAGATTGGACGCACAAATTCCAATTTATGTCAGTTATGCAACGACAATGCAATCGGTGATTCTTTACATCTAATTTTCTACTGCAAATCTGACATAATAACTAACATTCGAAATAAAAATCTACTATTCTTCATTGGGCAATTTACCCTTGAAAATGTATTAATCCCCAAATACGAACCAATTAATTGGAACACTTTTTCAGTGATCTCTAGGGAAATTATCATTAAATTATTTCAAATACTCAGACACTAAAAATTTCTATTTATTCATATTTCTACATTCTAATTACATACATTTCTCATACTTTCATCTATTTTCATTAACATTTATATTTATCTTAACAAGCTATATTTCATCCTCATAACCTCACTTCATCTCACACTTATCACTCACTCTTTTTTCACTATCACTTCTCACTTTCACTATCACTAACATCTTTCCATTCATCTCATGAATAATAACTTTCAAAAATTGCTTATTGACATTATTAACTTAATATCGATACACTTAAAAGTTTCACCTTTTCACAATATTCATAACCTAAAGGATCTGTCTTCATGTCACATTCATCACATATACATATAACCTTTCCTTTCTCTATAACCTATAAACCAACAATCTACAGAAGATTACCCAACTAGTAAGTATCTAGTTGGTAATTGAGGTATGTTCTTCAATCTACCTTCAGTGCTTTTCTTAGTTGGACTAACATCTTATAGCTTCACGCGGGTTTATTCCTGAACACACTTCATGGTCCTCTCGGGGATCATGAAGGATAGTCTAGAGGGCAGAGATACTTCATGAAGCATACTCTGAGTGATCCCATGAAGTATCTCACTAAGACGCCCTAGGTGAGGGGTTTAGTGGGTCGAACCCCACACTACCCCCGCCTCTTCGGCCGTGCATATTCGGGACTGGAGGGGTAGTCCAATGGTTGGTGCTTCGTGGTGGGTGGGGGTCTTCTGCTCTGGGGGCTCTCCGTCGGGACGCTACTGGGGACTTGTTCCTTGGTTCGTCCTTGGTGGAGGGTTTCTCTGGGGTGGTCGACCTCCCTCCGCCGGGAAGTTGCTGGCATTGGACTACTATACCTGGTGCTAGAATGGGCGGGAAAAGGGATGCGGGGGTGTCTGGACGAGCAGATTTCCACCATCCGTAAACAAAAAAAAAAAAAAAAGGGTGTTAGGGTGTTAGGGTGAGTTGACTGTGATGTCCGGTGGTGTGAGTATGTCTCTGTGGCCGCTCTGGGCAGAATTGCCTTTTCTCGTGATCGCGTGACCTGGTGTCGTAGTGTTGCGAGTCTCCGTGTTCGCGGTGTCGCGGGCTCCAATCCTGGATTTAAATTTCCACTTTTCCGATTTTCCTGTGTCCAGTTTTAAGGTGTTAAGTTTTTCGGAATTTTCTAGGTTGGAGTTTCCGTTGCCTCGTGGCGGTTGATTTTGTGCGCGCGCTGGTCCGTAATCTCTGACGTGGGTGCTCTGTGGCGCCGTCCGGCGGCACCCCCCGGAACTATTCTGGCAGTCGCTCGTCGACTGTCAGACTGTGTGGATGTGGGCCGACTCGGCCTGAAGAATGTCTGGCGCCGGTAAACGTAAAGGAGTTCCTGGAGATGGTTCCGGCTCTTCGTCCCCCTCCTCGGAGGTGGCTGGCGCGAGGGGTAGGAACGCTCTTAAGCCTTCCCAATTAAAGGATGACTCCTCTGTTTCCTCTGAACAGGATATGGAGGTGACAATTAGTGATGTGGATAGCTCAGTCAGCTTAAAGGAGTTTTCCCAGTCTGTCAAGTCTCTTAACATTGCTGATCTTGAACATATGTGTGGATGCTTTCGAGAAATGAGGAGTTGTATTACTAGTGTTAGAGTGTTTTCTAAGAAAGCAGTTAAGAATGGAGGAGAGGTTGAGGATTTATATGATCTTACTCGTGATATGTGGGTTGCCTTTGATTCCTTTGGTCAGAGTCTTAATCCGATTGTTTCTAGTTACAAAGTCTATATTGATAAATATGCAGCTATGGAGGAGGAACTAAAATTAGTTAAACAACAGCTAACGGACTTACAAAGAGTGCACGATACCTCTATGGACACAGGACATAATAATAGAACTTCTTATAAGAGTGTTGCTGCGCGGAATTTGAAGAGTTCCTCTTCCCGTTCCCGTTCCAAAGGAAATGTTGTTTATGATAAGAATGTTGCTACGGTGAAGATTTCTGTTCGCAAGGATGGTGCAAGTGCTGAGGATTCCAAGTCCCAGCTCAACATGATTAAAAAGGCTGTCAACCCTACGGATCTCGGTTTGGAGGTTAGGAATGTGCGGATTGTGAATGAGAAGGCATTTATCACAGTTGTCAACAAGAAGAAAGATGTGAAAGCAATGGACAAATTTAAGGAGTCCATAGATCGTGTTACTAGTGATTCCTCTGAAAATGTTATCCTTACTCCTACGACTCTTATGGAGGTGTCTAACATTGACTTTACTCAATGTGAGGAGGATTTTGAGAAGTATCTGAATGCATATGTGAAGACTAATGAGTGTAAGTCCTTTAAGTATTTATATATGAAACAGTTTCGACAAGATGGGCCGCGTTCTGCTCGCTTTGTGGTGGATTCTTTGTCCGCTTCAAGGATGCTGCGTAGGGATGATTTTCGTTTCGGGTGGCAGAGATGCTATTTGCGTGCGGTGACCTCCCTACGGCGATGTTTTAAGTGTCACCAGTTGGGTCATATTCGGGCTTCGTGTCCGAATGTGAATATTGACAGGACGAACATGTGTACAAGGTGTGGTGGTGACGGCCATCTTTATAAGAACTGTCAGAATGATCCGATCTGCTTGCCCTGTAGGTTTGACCTTCAGGTGGAGGACTTCAAGCACTTTTGCTGATCAAAGGACTGTAAACATGCGAAGGATGTAAAGGATAAGATCAACGCAAAAATGAAAAAGACTGGTGATATTTCAAAAAGTTAAATTGTATATATAATTTATTTTTTATTACGATATATTTACATATTGATATTGTTTTTGTGAGTCTCGCCCCTATTGGCGATAGATATTTATTGTGATTTGGCCCCTATTGGCTCAAAATGTTATTTATTTTTTATATGTGTACTATTTATTATAATTTATTTGTGCGGTGTCCTATTTATTAACGGGTAATAGCTGGATTGAGACTGGTGCTGCCATCTTCGGTTTGCGTTGTGGGTGGTTGGTATTCGGTCGATATGGATTTTCGTTTCGGGTTTTGTAATGTTTCCGACCTCGGTCGATATTTTACATTATCAAGTTAGATTTTACACATGCCTTAAGTCGGTGCTCTTCCGACCGTCGGTAACTTACCGTTTTCCGGCTGTGATCCTCCGAGATTGGTATTACCTATTGGTTCTATTCTTCTCATCCTTTGGCTGTCGCTAAAGGTGAGTGCTGCCTTACCTACACGTGATATTTACCTGCGAGTTTGTGGTCGATTATTTACCTACGGGTGATTCTCTGCTACTTCCTCGTCCGGTACCTAATGCATTGCCTTGGATTAATTCCTCGGTTTATATAAGATGATTACTTACTTGTTGGTTCCTCCTTGATGGTCCTGGTCCTGGTTCGCTGGGTCCTAGTGCTGTCCTGGGGGATCTGAAACATATAAAAGGTGGTTTATATATATGGGTTACCTTTCTTTGTATGAGGTTTGGCGATTATTCGCTCAATTTACGCGCCTGTGCGCCTTACGTTCTTCGGAGCCCATTGGCCCTTTTTAGGGCCACTCATAGGTATTGGCCCTCTTTAGGGCCACCTATAGGTATCATTGGCCCTTTTCAGGGCCCTATAGTCATGGGGTTTATTTGTTGGGGGGATTTTGTTTTATCTTTCCGGCATAGACCGAAGAATTAGAGACTCGGGGCATGTTTCATGTCGCTTCCTGGACCCCCCGGAGTTCAGGAAGCTATAGAATCTTAGGGGAAGAGGCGCAGTTGGAAGTATGGTTGCGGCGATCCCTGACTGCGTCTCAGAATACGCCCAGGTGGTGGTTTTAGTGGGTCGAACCCCACACTACCACTGCACCGGTTCGCTTTTTTGAGCCGGGTGTGCTGAAAGGCGTGCTTGGGGGGGGGGGGGGGTGTTTCCCGCGTGTGCTCCTTGAGCTGGGCGAATATTCCACCGGGGGTGTAACAACCCCCGATGGATGCTCGGTTCACAGTGGGGGTGCGTAGTTAGGCCCCTGGCTCGGGTTGAGGGTGGTGCAGTGGTGTCTGGTCGTCAGATTTCCACCACCAGTCAAAATAAAAGAAAAAAAAAAAAAAAAAAAAGGGTGTTAGGGTGTTAGGGTGTTAGAGTAGTTTCAGTCTAGGATTTGGTCGGGAAGGACGTCTTCTGTCGCTGCTCCTTGTCTCTGGCTGATATTTTGGTGTTTTTGAGTCTCACGGGTTTTCTTTTGTGTTCAGTGGATGCGCGGGTGTCTCTGCAGTGCAGTGACATATTAATCTAAGATATAAATAAACATTTGGTGACATTTATTAACAATTCTGTGATTTACGCGTCTCTCGCTGTTCTCGATTGGAATATAGTTGGGTTTTTCGAATTACCATTCGGCTGGATTCGGGTGTCTTCGGTTTTTCGGCCCCATCCGATTGGTTCCTTTGTTGGGCTTGGCAATCTCAGCGAATGGGATGATCTCCTCAATTGAAGCGCTTTGACGTCATTCTGCCGGAACTGACGTCTACACGGTTTTTTCATCGTGTTTCCTTGGACTCTGTATATACTGTAAATAATTCATATATTAATACTTCATCTTTTAGTTTATATATACAATTCTATTTTACAAATGTGTCTAGTCTATAAAAATGACTACTAAACGTAAAATTAAACGTAAATACGTTTCAAAACCTAAAAATCCAGATATAATTAGCGATTCTGGATCAGATAGCTGCATATCGCTAAACGAATCAAAAAACTCTAAAAGTCCAATAAAGCAAGGAAATAACTCAGAAAATGAATCTGATATCGATAATCAGGAATCATATACCTCTGAAAAAAATAGTCCGGCTATATCTCAAATGAAATACTCCTCACAACAACAAATTTTGAATCCAACGACCTCAGGACCGTCTGATTTAAATGTAAATGTCGATATACAACAAGCCGAACAAAATAAATTTGCAACCGAAGGTGGGTTTTTCAAACCATTAACAACGGGAGCGTCCTCATTGCGCACATTTTTGATCGGACACAGCGCGTGTCGTGGATTGGACACACGCTGTATCGGACACACGCCACATCGGACACATGCTTGGTTGGATTGGACACATGGTTATAATTAACTTGTGCAAGTGTTATGCGCATTATTGAAACGGTCATTTTATTCTCACATATTAATTTTTCTGAAACAGTTTGTTGAAATTGAAATTAATAACAGATGTCTCTGTTAAGCTTTAGTAAAGAAATTCATCAAACACACACCCAGAGTGTTAAATGTGCGCAACCTGTATCAATTCATGTCAAGACAGAAAGCAATGGTATAGAAGAAATCATAAGTTTCGGTGGTACGAAAGTCGAATTTTATTATCTGTCCCATATTTTTTGTGTCCAATTTACCATCACATGTGTCCAATCCAACCAAGCGTGTGTCCGATACAACGTGTGTCCAATCTACGGAACACGCTGTGTCCGATCAAAAATGTGCGCAAACAAAACCCACTCATTAACAACACACATTGAAACAGATGATAATTATGTTAATATCCCCATGGATAGCACTTTAGGCTTACCTATTGAACATTCCATTCATTTGAATAAATTTAGTACTCCAATGAGACATTCTTCAAATCCTGTTGGAGATACAACCTCACCTATAAGTAGAATAAATAAGGAAATTATAAATTATAAAATAGAAAATATTAATGATTGTAAGACCGCCTTTGTGGATTTTATACATAATGAAGCGATGATTGTTGCCTCTCATGCAAATTCAAAACAAATGCGAGATATTTTTGAATTAAATCAAAAATTACAGAAAATACTATTTGATGCTCTTACTAATATTGATATTAATTATAATAAAACTATTGATAATAAAAATAAACAAATCAGTCAATTACAAAATGAAATCTCTACCTTAAAAACAAATCAGAATGTCACTAAATCTAATTTAAATTCAAATTTAAATAAACCTATCATCACTCATGATATTAAAGTTAGAGACCCAAATCTTCAAACATATTCAAACGTAGTTAAAAATACATCCTCTGGTATTAATGTCAGGCTAAACAAAGAAAGTAAGAACAACTATAAAAATCATAAGAGTAAAAAGAATGTTCAATTACCAAATTTAAATTTTGAAATTCCATCTACATCTATGATAACAGTAAACTCCACGAATAAAACAGTACCGATAAAGAATAAGAAACTTTCTAGGTTACAAAATAACAATCCACATAAGGATTGTGCAATTCGGATTCAATCCATTGGTACTACTACCGAAGAGAGACTAAAAAATAATATTGACATCATAAAACAGGTAAAATGTAGTATTAATCACTTGGAAATTGGTATTGATGTAAAACGTACCCGTTATAATAAAAATAATGACATCATCTTTGAGATAGCAAATCAGGATCCTGAGGCAGCTTGTAAATTCTCCGACGCAATTAAAACAGCTCTGCATAATAAAACTGTTGTTCGACCATTAATTCCTACAACCCTCATGGAAATAGAAAATGTTCCTGAATATTGGAGTGATGCAGAAACAGATATACAAATAAAAAATATACTCACCTCTTTACAAATTAATACCTCCCAATATAGATTTTCACACTCGAGAATACTCCCACGACGTGACAAAGTAGTAAGATTCATCTTAGATAAAATTTCTGCATACAAATTAATAAATATAAAAATTACACAATTAGATTGGAGTAAATGTCCAATAAAAGAAGTCAAAAGCAATAAAAAATGTACCCGATGTCATCAAATGGGTCACCTCAAAAATAACTGCTTGCATGTATCCGATAGATCTTATATCTGTCCTAGATGTGCTTCAAATGACATTCATGATTTTAAGAAATGCGAAAGAGACCCAATCTCCATCTCATGCAAAATAGATCTGAACTCAGATGACAATCAATACTTTACGGGCTCAAAAACTGCATACATTGGCAGACAGTGCGCCTAGAAAATCAGAAATAAAATCTGAAACTAAATTAAAAATATATCAATTGAATCTAAATAATTCTGGTAATGCCTACAACTTACTTTTCAATCAAGCCTTCAAATCTGATGCGGATGCATTATTAATCTCTGAATATTCCTACAAGAGATCTACCTCAATTTCGCACTCTTCAGCAAATATGAACGCTGCCATCATTCAAATCAATAAGAATATTCCCTTCAGAAACTCCGATAGAGGTAGTTTTTATTGCATATCTAAAATACATGACATATTTATAGCTTCTCTATATATATCTCCCAAAACAACAATAGATATTACAACATTATTAAATGAACTTAGTTTAATAACTTACAAATACTATCGAAATCCATTAATAATAGCCGGCGACTTTAATGCTCGCTCTATCACCTGGGGTGACAACATCACTAACAAGCGTGGAGAACTCATCACACAATTTATCGAAGATCACTCCCTAAATCTTCTTAATACAGGCGGTATTCCAACATATTCCTCCCATCGTGGTTGGTCCATTATTGACTTAACGATAGCTAACAACAAAGCAAAAAGTCTATATACGATAAATTGGCAAGTATTGATCAATGATGAAAACTTATCTGATCACAACACAGTAGAAGTAATTATTAGTCCAAGAAACACTCTCTCCTCCATAAATCAGAAATCTGTAACGAATAAATCACTTAAAATCACAAATCTAAATCCAAATATACACAAATGGTCTTTTACTCACAATACTTTTGAACTTATGGATCTCAACTTCAAATGGACAACTATACAAAACAACAATCAAACCGATATCACACAAAATGTCCATAATATCTTGGCAACAATAACACAATCCTGTGATAATTCTTTCAATAGATCTCCAATAATTCCAGATGATAGAGCGCGTAGATCTTACTGGTGGAACGAAGACTTGACGAATCTAAAAAACAATATAAATTGCTTAAGGAGAACAATATTAAATGCAAATGAATCATTAATAAATTCAAAAGGTTACTCAATCTTACTAACAAATTATGCCAGGAGTCGCAAAGAATATAAAGAATGTATAAGAAATGCTAAGGATCAGGCTTGGAATGATCTAACCTCCACCTTAAAGGAAAATCCCTGGGGACTCCCGTATAGAATTGTCATGAGAAAACTAACTTCTAAAGGTGTTGTATTAACTATTGAAGATCTTAATAGAACAGTAAATGATTTATTTCCTAAAAAATCTAAACTTACCTTACCTATGGCTTTTCATGAATTATTGGATGATGACGTAATTCCTCAAGTAACCCTTGATGAACTTCTCTCTGCAGTCAAAAGACTTAGAAATTCTGCTGCATCTGGTTTAGATGGATTATCAGTGCCAATTATTAAATTTCTGATTCAAAAGAATTCTAACCTATTTTTAGAAACGTTTACTCACTGTGTTGTGGATAATTATATCCCTCCTCTATGGAAGCAGCAAAAACTAGTATTATTTCCTAAAAAAGATTCCGATAAGTTTCGTCCTATCTGTCTAATTTCGAACTTATCCAAAGTTATGGAAACAATTATAAAAAACCGTATAAACTTACATTGTCATGGAAACGATATATTCGCGGAAAAGCAATATGGATTCCGTTCAGGGCTATCTACAGTGGATGCGGTGAAGCGGCTGTTCATTGGCTGCGGCCGAACTGATCCAACATCCGGACGAATCATCGTCACGAAAATAAACACTGTAATTTTACTGGATATAAGCAATGCATTCAACAGCATAGAACACACGGATATTATAGAAGGCATGATAAAGCATGGTTTTCCAACATACCTGATAAAATTCGTATATAACTATCTAACAGATCGATCTTTGGTGGTATTTAACAATCTCTATTATAAAACTTTTAACTATGATCGAGGGGTTCCCCAGGGCTCTGTCCTGGGCCCATTTTTATGGAATATCGGATTCAACGATATATTTGACATCAAGTTACCGACCGGGGTAACACTGGTTGCCTTTGCTGATGACCTAGCAGTGGTGGTTCAAGACACCTCTCCCGATCGAGTGAGGGATCGTGCTGAGACTGCCATCTCTCGGTTATATGACCATTTAAAATTCAAATCTCTAAATATCTCCTGGGGTAAAACTCAAATTATCGTAAATTACATGTATAAACATCCAAATATAGATAACTTATACTTCAATTTTCATGGACATCAAATCATCCCTACTAAAATTATTAAATATCTCGGTTCTACTATTAACTCAAAACTAAACTTTTCAAATCATGTCACTGAGGTGTGTCGGAGGATCCGAGTTGTCGCATACTCATTAAATAGACTCTTTTCAAATTATAAATTCATGACAAATAATCATTGTAAAATTTACATAAATATAATCCTTTCAATAGCACTCTATGGTATTCCTGCATGGTATCACATATTAAATGACCATCGCTACCATGAGCGCTTACAATCCGCAATCAGGCAAACACTTAACAAAGCGATAGGTTCATATAAAACTGCATCTCATTTATCTGTTTATTTATTGAACAAACTTCCTCCATTAGATCTAATTATCTTTAAACGAATACATAACTTTTTCACACTTCGGGAACAATGCGATCCTCGTATTCTTCAACATCCTCTTAATAAATATAACAAAACACTCACTGCACTTATTAAACACATTGAAAATACCACAAATGGAATTCTACTCGAGAGATGGCAGACTCGATGGGACTTTTCAGAACACGGAAGAACTACACAACTTTTCTTACCCGATGTCAAACTGTGGGATGATAATAAGACTCCATACATCTTCTCTACTTATACCACCTCGGTGTTAACTGGCCATGGTCCTTTTAATTATCATCTACATCGAATTGGACAGATTGACAGTGACAGATGTACCATTTGTAATTCCATGGATGTTGCCGACTCTTTACATTACATCTTTCACTGTAATAACCGTATCATTACAAGACTTCGCAATAAATGCAAGGCAGAATTCATTGGAGAATTTCTGCCAATGAATGTCTTTCATGGTGGAAATGAACATGTTTTACTTAATAACTGGAGAGCATTTAGTGTGCTGGCCGGTGACATCTGTCGTTACCTCTACACACTGCGATAAAGTTCATTATGTCGGTAATTATTGCCAACTTATGCAGATACATTGGGAACAAACACCATTTATACCCTCAGATATATACTCATAAACATGCTCAACCGATATCTTACTATCGAATAGATTTCTTCGATACCTATCTCCGACTGCAAGTCCTTCGATGATCCGCTCTCGTTGGTAAAAGGCCTTTTTCAAGGCTACACACACACAAACATACAACTGGCCCTTTTCAGGGCCAAACATACACATGGGGTTTCTGCGGGGGTTGTAATCACAATTTCCGGCACTGACCGAGGTTTACTAGAATCACGGGGCATGTTCGCATACCGCTTCCTGCTCCCCTCGGGGATCAGGAAGTGAAGAACCGTAGGGGCGGGGGCGTCAGCCGGAAGCATGCCAGTGTTGGTGATCCCTGGCTGCTTCCCCTAAAAAACCCAGGTGGAGGTTTTAGTGGGTCGAACCCCACACTGCCGCCGCGCGTTCTGCCACGGGGAGCCCCGTTCGCGCTGCTTGCCGGCCTTCCGCTTGGGGTTTCTTGGCTGGGGGGGTGTCTTTCGGTGCCTCCATCCTTCTTCCCGGGGCGCCGCTGGGGACCGTGCCCTTTTCAGGGCTCGGGTGCGCCTGGGGGTGTCCTCGGGGTTGGTGCTGTCATCCGGGGGGTGCTCGCCTAGGCTCGGGGCTTCGGTGGGGGTTGGTGCGGCTACTTGGCTCGCCGGGGAGCGGGGTGCGGCGGTGTCTGGTCTTCAGATTTCCTCCACCAGCCAAAAAAAAAAAAAGGGTGTTAGGGTGTTAGGGTGTTAGGCTGAGTTCTGGTCGATATCCGGTGGCGGACCCACGTTCTTTGGTGCCGCTCTGAGTCCGAGTTCTTTCGGGAGTGCCCTGTAATAATTGCGTCTGAGTGTGTGGGCTCATTGCATCCGTCGTGTCGTGAATCTCATTTTGAGATATTAATTTCCGTTTTTCCGACATCCTGTGTCCTGAAAATAAGTGTTTTAGTGCGTTGGAAAAACGTTGAGGTTAGATTGCCGCTGGCAGTCGTGACAATTTTTGACAGGGCTGCGTGCGCAGCTTGGGCACTTGCCGGAATGGTGTGAGTGGCGCCATCGTGTGGTCGTCTCGGAAACTATTTGGCGTAGTCGGCCATCAGACTTCGCCCTCGTAGGTTGGAAGTATTCTAACCTAACATGTCAAAATCTGAAAAGAAACGAGTTCTTGCAGATATGAGGAGTGTCTCTTCGTCGTCGCTTATAAGTGATGTTAAGAGATCTAAGCAGGATATGGTGACGATATCCTTGTTGGATGAAGATGGACCGCCGGTTGAAATGGCGGAAACTAACTCTGAATGTGGTGCACCATTGGCCAGCTCTGAGACGAGTTCCTCTTCCTCACAGAGTTCTAATATTGTAAATCCTGGGACACCGTATTATAAGGCCTTCAAAGGTTTCATTGAGATGCGTGATGCGCTTCGTGATTTGTGGAAATATTCCAAAAATTGTGACAGTGATCTGGAGACTCTTGAATGGGACACTTTACTTAATTATTTTAAATCTATTTCTACGTGTTTTAAATCTTTTAGATCTGACTTTTATGCGCTTAATTCTAACTATAATGATATGCTTACAGAGATTAATGACCTTCGACGCGATATTATTGCTGAAAGAAGGAAAAATGCCGAACCTGTTGCACAAAATAAGGACACAGGATTTGTTGGACCATCTTTTGCCACGGTGATCAAGAACAAAAAGAGAAAAAATCTGAATAAGAGCGACTCAAGAGGCAAAACAAATACACCGAAGATGGACATAAAGGCATGTACAGTGAAGATTACTGTTTCAAAGGAGGGTGCCACCTCCGATGATTCAAAAGCTCAGCTGAACAATATCAAAAAAGCTATCAATCCCACAGCGATGGGGCTAAAGGTGAAAAATGTTAGAGTAGTTGACAAAAATGCGTATATTACTGTTGTAAATATGGGAAATGACGACAAGATTGTGGATGATTTTAAAAAGTCTATTGATGAAGTGACAAAGGATGAGGCGGAGACTATGATTCTCACTCATACTGCCTTATTGGAAATTAGAAATATAGATTGTGTACAAGATGATGAGGATCTTCTCCAGAGTGTGACAGATTATGTCAAACAATATAAAAGTGCTTATTTTAAATTCATTGCTGTTAGACAGTATAGTACTGGTGGTCCCAAATCAGTTAGGTTTGTGGTAGACACAAAATCTGCAGACATTATGTTGAAGAGGAATGATTTTTGCTTTGGATGGCAAAAGTGCTTCATCCATAAAATACAGTCTTTGAGGAGATGCTTTAAGTGTCACCATTTGGGACATATTAGGGCATATTGTACAAACAAGAACATTGACAGACTATCAAAGTGCACTAGATGTGGCGGCGAAGGTCACCAATATAAGGACTGTAATCGTGACCCTGTGTGTATCCCTTGCAGGGACGATTTAAATTTTGACAAATTCAACCACTTCTGTGGCTCAAAAGAATGCAAACACGCCAAGGAGGTTAGGGATAGGATAAACTCTAAGATGAAAGACTCCAGATTGGTGAATAGATAGTTTTTAAATGGTTTTTTTATATATTTGTTTATTTATTTATTTATTTATTTGCTACATTTTATTTCTCTCTATGTTAGTATGCCATTTCTCACTCCTATTGGTGATTATGGTCGGCCCCTATTGGCCTAAATTTTAAATTTTTATATGTTATATATAAATTATTTTTGTATATGGGTGATTCACTTACCCATTGGACTCTGTGATACTCTTAACGCTGTGAACTGTGGGTTACCGACGGCTCCCTGTCGGTAACTGATTTTATGATCGGATGATAACTTACCTTGATGGTGACTCCTCACTTGTTATATTGTATTGCCCAGATGGTTTTAAATGGATGTTTTTCTCCGCGGTCGGTAGTTTACTGCTGCTGTGGGTAATCGTCTGTAATAATAAATGTTAGATTTTATCATGTTTCTCTAAACATGAGAAATCCTTTTCTTAAAAAATTGTATACTTACCTGCGCGTTGTTCCTCGGTCCGGGTGGTGTCGTCCTTCCTTCCTTCCTGTCGCTGGGTCCTGGCTTCCTTCGGGGGCTGGTTCCTGGGGGTGGTGGGGGGGGGGTCGCCCTTCCGTCCGGGGTTCATCGCCTGTGTAATAAAAACGGGTATTTCAGAGAGTTTTTAGATAACTCTCTGTGAGAGATATAAGCGGGGGATATACCGCTTCCACACTTTCGGGTGTCTATCAGCCCTTTTAAGGGCTAACATAAAAATTCGAGAGAACCGCCCTTTTTAGGGCGAATAGAGACTTGGGGTTTTTTCTAGGCTGGCTCCCGTCCTGGTTTGAACCGATTTTGTAGATTCTCGGGGCATGTTCGCATGCCGCCCTCAGGTCCCCCTGGGGATTTGAGGGCGTAGATCTTCGGGGCAGAGGCGCAGTCAGAAGCATGCCGAGGGGCGATCCCTGACTGCGTCTCAGAATACGCCCAGGTGGTGGTTTTAGTGGGTCGAAACCCACACTACCACTGCACTGCTCGCCTCTTTGAGCCGGGTGTGCCGAAAGGTGCGCTTGGGGGGTGTGTTTCCCGCGTGTGCTCCTTGAGCTGGGCGAGTATTCCACCGGGGGTGTAAGAACCCCCGATGGATGCTCGCCATGTGCTCGGTTCACGGTGGGGGCGCGTAGTTGGGCCCCTGGCTCGGGTTGAGGGTGGTGAAGTGGTGTCTGGTCTTCAGATTTCCACCACCAGCCAAAAAAAAAAAAAAAAAAAAGGGTGTTAGACTGTTGATCGTCGGATGTTTCCCCGAGTGCGGTTTAGTTTCATTTCGTCGATTCAATTTTCCTTGCTCCTCGCTTATACTGGTGTCCCCTGTTAATTTGAGTTGCATCATCGTGTTTGGCTTGTGTCATTTAGTGCTGGAAATTGGAGTCACCCTGACTCGCCATAAGATCTGGGAGTTTTTCCCTTTTCAAAACTGTGCGGCCGGGTCTAACCAAATTTCCTCAGTCTCTTTCCTGATGCGCAGAAACACGTTTTTGTCTCATTGCGCAGGTATCATTGGATAATTGTTTGGAGGGTCTCCAAGGATACTGTCTCTACTCGCTCACTAGAACTTCACCCGCTACGAGTGAGTACGCCGACTTCATCTACTACGGCACTGCCATCTTCTGGCAATTTTAACCGTTTCCCACTGCTCTCTCACGCAAGGGCTTTCCAGCCTATAAACACAATTTAAAAATGTCTTTGAATGAGGGTGCCACAACTCCATCAAAGAATCAAAAACGCCGAGGTTCGCCTGTGCCTGATGATGAAACAATCAGCATTGGCAGCAATGATTCTGAGTTACATATAGACCTTAATCACATCGGCAAAAAGATTTGCCGCTCCTTAAATAGTAAAGATATTACTATCACACCTACAAGTGGAAAGGGCCCGAATAAATACCCAAAAAGTTCCCACAAAAAGACCCCTATTATAGACTCTTCAATTCCTAACTCTTCGACCATAGACTCCTTCGAGGGCATTCCTGAAAGCAAATTAAATTACGATGACTCCATGGATTGTGGTAATCCGAAAAAATCCGCTGATATAAATCCTTTAAAAATGTCTAACGAAATAAACAAAAACATATCAAAAATCAAATCACTGCTTATTAAAATGATGGCTAATCAATCCATGGCAGCGGCTAATAGGGACAGCCTCCGAAAAACTCAACAAATGACAGAAAACAACCACACAATCGTGGATTGTATTACTAAGCTCTTAGAGGCCAGTGAACTATATATTAATAATTTATCCGAATCAATAGCTATTAATAATGATGAATTTCAAGAGAAAATAGATTGTGTCTTTCGAGAAAAATCTGTACTTGAACAATAAATATCAATTTTAAAAAGTTAAAAAAACTTACCTAAAATAACTGAAGATAATTTACTTCCTTCGGGATCCATTCCAATTAATACATACGCTAGTATGGCCACTAAGAATTCTACCAAAAATACCGCTAAAGAATCTGACCCTCATAAACCGTCAAAGACAACTAAAAATAAAAATCAAAATAAAAATGACAAATCTAACAATAAAAAGAATGTTAATAACAATGAAAATAATATAAATAACTTAATAAATAAAAATCCTCAATCTCTTCAATCGATAAAAATTTGTGCCATACCTCCAGATCCAAAAGATCCTATGGCCCATAAGATTAAAATGAAAGATCTCATAACTAAAATAAAACTGAACATTAATCCTCAAGATCATAATGTTAATATTCTCGCTATTAGATGTAAAGAAAATGGGGACATCTTTGTTGACATCGATAAGGCCCTCCCATCTGAAATAAATAACTTCAAAGATGCCATCGACTCTATAACAGATAAAATTACTTCTACAAAGGCTTATATCCCCACTAAACTTCTGGAACTGGTTAACATTGAGGCCACCTTTGAAGACGTTGATATCAAGGAACAAATTCTGGAAAACATTAGCAAGTTTGAACATACAAACTTCGAATACAAGTTCTCAAGAAAAGCCCCTAATGACACGAAATCCGCGAGATTCGTTGTAGACTCTGCAACTGCCTCCAAACTCCTTGAATTAAACAAAATTAAACTAGGATGGTCGATCTGCGGCATTAGAGAGGCTCGATCTTTTAAGAAATGCAGCAGATGCCACAATCTCGGACACGTCAATAGCAAATGTATCAACTCAGCTGACCGATCCAATTTATGCTCTAAATGCGGTCATCCACACCATGAACCCCATCCCTGTGGCAACGCCCCAATCTGTCTTCCCTGCAAATTAGATCTCAAATCTCCGGATTTTTTACACTTCGTGGGGTCAAAAAACTGCCTGCACGCCAAAAATGTAAAAAACACAGCACTAAAAAATTAAAAATTCTTCAAATTAATCTTAATAATAGTTCTGTAGCCTTTAATTTGGCAATAGAGCACTCATTCCAATGTGGGGTTGATATTTTGCTCACGTCTGAACATCCCTATAAAAACTCCTCCATCATCAGGAATAGCTCCAGGGATCAGAAATCTGCAGTAATCCTTATAAACAAAGATCTTACCTTCAAGAACATAATGTCTGGGGAACACTTCTGCGTTTCTAAAATTGACCAAGTTTATATAATATCGGTCTATATCCCTCCTGGCAAATCAGCCAATTTCAATTCATTTCTCCAATCCCTCGGTGATTTCATCATTAAACACCAAAAATTCAATGTCTTCTTGGGTGGAGATTTTAACTCACACTCAAGAACATGGAATAATTCATGCAATGATAGAAGAGGGATTGCTCTTGATGAACTCTTTATATCTAACAAACTTATTCTCCTAAACAAAGGATGCACTCCAACATTTCATTCCATTAGAGGAGATTCCATCATAGACCTGTCCATCGTAAATTCCACCTGTAATAATAATTTTATCATCGACTGGGTCACAGATGAATCCACAGTGTCTTTAAGCGACCATAATTACGTATACTCAACCCTAAACTACTCAAATACTTACCTTGACAACAACATTCATCTACAACAAAATTCCCCTTCAATCTCGGATTATCCCCACTGGATCTTTGATAAAGACCTCTATGATTCTTGTGCCTTGTTCTTTAAATGGAATATTATCAACATTCCCCTCCAAGAACTCACCCTGGAAAATTTTCAGGATCTTCTCATTAAGGCTTGTAATAATTCCTTTAAAACAGCTGACTTGAATTCTCTCTCTTCTTCTAAAAATAGAAAATCTTTCTGGTGGACAGCAGAACTTTCCAATATTAAGAGAAATCTTTCTGCTCTTAAACGAATCACCATTAAACTCAAAAAAGGATTTAATATTGACTTGCGATACAACATCACATATCAAGATTATAAGGTTAAAAGAAGACAATTTAAAAAGACTATTACTCAACAAAAAGCCCTGGCATGGGAAAACCTAATGGAGAAACTCAGTGAAGACCCATGGGGGAGACCGTATAAAATTATTATGCACCGCCTTTCCAATAAAACAGTCAATCTCGACCCAACGGATATTGAAGAAGTAGTTAATGAATTATTCCCTGCTCCACAAAAAGACATTAAAAATTTCCTTCTGGATAACCTCCACGAAAAATTTCCCCCTATAAATATAGATGAATTAACATACGCAACAAAACGCCTCAACAACAACTCTGCTCCTGGATTGGATGGATTCGTTAATCCTTTACTTAAATTATTGATACTGGACAACCTTCCACAAGCCTTGTATGTGTTTAATTCCATTCTAAACACACTTAAAATCCCTGATTCCTGGAAAGTTCAAAAATTAATTCTCTTCCCAAAGAAAGACCCTGGAAAATTTAGGCCAATTTGTTTAATATCAAACCTGTCAAAAATCTTAGAAAATGTAATCAAATACAGACTACATACCCATATCGTTGACTCTGGCATTATGCGCAATAAACAATTTGGCTTTATGAAGGGACTCTCCACTATTGACGCTGTCAAAAGAGTCTTCGAGTGCTGTAATAATATTGACCCTGCAACAGGCAGGCACAAAATTACAATAATTGATTCCATCACTTTTCTTGACATAAAGAATGCCTTTAATTCCATTGAACATCTTGATATACTGGAAGCACTTGGACACTATCAATTTCCGACTTATCTTATAAAGATCATTCACAACTATCTTCAAGATCGAAAATTAATATATTTTACAAATACTTACTCCAAGGAATTCAGTTCTACACGTGGTGTCCCTCAAGGTTCCATATTGGGCCCAATTCTTTGGAACATCGGAATAAATCGCATATTTGAGATCCCTAACCTAAATCCTGCTGTCAACATAGTGGCATATGCAGACGACATTACGGTGATCGTTCGATCTATAAAAAGAAATGACATCATCACTCTCACTGAAACTGCATTATACAATATTAATATTTTCTTAAACAATTTAAACTTATCGATCTCATGGCCTAAGTGTCAACTACTCATCTTGACAGGCTACAGACGTATAGACCTAGCACGAACTACAGTGAATATAGACGGACACAATATCATCTCTACCCCCAGCGCCACCTACCTAGGCCTAGTCATCAATGATCGAATGACTTTTACAAATCATATTAAAACGCTCATTCCAAAAATAAAGAAGTCTTGCTATTATTTAAACTCACTCTTTAAACATAGCAATGCTCTTAAATTAAATAATAATTCTCTTTACGTTAACATTATCATATCTATCATGCTCTATGCTGTCCCGGCTTGGTATCAAGTCCTCAATATCAAAAAATACAATAGTATGCTTAACTCAGCTCTTCGTCCAGCTCTTTGTGCTGCCATTGGCGCATATCGCTCTGTTTCTGACGACGCTTTACATACTATCAATAAAATCCCACCGTTAGACATCATAATTAAAAATCGCATACATAACTATTTTACGATCAAAAATTCCATCCCCCTTGAATTGAGAGAGAGAATCTGGCTTGTTCCTGATCCAATGTCGGCTCAAATAAAAAATAATATTAAGGCTCAATCCTTCGCTTCTTTAAAAATGGAATGGCACCAACGCCATTTAAATTCAAATAAAGGGATAGTAACCAAGTCTTTCATCCCCTCTATTACAACCTGGCTTCAAATAAAAACAAAAATCTATCACAATTCATTTTCTACCATGATACTTACAGGACATGGACCTTTCTTTAGCTTCCATCATAAATTAGGGAAAATCTGTACAGATATCTGTCCTCTCTGTAATAGTAATGCAATTGGTAATTCCATTCACCTTGCTTTCCATTTCACTGATAAAACTATCTCCCTTATACGCCGTACTAATACTGTTGATTTCATCGGTGATTTTACACCGGTAAATCTTTTAAATCCCGTAAGCTTAAAACAAAATTGGCATATTTTCCAAAATTTCTCCTTAGCTCTTATTCCGCATCTTTTCAATATTCTCAAATAATCTACTCTTTTTCACACATTTTATCTATAAATTTCCTTGAGGTTCAGTCTCCTTCTCTACTCCTATAGATCTTGTTTCTTCCCTGATCACTATCTTTGTCTCTCGGGGGGGTTTCATTCTTTCTCATAATTTTGGGGGTAAGACACAGGTACTAAACCTATTTCTAGCTTCACGCGGAGTTTTTCTCTTTCCTTAACCTCTTCACCCCTCCGGGGGTAAAGAGGTCATATTTAGAGGGCAGAGGTGTTTCCTGAAGCATGCCTCATGGTGATTCCAGGAAACATCACATTAATAAGCCCTAGGTGAGGGGTTTAGCGGGTCGAACCCCGCACTACCCCTGGGGGGGTGGCTGCATGGATGGGATCTCTGTGGAGACCTGCTCTAGGTTGGTTGGGGGTCTCTCTGGTGGCTCTCATGTGAGGGTACATTGGGGAGATCTAGTGCTAGGTGCTAGATGCTAGGTGCTAACTCTTTGCTAGGTGCTAGGGACTAGGTGCTAGCTCCAGGCTTAGGGCGGGCCCTTTCCGGGGCTCTCTTCCGTGTGGAAGCTCTCCTCGGGGGTGTCTGTTATCAGATTCCCCTCACCTGTCAAAAAAAAAAAAAAAAAAAAAAAAAAAAAAGGGTGTTAGGGTTATTAGGGTTGGTATACCTACCTGTGCGGACGTGCCTGTGCTGCTCCTCTGCTCGTCTGGCGTTTTTCCGGCCCTTGGACTCGCTGCGCTTCTGGGATCTACATCCTCGTGTGCCTTGCTTCGACCTGCTCCACATCAATTGGAGACGACTCCCGGCTCCGCGGATTTTTGGAGTTCTGCTCCATTTCATAATCTCGTCGCTGGTTAACCTCCTTTCTGGTCTGGGACGTCTTGGCTGCGCACCGTGGGATTTCCAGCATCTGCGCAAGTGACGTCACCCCGTCTTCTCGCCGGTCTGGCGCGGGTTGCCTGGCAACGGTCCTTCACCTGGTTTCCTAGCGGTCCAGGTAAGTACCAAGTGTGTGATTCTACTGCCTCCTATAGGATATAAATACAAACTTTACTCGGCATATGCGTACATCACCCGCCCTTACATAACCTCAATATGTCAACACTTGACACTAATAAAACTAAAAACACCAAACGCAGAATGGAGAAATCCACTTTGGCTATCATGCCAACTTTTAGTATTAGTTCAACAGATTCGGCCGATGTCGATGACCCAGATGACACCTGTCATTCTCCAGTCAACAAGTCAGCCCGCAATGACACTCCTACCCCATTCTCACCCACCCATTCTATGCATTCAGTGCATGAATTCTCTCATGACACTGTAATTAATACCCCCATTAAGCCACCAAGCAGCGGTGGCACAATCGCTAATGGTTCTTTTCATGATCACTTAATGGATTGCAACGAATTCCACGACTCGAGTGACTCCATCACTCCAAATCTTAACTTGAAAATACAAGCCCTCATAAACGAGATCTTTTTGGCGAAATCCACTTTATTTAATACCTCAATTAATGAGAATAAAATGATTATTCTAAAAGATGATACTTCAGCATTCAAAGACCTTGTTCTAAAGAACTCTTCTCACCTCACATCTCTTAATGAGATATTTGACAAGACTGAAAACATCCTTCGCACCACACTCGATACCTACTGTAGGGAACTTGAGGCTCTGCGTTCCGAGAACGACACCCTCAAAACTCAAAATGCTGTCCTGCTTCAGTCAGCTAAATCTCAATCACTTAACTCTAATAAACCCATTATTACCTCGGATATTACTATCCCACCCACCGCTATCCCTAGCACCTCATACGCCAACATGGTTAAAAAGAATAACCCAAATAGTCAATCAAAACAGGTTTTTATTGATAAGAATAACAATAACAATACAAAAAATTCAGCTCCAGCTCTAAATAATCCCAAAAGTAAATCCAGCAAACAGAATCAAAAATCTAAGGGGAAACATATAATACATCCCTCTAAACCACAAAAAACTTCTCCGAGGCTCCTCAATAAGGACCCTCACGATAATCAGGCCATTAAAATTCTGGGCATCCCTCCTGATCCCAAAGATCCCAAGAAATCTCGCACCATCATGAGCTCTCTGATGAATCAAATCAAAGAAAACATCAAGCCAGCTCAGTTTGATGTTGCCATCAAATCTATCAGATCCAATCCTAAGGGCGATGTTTTCCTAGAGGTGTCCAAGACTAGCCCTGCAAATTTCAATAAATTCAAATCAGCCATAGATAAATATCTTCAGAAATATACTACCTCTGCCACATTAATTCCTTCTATTACCATCGAGATCTCCAATATTGACGGCACTCTAGAAGAAGATGAGATTAAGTTTCATATAGAAAAATATCTCACCCAATTTGAATTCATGGATTATAAATTTATATTTTCCAAACGTTCCTATAACAACACAAAATTAGCTAGATTTGCTATTGATAAAAATACTGCCAAACTTATTCTTTCCCAGAAAACCATGCAAATGGACTGGTGTACCTGCAACATTAAGGAGGCCTCGTCCTTGAAACGTTGCTCAAAATGCTTAAACCTTGGACATCAGGCTAGCTCTTGTCCCAACAATATTGACCGTTCACACCTCTGCTTCAAGTGTGGTCTCCCTGAGCACGATCCCTCTTCTTGCTCCAATCCTCCATGCTGCATTCCTTGCAGAGACGACCTAAAATCAGATAGATTTTCACACTTCTTAGGGTCACAAAACTGCCAACACGCAAAAAACGTGAAAAATCCCCAAATCAAGAGTTAAGGATTCTCCAGATAAATCTCAACAACACCCCCGAGGCTTTCAATCTCGCCTCGGAGCGTGCATTTGAGGAAAAATTTGATATTATTCTTACCTCTGAACATCCATACAGGAATTCTAATCTCATCTATCACTCCTCCTTAGACAAGAAATCAGCTATCATCTTAGTTAACAAACAATGCACCTATAAAAAGATAATGACTTCAGATCATTTCTGTGCCTCCAAAATAAATAATTTCATTATAATATCTTCATACCTTCCCCCTGGTGCAGGGATAAATTTAACTCGTTTCCTTGATGATTTAACTATCTTGATACATAAATATAAAAAATTTGACATCCTTATCGGAGGGGACTTCAATGCTCGTTCCACCTCTTGGAATAATCTTCTTTCCAACAAAAGAGGCAGAACACTGGATGACTTTATCCTCTCTAATTCTCTAGTTCTTCTCAATCATGGCGATACCCCAACCTTCAACTCTCCACGTGGCAAATCCATCATCGATCTTTCTTTTGTCAACCAACACTGTTCTAAAACACATCAAATAAATTGGATTACTGATGATGAAAATGAATCGCTATCAGATCACAATTACATCTACATTTACATCAAAAATAAAACTCAACCTATTCCCTCACCTCAATCTTCTCCCCCTCCTCTCACCCACTGGATTCTTAATAGAGATGATTTCGACCTATGCTCAGCTTTTTTCAAATGGTCCATTCAGGAAATCCCTCCCGACCAGCTCTCTCTAGATCAGCTCACGTGTCTCATCACTGAAGCATGCGACAATTCCTTCAAGAGATCCTCTCCTCAATCTGAGTCCTCACATAGGAAATCTTTTTGGTGGTCCCCGGATCTCACTAGAAATAAAAATAATTTGTCAGCCCTTAAACGTACCCTAAAAAAACTTTCTAAACGTTACAACATAGGCACACTTAACAACCCCATTTATAGGGACTATAAAGACAGCAAAGCTAATTACAAACAATCCATTAAGCAACATAAGCAACAGGCTTGGCTTACCTTCATGGAGGTCCTTCGAAATGATCCCTGGGGACGCCCCTACAGAGTGATTCTCAAACGTATGACTAGTAAAACTGTCATCTTAGAACCTGAGGATCTTGACGAGGTCATTTCTGAGCTCTTTCCTCCACCCGAAAAAGAAATTCCAGACTTCAATCTTCTACACAACCCTAGTCTCATTCCTGACCTTTCTCCCCAGGAATTGAGGTATGCAATTAATCGCCTTAATAACAATGCCTCTCCAGGCATTGATGGCATCCCCACTCCAATCCTCAAGGTTCTCCTCCTTGACAATCTGGATCATGCTCTCAATCTGTTTAATCGTCTTCTTCATCAAGATAGTTATCCACTCCTCTGGAAACGTCAACGTTTGGTGCTTTTCCCCAAGAAGGATTCAGACAAGTTTCGACCCATCTGTCTAATCTCGAACATTTCTAAAATTCTAGAAAACATCATAAAAGTTAGAATCTATTCCCACATTACTTCACAAGGCTTTATGAGAGATAGGTAGTTTGGCTTCATGCGAGGCCTTTCCACTGTCGATGCTCTCAGGAAGGTCTTCGAACACTGCAACAATATTGACCCTCATTTAGGTAAACACCAGGTCACTAATGTTAACAGTATCACCCTCCTAGACATAGCTAACGCTTTTAACTCTATAGAACATGCAGACATTCTTAACGCCCTCCAACACTACCAATTCCCCACATACATTATTATTCTAATTAAACAGTATCTCTCTCAACGTACCTTCATTGTTGCCAATTCTAGATACACCAAAATCTTTACTTCTGCCAGGGGTGTTCCACAGGGCTCTATATTAGGTCCCATCCTCTGGAACATCTCAATTAACCTCATCTTTGAGCTGGGTTTTCCTCCACAAATCCAGATTATGGCCTATGCAGATGACATCTCAGTTTCAGTCAAATCTGAAAACCGCAACCAGATTATCTCCACCACTAAAGACACTCTCATTACAATAATGAATTTTCTTTCCACTCTTAACCTCAAAATTTCTTGGCATAAATGTCAACTTCTAATTTTGACAGGTTATCGTAAACAGGATTTTAATAATATACAGATCGAGATTGGTGGCCACCAGTTGAAGGCTTCCCGTACCGCCATCTACCTAGGAATCATTATCAACAACACCCTTACCTTCAGGGACCATGTACTTCATACAATCGGTAAAATCAAAAGAATCTCCTTCCTTCTTAACAATTTATTAAAAAATTGTGCTATGCTCTCAATAAATAATAATAAATTATATATAAGCATAATTCTATCGATCGCCCTGTATGCCATCCCGGCTTGGTATCAAGCCCTAAATATTCCAAAATTCCAGAAATTGCTTAATACGGCTATCAGAATATCTCTGAAAGCCGCTATTAATGCTCCTAGATCCTCCTCCGATATTGCCCTCTTCTCGCTAAATAAGATCCCTCCGCTTGATCTTATTATTAAAGAAAGGATTCAAAACTACTTTGAGTGCAGGGAAATAATCCCCCTAGACTATCGCCTTAACATTCAACTCAATAAAGACCCAGTCTTCGAGTCAACTATCCGGATAATCAAAAATCGTAATCGCCTCACTCTTACCCAAAATTGGGAAAATCTCTGGCTTAACGCTACTAACGCCCCTATAACTAAACAATTCATCCCCAATCTTCATGCTTGGCTGAATTTCAACTTCAAACCCATTTTTAATTATGCCACCGCCATGATTATTATAGGTCATGGCCCCTTCGATGCCTTTCTCTATCGCCTTGGTCGCTCGGTCACTGATCGATGTTCCCTCTGCGACGAAGACGTCCGTGGCGATTCCATTCATATCTCATTTATCTGTGTTAACCCTCGGGTATCATATATTCGCAACAAATACCTACCTCAATTCAGAGGTCAATTCTCCCCTTCTAACATTTTCTCATCTGACAATTTTTCCCACAACTGGGCCATTTTCTCCCAGCTTGCTCTTGAGCTTCTGGGTTTTCTATACAATAAAATAAATTTACAACAATAACTTCATTTTAAATTCAATTTATTTCTAACTTCTACTTCACACCATATATTGATGGTTTAATTTTACCCACTTCTCTCATCCTCCCCCTCTACATCTCTCCCTTTCTCTCATTCTATCTCTCTCTCTCTCCTCTCCTATTGGGTGTGGGATAAGGTATTTAAACCTTCATAGATTCACGCGGGATTTTTCTCGTTTTTCGCTCCCTGTCTCCTCGGGGTCAGGAAGTCAGCAGTAGCGGGCAGAGGTGATTCCAGAAGCATACCTCTGGTGATTCCTGGAAGCACCTCTATAATAAGCCCTAGGTGAGGGGTTTAGTGGGTCGAACCCCACACTACCCCTGGGGGGGCGGCCGCGGGTTTGGCTCTCCTGTGGGGGCGCGGGCCGGTGTCCTGGCGGGGGTGGGGGGTGGGGCTCGCTCCGGGTGGGTGTGCTCCTCCTTGGGGATTTCTCCTCGGGGGGCTGCTCCTGCCGGTGGTGGTGCTCCGCCTCCCCTGCCGTCCGGGTGCCGGGCTGTGCTCTTTTCCGGGGGTGCTAGGGCCCGGGGGGGTTCCCCCGGGGGTGTCTGGTCATCAGATTCCCCTCACCTGTCAAAAAAAAAAAAAAAAAAAAAAAAAAGGGTGTTAGGGTTGTTGGTCGTTGGTTGCTTGTAGCGTCCGGTCGCCTTTTGCCGCCTCTGCTTTTCCTCGACGGATTTTTGCGATCGTCTCCCCTGTGAGTTCGAAAGTGCTTTCGCCGTGTTCGGCTTTCGGTGTGGTGCGCGGGTGATTGGAGGGAGTTTTCTCCTTGACGGGGTTTTGGAGCTTTGCTCCGTTTTATCTCTCGTTTTTGGAGTAACCTCTTTTAACCCTTGGACATCTTTGCTGCGCGGTGGGGTGCTTTTGGTTTTCCGCGCAGGTGACGTCACGCATTCCTTCCTGCTGCTCATCAAGGTTGCTTAGCGACGCCGCCCTTCTGCTCCATCTCTGCATACTGGTGCGTACCCTATTTTTCACCCCTGCCATCTTTTGGCTTTTCCTGTAACCTCACCCTTGTGTTCCATGTTTACATAACATGTCGTCAATACATCCAAAAAACTCAGAACCTGGGGCCACCCCCACTCCAAATAAGCGGCGATCATCTGATAGTTACGATTATGATGATCCACCTCCTTGTAATGATGAAATCCTCAGCATTAGTAGTACCGACTCAGGAGGTACAATTCAGCACAATAAACAACCGTGGGTACCGGTTCGTAAAACTCCTCGCAAAGAGAAAGTTCTCAATTTGACTCCGCCTGCTGCGGTAGGAAAATCTCCTCCCTCTAATAATGGTAAAGGGACCCCTTCTGCCATCAGAAATGTCAAACAAAATATGCCTGCTGACGTATGCCACCAGACAAATGTGGAGAGTTCTCAAATTCCTAGTGTGGTTCAAGCCAGCAATATTAATATGACCTCTGGGGACCATATGGAGGACATGGAATGCTCTCATCATCTAACTAATTTAGAACCTTGCGACATAGACCCCATACATACTATCTGTGAACTCCTCGATGACTTTTCACAAGTTAAATCGGAACTACTCCAAATGAACAATAATTATTTAAAACTTATCCCTAAAGTTTATGACACCACCCTGGTCAAAAATATAGCCGCTGCTAATTCCTCTCACATGGAGAAAATTATCCAGCTCCTAGAAACAAACACTTCCAGAGCCAAAGCCACAATTGAGGCCATTACCACCAAAAATGATTCTCTCCTCAGTCGCATTGAAGAAATATCCGCTGAAAGAAATGATCTTAAAGACCAGTGTCAGCGTATTCTAAACTCTAAAGGAAAACCGATCATTACCAGAGATGAACATTTTCCCGCCCTCACAATTCCTATACCCAGCACCTCATATGCTCAAATCGCCGGTCTAGGGCTTCACAATAACAACAACACTAGTACTGTCAATAAAAACACTTTTATTTCTAACAAAGGGAAGAATCCCCCTAAGAAAAACAACAACAATAACAACAAAGGTAATAACACTAATAATAACAAAACACTACCTAATAAGATCCCCAATAAATTCATCAATAAAAATCCACATACAAACCAGGCCATTTTGATCAAGGGAATTCCACCCGATCCTCAGGACCCACAATCACACAACACCAAGATGAAGACCTTAATTTCCAGAATTAAAGATGGTATCAACCCCGTCGACTTCAATATTAATATTTTTTCAACAAGATTCACTTCCAAGGGTGATGTCTATCTTGAAATTGACAAGGTATCTCCTGCAAACATCAATAATTTCAAAAACGCAATTGATCGCATTGTTGCTGATACCACTACCACCACTACTCTTACCCCTACTGCGCTCTTAGAAATTTCCAACATCGAAGGTATTCTGGACGAATCCGAGATCAAATCTGAAATTGAAAAACTAGTCAGCAAATATGATCATATGGATTACCAGTTTCAATTCTCAAAACGCTCTTATAACAATACCAAAATCGCTCGCTTTACCATCGATAGATCCTCTGCTAAACTCATCCTAGCTTCCGAAAAAATTAAGCTCGGCTGGTGTATTTGTGGTATTAAAGAAGTGGTATCCATCAAAAAATGCTACAAATGTTTCCATCTTGGCCATCAAACCAAAGATTGCACATCCACCATAGATCGCTCGCATCTTTGTTATAAATGTGGGGGCTCAAACCACGATCCGAAAACCTGCGGAAACTCTCCCTGCTGTCTTCCCTGCAAGGAAGACATAAAAACTGAAAATTTCTCCCATTTTACAGGCTCAAAAAACTGTCTTCATGCCACACACATAAAGAATCCCAGGCCAAAAGCCTGAGAATTCTGCAAATTAATTTAAACAATACACCTGCGGCTTTTAATCTGGCTTCGGAGACTGCTTTCCGGGACAAATTTGACGTCCTCCTTATCTCCGAACATCCTTACAAAAACTCCAACCTGATTTTCCACTCTTCGTTGGATAAAAAATCCGCTATTGCTTTAGTTAATAAAAATTCCTCCTTCAAAAAACTCATGGCATCAGAGCACTTTTGTGCCTCCAAAATCGATAACTTCATCCTGGTCTCTGTGTACCTGCCCCCCGGAAGATCAGCTGACGTTAATAAATTTCTTGAAGATTTGGATATCCTCCTGTGTAAATACCGGAATTTTCAAATCATTGTTGGTGGTGATCTTAATGCTCACTCCACCTCTTGGAAATGTAGATCCACCAATAAAAGGGGCAGAACCATCGAAGATTTCCTCCTCTCGAAGTCCCTGGTCCTTCTGAATCAGGGCTCTACCCCCACATTTAGATCAGCCAGGGGTCAATCCATCATTGACCTATCCTTCGTTAACAAAACCTGCAACAAAAATTCTGTTATCTCATGGTACAATGATGATGACACGGACACTTTGAGCGATCACAATTATATACTTATCTCTATTTCAAATTCCCACCCTCAGACAGAACACTCCTCACCATCTGTTTACACCTCAGTTGCTTGGACTATTAACCCCAAAGAGTTTGATAACTGTCAGCTCTTTTTCCGCTGGAGAATAGCACAATTAGACCCTCTTGATAATTCCCTGGAAAGCCTATCTAACCTTATTACGGCAGCTTGTGACAATTCTTTTAAAAGGAAGTCCACTCACGCTTCTTCTTCTACGAGGAAATCTTTTTGGTGGTCCAATGAGCTCTCTGAAATTAAAAAGACCTTATTACGCCTCAGATGTCTCTCTATCAGGCTGGCTACAAGATTTAATGTCTTACCTGCTAACAATCCCTTGATTCCTCCTTACAAAGAGGCCCTTCGTGAGTTCAAATTAGCCATTAAGACTCACAAGCAGTCTGCCTGGAATGGTTTCATGGAAGAACTGCGCAGAGATCCTTGGGGTAGACCCTATCGAGTCATCCTCAGAAGACTCACTAGCAAGACGGTATCCCTCGAACCTGATGACCTTGACGAAGTCATCACTGAACTTTTTCCGTCTCCTGAAAAAGATCTACCAGATCTTAACCTTCTCCACAATGCTGCTGGCATACCGGAAATCACCAATGAGGAACTACAATACTCAATTCGTCGCCTTAACAATAATGCTGCTCCTGGTTTTGATGGCCTTCTCAATCCCATACTGAAGCTTCTCCTTCTGGACAATTTGGGCTATGTCCTATCAGTCTTCAACAATACCCTTCGGTCTCCTACATATCCTGAAGCATGGAAACGTCAAAGGCTGGTACTCTTCCCCAAGAAAGACTCAGCGAAATTTCGGCCCATCTGTCTCATTTCCAATCTCTCCAAAATTCTGGAAAACATTATTAAAATCAGGATATACAACCATATCTTCACTACTGGCATCATGAGAGAACGCCAGTTTAGATTTATGAAAGGCCTGTCCACCATTGATGCCATTAAAAAAGTATTCGAACACTGTAACAATATTCATATTCCCTCTGGCAAACACATTGTTACCAATGTCAACGTCATGGTGTTCCTCGACATTGCTAATGCTTTCAACTCTATTGAGCATATAGACATCTTAAACGCACTACGACATTACAATTTTCCTGAATATTTAATATACATTATTGGACAATACCTCTCATCACGTTCCTTTGTGGTGGTGTTTCCCAGATACTCCAAGTCATATTCCTCTGCTCGTGGGGTTCCCCAGGGTTCTATCCTCGGTCCCATCCTATGGAATGTAGCTATAAATCAAATTTTTGAGGTTAACCTCCCACCATCAATTCAAATAGTTGCCTACGCAGATGACATTACGGTTTCAATTCGAGTTGAAAATCGCAACACCGTGGCTAATACCACTAAAAATTCACTCCTCAAAATCATGGATTTCCTATCCTCTCTTAACCTGAAAATTTCTTGGGCGAAGTGTCAACTAATTGTTATTACAGGCTATAACAAGCACGAGTTCGATAATCTTCAGATTGACATCCACGAACACTCGCTCCGGGCTACCCGCACTGCCGCCTACCTGGGCATTGTGTTAAACAACTCGCTCGACTTCCGAGATCATATTAAACATACCGTTGGTAAGATCCGAAGAACTTCTTACCTATTAAATAATCTTTTCAAGAGTTGCCTCTACCTGGGAATAAATCACAACAAATTATATATAAACATTGTGTTATCTATTGCCCTATACGCTATTCCCGCCTGGTATCAGATTTTGAACACTCCTAAATACCACAAACTCCTTAACACGGCAATCAGAGTGTCCCTTCGTGCAGCCATCTCCGCTCCCCGAACCACCTCTGATCATGCGTTATACATCCTTAATAAGATTCCCCCACTAGAACTCATTATTAAGGAACGAATTTTTAATTATTTCACAATTAGGGAATCCATCCCTATATTATACCGTACTTCCATTTCTCTCACTCGAGACCCAGTTCTATCTGCAGTTTCTCGAAACATAAAACGCGCCGCAAAATCTACTTTGAAGGAGGAATGGGAGATGCAGTGGAATCTTTCCTTACATGCTTCCATTACCAAATCCTTCATCCCCAATTTTAAGGCCTGGCTTGATGACAAATATAAACATACATTCAACTATGCTACTACTATGATAATTACAGGTCATGGACCCTTCGACTCCTTTCTCTTCCGGCAAGGGCGCTCCCTTACCGACCGCTGCTCACTATGTGAGGATGAATGTCTGGGTGACTCCATTCACGTGGCTTTCAGCTGTTCAAATCGACGCATAGCTGAAATACGTCGTCGATATATACCACGTCTTCTAGGTCAATTCCTCCCCTCCCTCATGCTAATTTCTGAGCATACTAAGAATAATTGGAACATCTTTTCCCAGTATGCCACAGAACTCATCAATTATCTCTTTCGCGTTCACAACCTATAATTTTGACCTAGCTTTTTAGGTCTTCCTACCTCTCTGCTTTTCTTTCTTTCCCTTAATCCTGTCTCTTATTCTCCCTCTCTCTATTTCTCTCTATCCTTCTCTTCTCTCTACTATATATATAGGGGGGGCTTATGGTATCCGCTGCTTCACTCCTTCCTTCTCTCTTTTCTTTCTGGGGTGTAAGTGGGTATTTTAAACCCGTCTAGCTTCACGCGGGCTTTTCCGTGTTTTCGCCTCCATACCCCTTCGGGGGTCAGGAGGTCAGATTAAAGGGCAGAGGCACTCTCAGAAGCATGCCTTCGGGCGATTCCTGGAAGTGTCTCTTTAATCATGCCCTAGGTGAGGGGTTTAGTGGGTCGAACCCCACACTACCCCCGGGAGGGTCACCGCACTGGACCGGGTATCTGATGGGGGGCCGGCCGCGTCCTGGGGATTGCGTGTGGGTCATCTCTTCGGGGATGTCTCGCCCGTTCTCACTGGGATTTCGACTGACTCCTTTCCAAAATTGCCCGGGCGGTGGGGAGGTTCCCCCGGGGGTGTCTGGTAGTCAGATTCCCCTCACCTGTCAAAAAAAAAAAAAAAAAAAAAAAAAAGGGTGTTAGGGTTATTGCCCTTGAGGTACCTTACCTATGCGGAAGTCTCCTCGCTGCCCCGCGGATTCATTTGGTGATTTGCTGGTGTCTTGACTTGCTGCGCTCCTGGATTCATCTTCATCGTGTGCAGTGCTCCGATCTGCACCTCGTCAATTGGAGGCGGCCTCCTGCTCCATTGGAATTTGGAGTTCTGCTCCATTTTCTGGAATCGCCGCTGGATAACCTCCTTCTAGACGCTGGACATTTTGTCTGCGCACGAGGGATTTTTAGGTGTCTGCGCAGGTGACGTCACATCGTCTTCTCGCCTGCTGGCGCGGGTTGCTTGGCAACGCTCTTTTACCTGGTCTCCTAGCGGTCCGGGTAAGTACTAAGTGCAATATAGTTCTGCCACCTACCGGCCATTTACTTAGCTTCTACTCGGCACATGCGCTATCAGCATGCGCAATTCTAACCCCAACTTGTCAACACCTGACACAGGTGTCAATAAAACCTCAAAACGCAGGATGGAGAAATCCAATACTGCATATTTACCTACCTACAGCATCAGCTCAACTGACTCAGCTAATGCTGATGACCCCACAGACACATGCCACTCCCCGGTTAACAAAGCCGCACGCAGTGACAAACTCACTCCAAACTCACCCACTCACTCAAGGCGTGAGTGCTCACATGAGTTAGGAAAGACCTCCTACAAAAAATCTCCTAGTAGCATTGGTACCATTGCCAATGGCTCCTTCCACGATAACCTAATGGAATACAACGATTCCCATGACATAATCGACCCAATCACTCCAAATTTAAATGCAAAAATTCAGAGCCTTATAAATGATGTTTTCATAGCCAAATCCATCTTATTTAACACTTCTATCAACGAAAATAAAATGATCATCATGAAGGACGACACTCCTACGTTCAAGGACCTTGTCCTCAAAAATTCAACAAATCTCACATCACTCAATGACATTTTCGACAAAACAGAGAACATCCTACGGACCATATTAGACACCTACTGCAGGGAACTCGAGTCTCTTCGTTCAGAAAATGACACTCTCAAATCTCAAAACGCTACACTCTTACAGTCAGCGAAGTCTCATACTCCAAATTCAAACAAACCTTCCATAATTTCTGACATTATTATTCCTCCCATCGCCATTCCTAACACTTCATTTGCTAATATAACAAAGAAAAACCTCCCAAATACACATTTAAATCACACATTTATTGACAACAACAACAACAATACAAAGTCGTCAAATATTACAAATCCAAAAAACAAATCAAATAAACAAAACCAAAAATCTAAAGGAAAACACATAATTCATCCTCAAAAGACTTCTCCGAGGCTTTTAAACAAAGACCCACATGACAACCAGGCCATCAAGATACTAGGCATTCCCCCTGACCCCAAGGATCCTAAGAAGAGCCGTACCATCATGAGTTCCTTGATGACTCAAATTAAGGAAAACATCAAACCTGCACAGTTTGATATTTCCATAAAATCCATTCGTTCCAATCCCAATGGTGATGTCTTTTTCGAGGTCTCCAAGACCAGCCCTGCAAATTTTAATAAATTTAAAGCGGCTATTGATAAACATCTTCAAAAATACACTACCTCGACAACTCTCATTCCTTCCATCACTCTTGAAATCTCTAATATTGATGGCACCCTCGATGAGGATGAGATTAAGTTTCAGATAGAAAAATATCTCACCCAATTTGACTTCATGGACTACAAGTTCATTTTCTCCAAACGATCCTACAACAATACAAAATTAGCCAGGTTTGCTATTGACAAAAATACGGCAAAACTCATTCTCTCACAAAAAACCATCCAAATGGATTGGTGTACCTGCAATATTAAGGAGGCATCTTCCCTGAAAAAATGCAGCAAATGTCTAAATCTGGGACATCAGGCTAACTCCTGCCCCAACAAAATTGACCGTTCACACCTCTGTTTCAAGTGTGGTCTCCCTGAGCATGACCCCTCTTCTTGCTCCAACCCCCCATGTTGCATTCCCTGCAGAGATGACCTGAAATCAGACAGGTTTTCTCACTATTTAGGTTCACAAAATTGCTCTCACGCAAAAAACGTGAAAAGCAACCCAAGCAAGAGTTAAAGATACTCCAAATTAATCTCAATAACACCCCTGAGGCTTTCAATCTCGCCTCAGAGCTTGCATTTGAGAAAAAATTTGATATCATTCTTACCTCCGAGCATCCATACAAAAACTCCAATCTTATCTACCACTCCTCCCTAGATAAGAAGTCAGCCATCATCCTAGTAAATAAAAACTGCACCTACAAAAAAATTATGTCTTCTGAACACTTTTGTGCTTCCAAAATTAACAATTTTATAATAGTTTCTTCATACCTCCCCCCTGGTGCGGGGACCAACTTAGCAGGTTTCCTTGATGACTTAACTATTCTTATTCATAAATATAAGAAATTTGACATTCTTATTGGAGGCGACTTCAATGCCCGCTCTACCTCTTGGAACAATCCTCTGTCCAATAAAAGAGGTAGAGTATTGGATGACTTCATTCTCTCAAATGCCCTGGTTCTTCTCAATCACGGTGATACTCCTACCTTTAACTCTCCTCGTGGCAAATCTATCATCGATCTATCTTTCATCAATCAGCATTGTTCTAAAAAACACCAAATTAATTGGGTTACAGATGATGAGAAGGAATCTCTTTCAGATCACAATTATATCTACATTTCTATCAAATCATTTAATCAATCTATTCCCTCACCCCATGCTTCACCCTCTTCCTTCACACATTGGATTCTCAATAGGGATGAATTTGAAATATGCTCTGCATTCTTCAAATGGTCAATCCAACAAACTCCTCCAGACCAGATTTCTCTTGAACAGCTCACCAGGCTCATCACAGAAGCGTGCGACAACTCCTTCAAAAGATCTCGTCCCCAATCGGAGTCCACACACAGGAAATCCTTTTGGTGGTCACCGGAACTTTCTAGAAGCAAAAACACTCTTATAACTCTCAAACGTACCCTCAAAAAACTTGCCAAAAGATACAACATTGGCACTTCTAATAACCCTATCTACAGGGACTACAAAGATAGTAAAGCCTCATTCAAACAAGCTATCAAACAACACAAACATCAAGCCTGGCTTTCCTTCATGGAAGAACTTCGCAATGATCCCTGGGGACGTCCCTACAGAGTTATTCTTAAACGTATGATAAGTAAAACTGTCATTTTAGAACCAGAAGATCTCGACGAGGTCATCACTGAGCTCTTTCCTCCACCTGGAAAAGAAATTCCTGACTTTAATCTTCAGCATAACCCAGAACTCATTCCTGATCTATCTCAACAGGAATTGAGATACGCCATTACTCGCCTTAACAACAATGCCTCCCCAGGCATTGATGGCATCGCTACTCCCATCCTCAAAGTCCTCCTCCTCGACAACCTGGAACATGCTCTCCATTTGTTCAATCGTCTTCTCCACCAAGACAGTTATCCTCTCATCTGGAAACGTCAAAGTCTGGTGCTGTTTCCAAAGAAGGACTCCGACAAATACAGACCCATCTGCCTAATCTCCAACATCTCCAAAATCCTGGAAAACATTATCAAGGTCAGAATTTACTCTCACATCACTACACAAGGCTTTATGAGAGACAGACAGTTTGGTTTCATGCGAGGCCTCTCAACTGTCGATGCTCTCAAAAAGGTCTTCGAACACTGTAATAATACTGATTCTCAACTAAGCAAACATCTGGTCACTAATGTCAACACTATCACCCTCTTGGATATAGCCAACGCTTTCAATTCCATAGAACACGCTGATATTCTAAACGCCCTCCAACACTATCACTTTCCTGCATATATAATTACACTAATAAAACAATATCTCTTTCAACGTACCCTTATTGTTGCAAATTCCAAGTACAGTAGAACATTCAATTCAGCCAGGGGTGTTCGACAAGGATCAATCCTGGGCCCTATCCTCTGGAACATCTCCATTAACCTCATTTTTGAGCTAGGTCTCCCTCCTCAAATTCAAATTGTCGCGTATGCAGATGACATCTCCGTTTCTGTCAAATCTGAAAACCGCAATCAAATTATTCCCACCACTAAAGACACTCTTATTATTATTATGCAATTTCTTGCCACTCTTAACCTCAAAATCTCCTGGCATAAATGTCAACTTCTGATTTTGACAGCCTACCGTAAACAAGATTTCCATAACACACAGATCGAGATTGATGGCCACCAGTTGAAGGCTACCCGTACCGCCATCTACCTAGGGATCACCATCAACAACACCCTAAACTTCAAGGATCACGTCCTCCACACTGTGGGTAAAATTAAAAGGACTTCCTTCCTTCTTAACAATTTACTAAAAAATTGTTCCCTATTATCAATAAATAATAACAAACTTTATATTGGAATTATATTATCTATTGCCCTTTATGCCATCCCGGCCTGGTATCAGATCCTCAACGTCACCAAATTTCAGAAAATGCTTAATACGGCTATCAGAATTTCTCTGAAAACGGCTATTAACGCTCCTCGGTCCACCTCCGACATTGCCCTCTTCTCCTTGAATAAGATCCCTCCCCTTGATCTTATCATCAAGGAACGTATCCAAAACTATTTCGAAATCAGGGAATCTATCCCCCTCGATTATCGACTAAACATTCAACTTCAGAAAGATCCTGTCTATGAGTCTGTCATCCGCAACGTCAAAAATCGCAACAGAATCACTCTTACCCAAAACTGGGAAAATACCTGGCTCACCGCCACAAATGCTCCCATCACGAAAAAATTCATTCCCACTCTCCAAAACTGGATTTCTTTCAAATACAAACCCATCTTCAATTATGCCACCGCCATGATCATCATCGGACATGGCCCTTTTGACGCGTTTCTCAACCGCATAGGTCGCTCTGTCTCTGACCGTTGCTCCTTCTGCGAAGAAGATGTTCGCGGTGACTCAATCCATGCCACGTTCCAATGCACAAACCCTCGTATCTCAGCTATTCGTAACAAATATATTCCTCATTTCAGAGGTCATTTCACTCCTACAAATGTCTTTTCCCCGGATAACTTTCCCCATAATTGGGCCATTTTCTCCCAGCTAGCTCTTGATCTACTGGGTCATCTACATAAAATTGCTAATCCATAATTACTAATATTTCTCTTTATTGACATCTCTTACTTCACATCAAATACAGAGGGTTTATCCTTATCTATTTTCTCATCCTCTCTCTCTCTCTCTCCATCTTTTTACTCTCTCTCTCACTCTCTCTCTTTCCCTCTCGGGTGCAGAAAAAGGTATATAAACCTTTATAGATTCACGCGGGTTTTTGCTCGTCTCGCTTCCTGACCTTTTGAGGTCAGGAAGTCAGCATTACAGGGCAGAGATGCTTCCAGAAGCATACCTCTGGTGATTCCTGGAAGCATCTCAATCAGAAGCCCTAGGTGAGGGGTTTAGTGGGTCGAACCCCACACTACCCCTGGGGGGGTGGCCGCGGGTTTGGTTCTCCTGCGGGGGCCCGGCGCTGGTGGCCCGGGGGGGGGGTTGCTCCCTTCTGGTGGGGGTGCTCCTCCTTGGGGGTTAGTCTCCGGGGGGTGTTCTCGCGCCGGTCGGGGTGCTCCTCTTCTCCTTCGTCCGTGGCGCTGGGTCGGGCTCTTTCCGGGGGTGCTAGGGCCCGGGGAAGCTCCACCAGGGGTGTCTGGCTGTCAGATTCCCCTCACCTGCAAAAAAAAAAAAAAAAAAAGGGTGTTAGGGTGGAAGTTGACTGTGATGTCCGGTTGTGTGAGTATGCCTCTGTGGCCGTTCTGGGCAGAATTGCCTTTTCTCGTGATCGCATGATCTGTTGTCGTAGTGTTGCGGGTCTCCGTGTTCGCGGTGTCGCGGGCTCCAATCCTGGATATAAATTTCCACTTTTCTGATTTCCCTGTTTCCAGTTTCAAGGTGTTAAGTTTTTCGGAATTTTCTAGGTTGGAGTTTCCGTTGCCTCGTGGCGGTTGATTTTGTGCGCGCGCCGATCCGTGATCTCTGACGTGGGTGCTCTGTGGCGCCGTCCGGCGGCACCCCCCGGAACTATTCTGGCAGTGGCTCGTTGACTGTCAGACTACGTGGATGTGGGCCGACTCGGCTTGAAGAATGTCTGGCGCCGGTAAACGTAAAGGAGTTCCTGGAGATGGTTCCGGCTCTTCGTCCCCCTCCTCGGAGGTGGCTGTCGCGAGGGGTAGGAAGGCTCTTAAGCCTTCTCAATTAAAGGATGACTCCTCTGTTTCCTCTGAACAGGATATGGAGGTGACAATTAGTGATGTGGATGGCTCAGTCAGCTTAAAGGAGTATTCCCAGTCTGTCAAGTCTCTTAATGTTGCTGATCTTGAACATATGTGTGGCTGCTTTCGAGAAATGAGGAGTCGTATTACTAGTGTTAGAGTGTTTTCTAAGAAAGCAATTAAGAATGGATTAGAGGTTGAGGATTTATACGATCTTACTCGTGATATGTGGGTTGCCTTTGACTCTTTTGGTCAGAGTCTTAATCCGATTGTTTCTAGTTACAAAGTCTATATTGATAAATATGCAGCTATGGAGGAGGAACTAAAATTAGTTAAACAACAGCTAACGGACTTACAAAGAGTGCACGATACCTCTATGGACACAGGACATAATAATAGAGCTTCTTATAAGAGTGTTGCTGCGCGGAATTTGAAGTGAGTGCTGCCTTACCTACGTGTTATACTTACCTGCGAGTTTGTGGTCGATTATTTACCTACGGGTGATTCTCTGCTGCTTTCTCGTTTGGTACCTAACGCATTGCCTTTGATTACTTCCCTGGTTTATAAAAATAAAAATGATTACTCACTTGTTGATTCCTCCTTGATGGTCCTGGTCCTGGTTCGCTGGGTCCTGGTGCTGTCCTGGGGGATCTGAAACACATATAAAAGGTGGTTTATATATATGGGTTACCTTTTTTTGTATGAGGTTTGGCGATTATTAGCTCGATTTACGCGCCTGTGCGCCTTCCACTATTCGGAGTCCAATGGCCCTTTTTAGGACCACTCATAGGTATTGGCCCTCTTTAGGGCCACCTATAGGTATCATTGGCCCTTATCAGGGCCATATAGTCATAGGGTTTATTTGTTGGGGGGATTATGTTTTATCTTTCCGGCATAGACCGAAGAATTAGAGACTCGAGGCATGTTTCATGTCGCTTCCTGGTCCCCTCGGGGTTCAGGAAGTTATAGAATCTTAGGGGCAGAGGCACAGTTGGAAGTATGCTTTGCGGCGATCCCTGACTGCGTCTCAGAGTACGCCCAGGTGGTGGTTTTAGTGGGTCGAACCCCACACTACCACTGCACCGTTCGCCTCTTTGAGCTGGGTGTGCTGAAAGGCGCGCTTGGGGGTGTGTTTCCCGCGTGTGCTCCTTGAGCTGGGCGAGTACTCCACCGGGGGTGTAACAATCCCCGATGGATGCTCGGTTCATGGTGGGGGTGCGCAGTTAGGCCCCTGGCTCGGGTTGAGGGTGGTGCAGTGGTGTCTGGTCGTCAGATTTCCACCACCAGTCAAAATAAAAAAATAAAAAAAAAGTGTGTTAGGGTGTTAGGGTGTTAGGGTGAAGAGTGTGGTAGTATAAACAGACATTTTGTACCGAACAAATTGCTCTAAAACACAACAAAACATGGATCCAAAAAACCAAATTATAGATAGCATGAACTCTATGAAAATCAATGACAAGGAACTGAAGATAGAGATTTCCAGTTATGACACAATGAAGAGTCAACTAAAAGCTCAAGGTTTACTAACAGAAGAGGCAGATCTTGTTATCATACAAACATGGATTAAGCGGCGATACAATCCGTACACAAGTTTCTTGTCATCAATGAGCAAATCAACACCTACAATTGCACAGGAAATACAAAGCAAAACAGACAGGGCTTTGTTATCATCAATGAAACCCCACATAATCAACAATCTCCTTCTTAAGAACCCAGATGTTTTAAACACTGTAACTTACTATCTTCTTAAGAACCCACAAATAGGTGATGAGTCGACAAGGAACAAAATATGTGAAGCTTGGATGCCCTGTAAATTGAAGTGAGAAGGAGAAAAATAAACCTCATAGCTCCCAAATTAAGTTTCGCAAGGCTTACAGAACCTGAGGAGATGGGAGTGGAAATAATAGATAACATAGAACCAGTCATAGGAGAGATAAAAAAAGAAATCAACAACAGAAAAGAGAAGAGAGAAAAAGGTTTTGGAGAGCAGTATCAACGGTTATTGGAGGTTTCAAATCACATGTTATATCTTAGGAATTCACCATCAATCGTTTTAAAAAGAAAAGCTATTGGTATGATTCCAAAATTCATTAAAGTTTTGCAGGCAATTCACGAATCTGAGATAGCGGGACTCTTTTTGATGCACATAAATGACATCATCTGTAACAGGAATTCCTGTTGCTTTGGCTTTCGAAATTAGAAATTCTGAGATAAGAATAAGAATCGCCTCACAAAGGTGTGAGTGGCGACATCTGTCGTGATTCAAGGGAATCACGATAGATCGAGATCGCGTAAGGGACTGCATTTCGGGAAAGAAATGCAGTAACGGGGTTTCGACCTGTGAACCCTGGCTTGCGAGGTGAAGCGGAACCGGGATACAGCAGCCGACTGCCAGGGCTGTGTATCCCTGGGGAAGCGGAACCTGTGAGAGTCCCTGTAGGACTGGTAGAAGTCCGGATGAGAGTTCCGGCGCTCCCAGGAAGTCATGGGTTATCCGTCAGGATACCCTAAGACGGGAGAGACAGCCTACACGGGATGATCCGCAAGACGGGATAACAGGAAAAGATCCCGATATCGAGGAGTCGTGTGTGAGCCGTCGAATCAACAACAACGCGAGGCGCTGGCCTGCGTATGTTGGAGAGACGAGGCCGCCGACTTCCCGGCAGGGAAATCGAGGAAGTCCGAAGGGATTCCCCGATTTTCCTGGCAGGCGGCTGGACTCCAGGAGGGGGCGGAAGGCACCCTGGATCCCGGCCGAGATATCGGAGGGGGAGTAACCAGTCCGGGAGGGGAGCGGGGACTGGTCGACTCGGCGTAGACCCGGCGGGGCCGTAGGGCCAAAGCGGGGCGCCGGGCTCGGCCAGGCGAGGCTGCCCCACTCGGGATCTGGGAGTGCTCCCCAAGGATATCGACTGCTCTCGCCCTGTACCCAAAGCCCTAAGCGGGTTGACGGGAGGAGGGGAGGTGATATTCCGGGCCTGAAGAGGTCGGAAACGATTCCCGATACTCCTATGACCGAACGGAGCCAGCCCTGAGGGGAGACTGAGTGGCCGGTATATGCCGCCCTGTCCCTCTGGCGAGCCCGAGAGGAGAAGTGAATGTCTGGACTTCGGGGACTTGGCAGGTTTCCCGAAGGATAGAATGTTCCAGGAAGGGTTGCTGGTTACCCGACATAACCAGCTGGCACCCTGAAGGACGATACCGAGGAGGGATAGGCCGAAGGTAACACCCCTTCCCTGCATTCAGGCAGGAGTGCAGGGAAACCTGTTACACATCGTTGATTTGGACGATCAGGGATTGATTCATTTAGGAGCAGAGTTCTAGAAGATAAGATGTATTGAAAAGAGGAGAGTAAAATGAATCTATTTATAAGTAAAAAAAAAAAAGTTGCTTTTGTTTCTGGTGATCTCCTTGTACGATCGTCGCTGTAACCTTCCGTTAATTAAGTGGTCCTAATTGCTAAAATCGTGACTGTGAAGTATCGTCCCCCGGCTCATCTGATTCCACGGCTTGGTCCGTCTCGGGCAATTGGAGTTTCCTTTATCCGTTTCCTAAATTGTGGTTTAAAATCCTTTTTAGTTTTTTGGCTCTCGGATTAACCCCTTTGTCTTTGGCGTTTAGCCTGTGCACAGTGAACCGAACTCAGACCTTTGCGCAGGTTTTGTTTAAACATAAGGATACTTACCACCATTCGTTGTCTTGACAACGACTCAGCTGCAACCAACGTCCGACTACTCATCATCGCGAACATAGCTTAATCTTTCCTGCCTCGTAAGTACCCCGAAGTTGGGTGTTTATTCTTACATTGAATCATATGTTTCCCTTTCACCCTGAAATACACAAATAACAACAAAATGAACAAAGGGCAAAAAAGAGATGCCTCAGAATCCCGGATGCATAATTCAATCAGTATAAGCTCTACTGATTCAAATAACCCCCGAAAAATATTGAAAAATCCTACCCAAATGGACAAGAAAAATCCCTCCTCTTCTTCAAAGAACACCAATAACAACGCTCCAGACAACCCTAATAACAGAGAAAATTTAGGTTCTACAAATAGTTTAAACAATTTTAAATTAATAAATGGTGACATTAAATCCGACTTATCTGACAATATGGATGACCCCTCAACGCATATAGATTACATGGATTATGTAGTCCAAATGGATAAAGAGTTGACGGACTCCATGCAACCCTCTAAAATAGCAAATAAAATTTTCAAAAACGTTTCAGGAATTAAATCCAGAATTATAAAAGTTTTATCAAACCAGTCAATTTTAATCTCACACCGTAGCAACATAAAACATTTCCAAACAATGACCGAAAATAATAGTAGCCTTATGGATGCTATCATAAGACTTCTGGACACCACCGAGGCTAGCACTAGGGGACTCCTTGAGGCTGTCTGCATTCAAAAAGAGGACCTCCTGTCAAAAATAGACGAACTGGAAAAAGAGAATACTACAATTAAAACACAAGTTAACAATATCAATAACAAGATTAATACTCCCGTAATCACGCATGACATTACTCTGCCCCCTGAAGCCTTCCCTACTCTACAATATGCTAATGCTATCAAAAAATCTAAAAATACACCGGCCGCCACGAAAAAAGACAAAAACCCAAACAACAATAATAATAATAAACCAATTTCTAAAACTAACAATAAAAGATCTAACAATATATCAAGTATTCCCAAACAAATCCTTAAGCGGAATCCAAATCTTAAAAAAGCAATAAAAATTGATACTCTACCCTGCAAACCCAATGACTCCCCTGAAACTCATGCTAAACGTATGAAGGTTCTAATCGACAAAATAAAACTGGAAATAAACCCCTCAGACTATAATATAAAAATCTCTACAATTAAATCAAAACCTAATGGAGACATTATTATAGAAATCGATGATACCGATCCAGAAAATATTATTAACCTTAAAATAGCTATGGAGGAAAAAATCAAGAAGATAACCACGATCTCTACACTTACCCCCACAACACTAATCGAATTATCTAATATAGATGGAACCTACGATGACAACGACATCAAAGAACAATTAAAATCCCTAATTAACAATTACAAATACTCGGAGTACAAATTTATTTACTCCAAATCCTCTCTTAATAACACGAGGATAGCGAGATTTTCAATCGACAACACTACAGCTGCTACACTACTCAAATCGGACAAAATCAAACTAGGATGGTCCATATGTAATATAAAAGAGGCCAAATCTATAAAACGCTGTTACAAATGTTTACACATGGGACACCAAACAAATGCTTGCAAGAGCTCAGTAGATAGAACCCACCTTAGTCATAAATGTGGCAACCCCAAGCATAATTCAAATCTTTGTCCATCCAATCCTATTTGCATTCCTTGTAAATATGACCTAGAACAAGAATCACACAATCATTATACGGGGTCAAAAAACTGCCTTCACGCAAAAATGATAAAAAACCCTCCGTTACAGGAATAAAAATCCTTCAAATAAACTTAAATAACTGCTCCGAAGCCTTCAACCTTGCAGTAGAACATGCGTACCAGGAAAATTATGATGTTATAGCGTGTTCCGAACATCCCCATAAAAACTCCAAGATAATTAATATATCATCCCTGGACAAAAAATCACTTCTCACTTAACAGCAATCTAACCTACAAAAACGTTGAGATCTCAGATCATTTTTGCATTGCTAAAATTAACAATATTTATATAATATCTACTTATCTCCCTCCTGGTAAATCAGTAAATCTGGAAACATATAAACAATCGTTAACCCAATTCCTAGATAAACACAAGAAATTCAATGTAATTATAGTCGGAGATTTTAACGATCATTCAACATCCTGGAACTGCCCATATAATAATCGTAGAGGACTTCAACTTAATGATCTTTTCATTGCCCAAAAACTGAATATTCTTAACAATAGTATCGTCCCCACATTTCAATCTGCTAGAGGCAATTCCATAATTGATCTCTCCCTCACAAATCTCACCTGCAACAAAAATTTCGAAATTAATTGGATTAATCTTGATGAAATGGAGTCTCTCAGCGACCATCATTACATCCACATTCATCTTTCCAATAATAATAATATTTCCAATAACAACCCAAATTCTCTATGCTCACACAAAAAATGGATCTTCGACAAGAAAAATTTTGATCTATGTTCACTATTCTTCAAATGGCATATTAATACCATGGAGCCTCAAGATCTTTCCTTAAAAACATTTCAAGAGGCAATCACACTTGCTTTCGATAACTCTTTCAAAATTGCCAATAATTCAACAGCCACTAATAAGTCCAGGGCTTCTTACTGGTGGTCCCACACACTCTCGCAACAAAAAGCTCATCTATCTACACTCAAACGCACCCTGAAAAAATTTAATATTCCTCAATCTCAAAATCATTTCTACAATACATACATTACCGCCAAAAATGACTTTAAGAAAACAATAATGAACCAAAAGCAGGAAGCATGGGACTCTCTGATGAGTCAACTTAAAGAAAATCCATGGGGACGCCCTTACAAGATTGTCATGCAAAAACTATCCAGCAGAACCGTCAACTTGGAAATGGAAGATCTGGACATCATCCTGGAAGAACTATTTCCTCCACCTATAAAAACAATGCTTGACTTAAACCTCAATTCCAACATAAATATCGATGATATTCCCCCCATCACTCAGGATGAAGTTTCCTATGCCACAAACAGACTTAATCCGAACTCTGCTCCAGGCATCGATGGCATTACTAATCCAATCTTGAAGATCCTTATATTAGACAACGTACCCCTAGCAACAACAATCTTTAATGATATACTCCGATCACTCAAATATCCTAATGAATGGAAAACTCAGAAGCTCGTGCTCTTTCCTAAAAAAGAATCAAATAAGTTCAGACCAATTTGTTTGATTTCTAATTTATCTAAAGTTTTCGAAAATATATTAAAATATAGACTACATACCTATATTATTCACAGTGGAATCATGTACAATAAACAATATGGCTTTATGAAGGGCCTCTCCACCATTGATGCCGTCAAATATCTTTTTGAACATTGTAACAACATAGATCCTCACACCGGTAAACACATTGTCACTAACGTGAACACATTCACTTTCCTGGACATCAAAAACGCGTTCAATTCCATAGAACACAGGGATATAATTAACAATATGCTACATTATAATGTTCCAACATACTTAACAATAATAATCATGGACTACCTTAATAATCGAAAATTAATATATAATACACCCAATTATAAAAAGATATACATTTCTGCAAGAGGAGTTCCTCAAGGCTCCATCCTCGGTCCAATCCTTTGGAATATTGCTATAAATAGGATCTTTGAGATTAAATTATCTCCGCTGGTCAGAATTATAGCGTATGCTGATGATATCACCGTCTCCATTAAGTGCACTACAAGAAACAAATCTTTGTCACTTACAGAAAAAACATTACAAGACATCAATACTTTCCTAAAATCACTTAATCTCTCAATTTCCTGGCCTAAATGTCAATTCATATGCATCACTGGCTATAGAAGCGAAGAATTTTCAAAATCACAAATTATTATTGACGGTCATGTCATAAATGCCTCTCGCACTGCCACTTATCTAGGACTCGTTATTAATAATAAATTAAATTTTCGTGATCATGTACTCCAAGTCATAAAAAAAGTGTCCAAGGCCTCCTATGGACTAAATAAGCTCCTTAAGTATAACAATTTACTGCTCCTTCATAATAATAAATTGTACATTCAAATTATTTTATCCATAGCTCTCTATGCCATCCCGGCCTGGTATCAAATTTTGAATCTACTGCGTTATAATTCGAAACTCAATTCAGCAATCCGACCCGTCCTTAGAGCGGCCATCGGTGCCCCTAGCTCCATCTCTAACGAAGCACTGTACTTACTCAATGGGAAGGCTACCACCTCCCCCTACCCAACAGTCCCTAGGGACACGGTCGCGGGCTTGGGAGTAGCGCCCCAAGATCGGATAAACGCACCGGTTCCTGAAGAGGTGGCCTCGAACGCAATAAATGTCCCCTCACGTGGACTGAGGATCAAGCAGTTAAATATGCAAAGATTGAACACAGTCCACTACGAGGCTAGGAACTTGATCAGTTTGGATAAAACTGATGTGCTGCTTATGCAGGAGCCCTACAGCTTGGGTAATAAAATCCCGAGCTTGGGTCCAGGCGTGGCAGTGGTCACGGGCGCCAAAGGGGTTCCCCCCATGGCTGCAATAGCAGCCCGGGCCGAGTCCGGGGGTATGGTCAAGTTGACTGAACTATCGGACTCACATATTGTGGTGGTCCAGATTGAAAAAGGACTGAGTTCCCTTTACCTGGTCAGTCAGTACTTCCAGTTTTCGGAAGACATCGAAAGGAGTCTGACCAGACTTGAAAGGGTGCTGACAGCACTAAAAGGGAAGGACATAATTATCTGTGCGGATGTTAATGCAAAATCGCCCCTCTGGGGCGGTAATATGCAGGACGACCGCGGAGATAAGCTGGCTTGCTTTATAGCTCAGCATGGCCTTATAATCTTGAACGAAAGAGGACATGCTAGCACGTTTGCAAGTCCATCCGGTGAGTCGAACATAGATATAACTATGACCACTCCAGGAATGATCAACAAAATCGAAAGATGGTCAGTCAAAGTAGGGCTGACCTCGAGTGATCACAGAGTACTGGAGACGATCACCGGAAAAACCACTGCTGGTAGCACAACGACTACGCAGCGATTCCGGCGCTTCATTACTTCCTCTGCAGATTGGCAAAGTTTCCAGGCCACGCTAATGAGGGAAAAATGTGCGCTTGTTGAAAAAGCCATCCTAAATTCCGAAGGAGTACAGGAGTACGCGACATTATTAGAGGAAATAATAGTAAAGGCCTGCGACTCCTCTATGAAACGGAAAAGCTGGAGGAAAGCCACCGTGCCCTGGTGGAACGAGACCCTCTCAAAAATGAAGAGAAAAGTCGTAAGGGCCAGGTGGGTATACTCTACAGCTAGAGATGACACACGTCAGGCAAAAAAGGCAGAGTATCGAACCAAGAGAAAAGCCTACAAAAATGCCATACGCAAAGCTAAACTCGAAAGTTGGCAAGAATATGTCACAGGGGTTGGAAACCAGAACCCCTGGAGCTATGCGTATAAACTGGCTGCGGGTAAGGTCCGGAAGGAAGAGATGCTAAGCTGCATTAGAAGGCCAGACGGGTCTGTAACACAGACCTGGAAGGAAACTGCAGAAGCACTATTGAACGGCTTAATTCCGGACGACGAGGAAGCCAGCGACTCTCCCGAACAAAAGGAGATCAGGCGGGGTGCCATGCAGGACTCCGAGGGAGAGGACACAAGTCCTTTCACTAAGGAAGAACTGTCAAAGGCAATCACTAGCCTGAAAAGTGGGAGGGCACCTGGCCTGGACGGGGTGGAGGTCGAAGCGGTAAAACGTGCATACTGATGTGTGCACGAAGAGCTGCTAAGACTCTACAATGCCTGTCTAGAGTTCGGGGTCTTCCCTACACGCTGGAAAGTTGGATCATTAGTGATCCTCCTCAAGAGCCCGGATAAGGATGAACAGATGGTCAAATCATACAGACCTATCTGCCTACTATCGGTCCTGGGCAAAATACTAGAGAAGTTAATTCTCTGTAGACTGGACCCAGTCATTTCGAACGCGGCATTTGCCTCAAATAAACAGTATGGATTCAGGGCTGGGAAATCCACCGTGGATGCCTTAATAGCCCTGAAAAACACTGTAAAACAGAGCAGGGATAAGTACCTGCTGGCGTTGTCATTTGACATCTCGGGCGCATTTGACCATGTCTGGTGGCCGAGTGTCCTGGCCAGCTTGAGGGAGAGAAGCTGCCCAGGGAACCTCTACAGCCTAATGAGCAACTACCTCTCGGGGCGACAGACTAGAATAGTCTCAAGCACCGAGGGGATTGACAAAACTCAAACAAGAGGCTGCCCTCAGGGATCAATCCTCGGACCATGTCTATGGAACATGGTTTTCGATGGAGTTCTCCGAGAGCTCGAACAGGCTGACCACAACCTTAACATAAGGGAGGTAATAGCATATGCAGATGACCTGCTTGTCCTGATTGCAGGAAACTCAAGGCAGGCTCTGCAGGACGGGGGGCAGGCGGCTACAGACCTAGTGGTCTCGTGGGCTGCCAGCCAAAAACTGTCCATCTCGGAGAACAAAACCGAAATGATCCTGATGAGGGGGAAGTTGAACGCCCAGAGACCTCCTGTAATTAGAATTAATCGGAAATCGATCGCTCTAAGACAGGAGATAAAGTACCTGGGAGTTATCATCGAAAGAGAACTTAGATTCAACTCCCATACTAGATATGTTGCAGCAAAGGCTAGGAACATATTCTTCAAGCTGGCCACGATGGCGAGAGCCAAATGGGGATTGAGGGCGAGGGCCCTTAAAATTATTTATAAAGGGGCCTTCGTCCCTACAATTACCTATGCGGCTCCATGTTGGATAGATGAGCTAAACTGTCATGCGAAGAGAGTGCTTCTCTCCGCACAAAGACAGGCACTCATAACTGTCATAAGAGCATATCGAACGACCTCGAGAGAGGCTTGCCCTGTCATTGCGGGTGTGCTGCCCATTGACCTGGCTGCACAAATGAGCTCTCTTATGTATAAGGCAAAGAAAGGTATAAACTTTGTGTTCGAGAACATCCAGTTCGAAGAACGCGAAGCATTGAACGCGACCAGAATCGCCGAAATGCATAGAATGTTGAAAGAAAAGCTCATTGAAATATGGCAAAGAAGATGGGATGCATCCACTACCGGCAGAAATACCTATGAGTATTTCGGAAATGTCGGAGCCTGCTGCAAGGCAACATGGCTAGAAGTGGATCACTACACCACGCAATTCCTCACAGGGCACGGTGATTTCGCTAAGAAATTGAATGAAATGTCTCTAGTAGAAGACAGCCACTGCGAATGCGGAATGGAGGAAACTCCAGACCACATTCTCTTCGAATGCGTGCTGCATGAACTCGAAAGGGACACCCTCAAGTACTGTGCACTACAAGAGGGCTTAGCATGGCCAGTCCGGAAACAGGACTTGGTATCAAGGAAATTAATCCGTGCCTTCAGGGACTTCACACAGGAAGTACTTTTGAAAAAGGAGCAGGCAAGATTAGAACTCTAGACAGGCTCCAACCGGAAATAATATAAAATATTGGATTTGGCACAAGATAGAGTAACCTATATGACGCCACGAGATCTAGTGAACAGACTCGTGGAACAGGTTTGTAATAGAATATCCACCTATCAAAGTGCCTGGCGTCTCTGCAGAACCTACCCAGTAATAATAATTAAAAGGGTGGAAACTGGGCAAAGCAGCTGACGAAGTCGATCAGAGTAACTCCTCATCCTCTGGCCGCACAAAAATGAAATTGAACGAAATATAAGTCACACAACACACTGCCATCGAATAGAGACGACATGAAATAACTGTCGTCTAAGGTTGTAAGACTCGAATTGAAACGAGGTGTGCACTATGTGCAGGGAGATACCTTCACGCGGTTCCCCGTGTTAAGGGATGTGGACAAGAAGGCTACTTGGATGAAGCATCACAACCAAACGCTCCTCCGAAAGGCACCACACCGAGGGTAGTGCGGGATTTTTCTGGGCTTTGGAGGGACAAGGCCGACCCCTCAGCGTCCCGAGGCGGTGAGATTGCCGGATGGCGTAGGAAAGGCACTAAGAACTGTCCGGCTTAAGGGGATATGGGCTCTTCAGCCTCAGGTGCCCCGATGTCACCTCCCAGGGAGGATGACCCTAGAACGGCCAACAGACATGTACTTACTCAATGGTATAACACGCGAACGAGAGTCTCCTGCGGCTGGGTGAAGCCCAGGAAAACAAATCACGGTATAAAATAATTTCCCCGACCGACTCGGAGAGGTATGAGACCGCCGGGTGGGATTCCTTAGGGAACGCGGATGACCTGGAAATAACTATTACGCAAGAACGATTATAAATAATAATTTATTATAATAATGCGGCCGATTCCGCTCGCAAATCTACAGACTATGTACACTGTCCCTACTTGAATCGGGAGCGCCCGCCCGCTCGTCGCACGCGTTCTTGCTAGCCGGTACACTCGCGAATCCGCAAGGAAACGGGAATTCTCTGCCCGCTGACAGAGATCACCCGATCCTTCAGGAGGAGACTGTCCAACCCGAAGGCCGGATACCCCGATATACCGGTGCGCCCTGGAACAGTCCCTAATGACGTTCCGGCGCAGCAAGGTGGCTAACCTACGCGGGTAAATACGCGGATCTTTACAAATACGCTAAAAGGAATAACTCGGGTACGCAAAGCGCCGCCGACTCACTCGCTCCGCCAACCCTCGGCAGTCCGCAGTCCTCCCAGTTGATCCTCTCCTTTGGGATGTCGTGGAGCGTCGTCCTTCACTCCTCCTCGCAAGGATGCTGCAGCTTCCTGGTCCGTAGCGCGAGCAGCCGGTCACGCACCGCACGCACAATTCCTCTCGCACGCAACGATACACAAAACAATACAATGGCTAATTGCCCGCTAAATTCCAGATCCGGTACTTATTGCCGATGTCGACTATTCGCAGTCTGACATTGAAGTGAGGGAAAGTCGTTGAACTGTCGGATTGACAGTTCAAGTCCACCCTCACCCACAAAAAATATCATTTTGAACGTTGTTGTGGCTGAGGAAATCGGTTCAGCCCTGTATTGAACGCCGCGCTAATGAACGAGACAAAGACAGCCTCTGCTACACTCGGCCGTCGGATAGCGCACGGCTCGACATGCGCTATCTCACTCCGACTCACCGAGGCCGCCAGCTGATCCAGACAATCAGCTCAACGTCTCGGCGCCAAGGGTGCTCAACCTGTTCTCGGTCCCCCGCTTGGGATCAAGAATCGATCGGAGATAATGCAACGATTTTTACATCGTTACAATGGTATAACATCACTAGAATTTATCATCAAAGCTCGCATAGAGGCATATTTCAAAATTAGAGAATCAATACCGATTCAATATAGATTAGCCATAAATCTCAATAATGATCCTATCACTCTAACTTTTATTTCAAACATTAAGAAAACAGCAAAACAACAAGCCTTTGACAATTGGTTAACCCATGTAAATCTCTCTCCAAATGCAAATACTACAAAGAAATTTATTACAAACATTCCCTATTGGTACAATTTAAAGCCTAGTCCATCTCACAATTACAGTACCACTGCCATTCTATCTGGGCATGGACCTTTTCATGCACACCAATTCAAACTGGGTAGAGCCCTAACTAATCTATGCATGTTCTGCGAATCTGGCGACATCGGAGACTCTATTCATATTGCCTTCCATTGTCAAGATCAAAACATAGTAAATATTCGTAACAAATATCTATTTCGATTCAAAACTATCAATAATACCCCTCTCGCCCCTGAATTTTTGAATTATAAATTTCAATGGAATTGGGCAGTATTTAGGGAATATTCACATGATTTAATCACTTACCTGTTTAATATTTTCAAATAACAACAACAACCCTCTCATTATAACGACTCATTTATTTATTTATTTATTCTCAAAATACAGACCTCATGTCACAATCTTTTCTCCCTCAAAACTTTCTCTTTAGTTTTAAATCTTTCGCGGGTCTCTCTCCCGCTTTTTTTCATTTCTCTTTGAGAAATGAACAAATATATAGAGGGTAGAGGCGCTCCCAGAAGTATACCTTTGGTGATCCCTGGGAGCGTCTCTTTAATCAAGCCCTTGGTGAGGGGTTTAGTGGGTAAGAGCCCCACACTACCCCCGGATGGGTGTTTTATGGGCGATGCTTTCCTGTGGGAGAACACTTTGTTGGTTTTGCGGGTTTGGCGGTGGGGGGGGGGTCCTCTGCTTGCTGGCGGGGCCTCTGTCGGTGGGGGGGGGGGGGGGGGCGTGTCTCCTTACCGGGGCATGCTCGTCCTCTCTCTCCTTCCGGGGGGGGCCTTTGTTGATTTGGTGGGGGTCCCTTCTCCTCTTCCCTGACCTTTCCAACGCCAACAGGTGTTCTCTATCCGGGAGGCTAGCTTATGGAGTGCTCCCCCGGGGGTGTCTGTTTGCAGATTCCCCTCACCAGCCAAAAAAAAAAAAAAAAAAAAAAAAAAAAAAGGGTGTTAGGGTGTTAGGGTGTTAGGGTGTTAGGGTGTTAGGGCTGTTGATCGTCGGATGTTTCCCCGTGTGCGGATCTGATTTCGTCTTGTCGATGATATTTTTCCTTGCTCCTTGCATAATTCGGTGTTCCCTGTAATTTGGACTTGCATTGGTGGGCTCCAGTAGTGTCGTGGGGTGTCGGTGGTTGGAGTTGCCCGGGTCGGTCACGGATTTTTGGAGTTTTTACTCCTTTTAAATTTGTGCGGCTGGTCTAACCCAATTCTTTCTGAGTCCTCTCTCGATGCGCAGAAGTCCGTTTTTCTTCCACTGCGCAGGTAACATTGAAGACTGTTTGGAGGGTCTCCAGGGATACTGTTTATTCGCTCGTACGAACTTCACCCACCTGAGTGAGTACACGCTGACTTCAACTCCTTTGGCCCTGCCATCTTGTGGGGTTTTCTGCTATTCTCTCACCTATTTGTTTACTAAGGCTTTTTAGCCTACAAATATAAATAAAATGTCAACAAAAGAAGAACCTATGACTCCCTCTAAAAATAAACGTCGTGGCTCACCTGCGCCCGACGGAGAAACCATCAGTATCGGTAGCAGCGATTCTGAAGCATATTTAGACTCCATTCATATTGGCAAGAAAATTTGTCGCTCTCTAAATAAAAAAGAGGTGACAATTACACCTACCTCCGGCAAGGGCCCAAACAAACACCCAAAAGGCTCCAATAAAAAAAGTCCTCCTGCAGATTCCTCGAATTCAATCTCAAGACCAAATCCTTCATCCATAGACTCCTGTAACATTAATTCTGGTAGTAAATTATGCCTAGATAAATCTATGGAGTATGATTACCATAATAAAAATGCGGACAAACACCCGATTAAAATGTCTAATGAAATTAACAATAATATATCTAAAATTAAATCATTACTTATAAAAATGATGGCCAACCAATCAATGGCAGCGGCCAATAGGGATAGCCTCAGAAAAACCCAACTCATGGTTGAGAACAATCATACTTTAGTAGATTGCATCACGAAACTGCTTGAGGCCAGTGAGTTATATATTAATAACTTATCCGAATCCATATCTATCAACAATGACGAATTCCAAGAAAAATTAGATGTCGTCTCCAAAGAAAAAGCGGTATTAGAACAAGAATTATCAACTTTAAAAAATTCAAGAAACTTACCCACAATAATCGAAGACAATAGTCTCCCCTCAGGCTCAATCCCAACAAAGACATTTGCAAATGTAGTTACTAAGAATCCTGATAAAAATGTTCAAAAAGAACCCATTACTCAAAAATTGTTAAAATCAAGCACTACTAAAAATAAAATACAAAACAAAAATGATAAAAATAATAATAAAAAGAATAATAATAATATAGATAATAACATAAACAAATTACTGAATAAAAATCCGCATTCTCTTCAATCCATCAAAATCTGTGCAATAACTCCTGACCCTAAAGATCCATTGGCGCACAAACAAAAAATGAAAGACCTCATATCTAAAATAAAAATGAATATTAACCCACAAGATTACAACATAAAAATTTCAGCTATCAGAAGCAAAGATAATGGTGACATCTTCGTAGATATCGATAAAGCTTTGCCCTCTGATATTAGTAATTTTAAAGATTCCATCGATTCCATAACGGACAAAATAACCTCAACAAAAACCTACATCCCTACAAAACTCCTGGAACTGGTCAATGTTGAGGCCACCTTCGAAGACTCTGAAATCAGAGAACAGATATTAGAAAATATTAATATATACGAACATACCAATTTCGAATTTAAATTCTCACGAAAAGCACCCAACGACACAAAAACTGCAAGATTTGTAGTTGATACCTCAACGGCTGATAAACTCCTTGCCCTCAATAAAATAAAACTAGGTTGGTCAATTTGTGGTATCAGAGAGGCCCGCTCATTTAAAAAATGCAATAGATGTCATAATTTAGGTCACGTTAACAGCAAGTGTACAAATTCACATGATAGATCCAATCTATGTTCTAAATGTGGCCATCCACACCATGAGCCTCATCCCTGCGGAAATTCCCCAGTCTGTCTACCCTGCAAGATTGATTTAAAATCACCAGATTATTTACACTACGTTGGCTCAAAAAACTGCCTACATGCCAAAAATGTCAAGAACAACATGGTAAAAAATTAAAGTTCTTACAGATTAACTTAAATAATAGCTCTGTGGCTTTTAATCTGGCTATAGAGCATTCATTCCAATGCGGGGTAGATGTATTGATTATATCCGAACATCCGTACAAAAATTCCTCCATTATCAGAAACAGCTCTAGGGATCAAAAATCTGCAATAATCCTCATTAATAACAATCTTACTTTCAAAAATATTACCTCTGGAGAACATTATTGTATTTCCAAAATTGATCAGATCTATGTTATATCAGTCTATATCCCTCCTGGCAAATCAGCTAATTTCGATCCTTTCCTACAATCCATTGGTGAATTCATAATCAAACACAAAAAATTCAATGTATACTTGGGTGGAGATTTTAACTCTCACTCAAGATCATGGAACAATTCATGTAATGATAGGAGAGGGATTGCTCTGGATGAATTCTTCATATCAAATAATCTTGTACTATTGAATAATGGATCCACTCCTACCTTCCGCTCCATCAGAGGAGATTCTATCATAGATTTGTCCATTGTAAATCACACATGTAACAGAAATTTTAATATCAACTGGGTTACTGATGAAGCCTCAGTATCCCTTAGTGACCATAACTATATATACACTACCTTGACACATTCAAATAATTACCGTGGCAATGACTCGTTTTTACATCATAATTCTCCTCCCATCTTGGACTATCCCCATTGGATCTTTGAAAAAGACCTCTTTGATTCCTGTGCCCTGTTTTTCAAATGGAATATAATTAATATTCCTCCTCAGGAGCTAACCATGGATATCTTTCAGGATCTTCTAGTCAAGGCTTGCAACAACTCTTTCAAATTAGCTAACTTAAACCCCCATTCTGCATCTAAAAACAGAAAATCATTTTGGTGGACAGCAGAGCTTTCTAATATCAAGAACAACCTCTCTGCTTTAAAACGTACTTCAATCAAGCTCAAAAAAAGATACAATACTGATTTACGTACCAATGCCACGTATCAAGAATATAAGAATATAAGAAAACAATTTAAAAAGGATATTATTCGGCAGAAAACCCTGGCATGGGACAACCTGATGGAAAAACTCCGTGAAGATCCATGGGGCCGACCGTACAAAATCATTATGCATCGTCTCTCAAGTAAAACGGTAAATCTTGATCCAACAGATATCGAAGAAGTCGTCAACGACTTGTTCCCTGCTCCACAAAAAGACATACGAAACTTCATTATCGATAATATCCAAGAAGAAATCCCTCCTATCAATATCGATGAGCTAACTTACGCAACAAAACGTCTTAATAACAATTCCTCTCCTGGATTGGATGGTTTCGTTAACCCCTTATTAAAATTGTTAATTCTGGACAACCTTCCTCAAGCCCTTCATGTGTTCAACTCCATCCTTTTTTCACTCAAGATCCCTAACTCCTGGAAAGTTCAAAAATTAGTATTATTCCCCAAGAAAGATCCTGGGAAATTTAGGCCAATATGCTTAATTTCAAATTTATCAAAGATCTTGGAAAACGTCATAAAATATAGATTACATACCCATATTGTGGACATTGGCATTATGCGTAACAGACAATTTGGATTTATGAAGGGATTATCCACTATAGATGCCGTTAAAAGAGTATTCGAGTGCTGTAACAATATCGACCCTGCAACAGGAAGGCACAAAATTACATTAATAGACTCTATTACATTTCTAGACATTAAGAATGCATTCAATTCTATTGAACACATTGATATACTGGATGCTCTCAGATATTATGATTTTCCAACTTATCTCATAAAGATTATTCATGATTATCTTCAAGATAGAAGATTAATTTACTTTACCACTACATATTCCAAGGAATTCAACTCCACGCGCGGTGTCCCCCAAGGATCTATTTTAGGCCCAATTCTTTGGAACATAGGAATTAATCGTATCTTTGACATTCCTAACCCAAATCAAGGTGTCAACATAGTGGCATATGCGGATGATATCACTGTGATTGTTCGATCTGTTAAAAGAAAAGACATTATAACACTTACAGAAAATGCATTACGTAATATAAATATGTTTCTGAATAACTTAAACTTATCGATATCTTGGCCGAAATGTCAACTAATCATCATGACAGGTTATAGACGTCAAGACTTAGCGCGAACTATAGTGAGTATAGATGGACATAATATTATTTCTGCTCCCAGCGCCACCTACCTTGGCTTAGTCTTAAATGACCGTATGACTTTTACGAACCATATCAAAATGCTCATTCCTAAAATAAAGAAGACTTGCTATTATTTAAACTCACTGTTTAAACATAGCAATGCACTTAAACTAAATAATAACTCCCTTTATGTAAATATAGTCTTATCGATTATGCTCTATGCTATCCCAGCGTGGTACCAAGTCCTTAATATTAAAAAATACAATAGTATGCTCAACTCAGCCTTACGTCCAGCTCTCTGTGCTGCCATTGGGGCATATCGCTCGGTTTCCGATGATGCTCTGCATGCCATTAATAAAATCCCGCCCTTAGATATCATTATTAAAAATCGCATACAAAATTATTTTACAATTAGAAATTCCATCCCTATTGAATTGAGAGAAAGGATATGGCTCACCCCTGATCCTATCTCTGTCCAAATTAAAAATAATGTTAAGGCTCGGTCGCTTGCTATTTTAAAAATTGAATGGCATCAGCGTCATCTAAATTCTGATAAAGGTATCATCACCAAGCGTTTCATCCCTTCCATTACAACTTGGCTACAAAATAACATAAAGATCTACCATAGCTCGTTTACCACAATGATAATCACTGGACACGGGCCCTTTTTCAGCTTTTATCATAAACTAGGAAAAATACTCACTAATATCTGTCCTCTCTGCAATGATAATGCAATCGGTGACTCCATTCACCTTGCATTTTATTGTACTGACAGAAATATCTCCCAATTACGTCATAATAATACCGTTGATTTCATCGGTGAATTTTCACCGGGAAATCTATTAAATACTATTCATCTAAAAAACAACTGGCACATTTTTCATAATTTCTCACATGCTCTCATTCCACATCTCTTTAACTTATTTAAATAATACATTTCTTTCTTGCTTACCTCAGCCATAAATCCCTCGAGTTTTAGTCACCTTCTCCTTATACAAATCATGTCTCTTCCCTGATTGCTTTTCTTTTCTCGGGGGGGTAACATTTTGGGGGAAAACAGGTACTAAACCTAAATCTAGCTTCACGCGATATTTTTCTATATCTTTTCCTCTTTGCCCCTCCGAGGGTAAAGAGGTCATATCTAGAGGGCAGAGATGTTTCCTGAAGTATGCCTCTTGGTGATTCCAGGAAACTTCTTAATAAGACGCCCTAGGTGAGGGGTTTAGTGGGTCGAACCCCACACTACCCCCGCCTCTTCGGCCGCGCGTTCATTCAGTACTGGAGGGGTGGTCTAATGGTTGGTGCTTCTTGGTGGGGTGGTGGTCTTCTGTTCTGGAGGGCCCTCTATCGGGGTGCTTCCAGGGACTAGTTCCTTGGTTCGCCCTTGGTGGGGGGTCCCTCTGGGGTGGTTGGCCTCCCTCCTGCCGGGAGGTTTACTAGCATTGGTCTACTATGCCTAGTGCTAGAATGGGCGGGGTAGGAGATGTGGGGGTGTCTGGTTGTCAGATTCCCCTCACCTGCCAAAAAAAAAAAAAAAAAAAAAAAAAAAAAAGGGTGTTAGGGTGTTAGGGTGTTAGGGTGTTAGGGTTGCTTTTGTTTCTGGTGATCTCCTTGTACGGTCGTCGCTGTATCCATCTGTTAATAAAGTGGTCCTATTTGCTAAAATCGTAACCGTGAAGTGTCGTCCCCCGGTTCATCTGAATCTTCGGCGTGGTCCGCTTTCGGGCAATTGGAGTTGTTCTCTTCCGTTTCCTAATCTGTGAAATACATTCAATTTTAGTTTTCGGTTTTTGGATTAACCCCCTTTGCCTTTGGCGTCCAGCCTATGCGCAGTGAACCATTTTCAGACCTTTGCGCAAGTTTTTAGTTTTTAAACAAAAGGATACTCATTAACATTCGTTGTCCTGGATACGTCTACTGCAACTAACGTCTGGCTGCTCATCTCCTTGAACACAGCTCAATCCTTTTCTTTCCTGTCCTGTAAGTACCCCGAAGTTGGGTGTTTCTTCCTTGCATATATATATATGTTTCTCTTTCGCCCTATAAACATATATTTACCAACAAAATGAACAAAGGGCAAAAAAGAGATGCCGCTGAATCCCGAATGCACGATTCAATTAGCATTAGCTCAACTGAATCTAATAACCCTCGTAAAATTATGAAAAATCCTACCCAAATGGACAAGAAAAACCCCGCTTCCTCTTCAAAAAATTCCAACAATACTGCTCTTGACAATTCTGTGAAAAGAGAAATACTAGGTTCAACAAGCAGCCTAAATATTTTCCAATCCATACACAGTGATGCCAAATCAGACTTATCGGAAAATATGGATGATCCCCCGATGCAAATAGATTATATGGATTATGCAATCCAAGTCGACAAGGAGCTGACGGACTCCATGCAACCCCCTAAAATTGCAGACAAAATCATAAGAAATGTTTCTGGCATCAAATCAAGAATCATAAAGGTTTTGTCTAATCAATCAATTTTAATCTCTCACCGTAATAATATTAAACACTTTCAAACTATGACAGAAAACAATAGTAGCCTTTTGGATGCTATTGTAAAGTTACTTGATACCACTGAGGCCAGCACCAGGGGACTACTTGAAGCGGTCTGCATACAGAAAGAGGACCTCCTCTCAAAAATTGACGAACTAGAAAAAGAAAATAACATATTGAAAACACAAGTTAAAATTAGCAATAATAATAGTGGCACCCCAATAATCACAAATGACATCACAATGCCCTCTGAGACCTTCCCTACTCTACAATTCGCAAATGTTGTCAAAAGATCTAAAAATGCACCGGCCTCCATAAAAAAAGATAAAATTACTAATAATAATAACAACAATAAACCAACACCGAAAACTAATAACAAAAAACCAAACAACACACTTAATATCCCTAAACAAATTCTTAATCGGAACCCAAACCTTAAGAAAGCTATAAAAATCGAATCTTTAACTCGTAGACCAAATGACTCCTTAGAAGCTCATTCTAAACGAATGAAAGTCTTAATTGACAAAATAAAATTGGAAATCAACCCCTCAGACTACAATATAAAAATTTCGTCAATAAAATCTAAACCAAATGGTGATATTATTATAGAAGTAGATGATACCGACCCGGACAATATCTTAAATCTTAAATTAGCGATGGAAGATAAAATTAAAAAAATAACCACAATATCTACCCTTACTCCTACTACTTTAATTGAAATCTCCAACATAGATGGAACCTTCGATGATAAAGACATTAAGGAACAGATCAACACTCTTATTAATAATCACAAATACTCTGATTTTAAATTTATCTATTCTAAATCATCTCTCAATAACACAAAAACAGCTAGATTCTCCATTGATAATACCACAGCATTAACACTACTCAAATCCGACAAAATTAAATTAGGATGGTCAATTTGCAATATAAAAGAGGCCAAATCAATAAAACGATGCTACAAATGCCTACATATGGGACACCAAACTAGTGCATGCAAAAATCTAGTAGATAGATCTCACCTCTGCTATAAGTGTGGCCATCCTAAACATGACCAAAATCCTTGCCCTTTAAATCCAATATGTCATCCTTGTAAACATGATCTAAAACAAGAATCATACCAACACTATACGGGATCAAAAAACTGCCTACACGCCAAAAAAATAAAGAACCCTCTGTTTCAAGAATAAAAATTCTCCAAATTAACCTAAATAATTGCTCAGAAGCTTTTAACCTGGCGATAGAACACGCTTATCAGGAGAATTACGACGTCATCTCCTGCTCTGAACATCCTCATAAAAACTCTAGGATAATAAATGTATCCTCTTTGGACAAAAAATCTGCCATCATCCTTTTAAACAGTAACTTAACCTACAAAAGCATTCAAATATCAGACCATTTCTGCGTTGCCAAAATTAACAGTGTATATATTATCTCAACTTACCTCCCTCCTGGTAAATCTGTCAACCTGGAAAAATACAAAGAATCAATTACATCTTTCTTGAACAAGCATAAGAAATTTAATATCCTACTCACTGGTGATTTCAATGCTCACTCCACCATCTGGAACTGTCCTAATAATAACCAAAGAGGCATTCAATTAAATGACCTTTTCATTGCTCAAAATCTTTCACTACTCAACATTGGTACAAATCCCACTTATCATTCGGCTAGAGGTAACTCTATTATTGACCTTTCCCTCGTTAATGCAACCTGTAATAAAAATTTCAAAATTAATTGGGTAAATCTTGATGAGATTGAATCTCTTAGTGACCACCATTATATATATATTCAACTTTCCGATGATTCATCCACCCAGAATAACACAAAATTACAAAATCCCCATAAAAAATGGGTTTTTGATAAAGAAAACTTCGACACTTGTTCTTTATTCTTTAAATGGCACATTAACACTATACCTCCTGAAGAACTCACCCTGGAAAAATTCCAAGAATCCATTATCCTTGCTTTTAACAACTCTTTCAAAATTGTATGTAATTCTTCTCCCTCCAATAACTCCAGGGCCTCATATTGGTGGTCTCCAACACTTTCACAACAGAAATCGCATCTATCAATAATGAAACGCACCCTCAAAAAACTAAATAAAAGATTCAACATTCCATATTCAAAAAACAAATTTTATAATACCTATAAATCTGCAAAAATTGAATTTAAAAAATCAATTTTGGATCACAAACAGGAAGCCTGGGACTCCCTTATGAGTAGATTGAAGGACAATCCTTGGGGTAGACCCTATAAAATAATAATGCAGAAATTATCTAGTAAAACTATAAACCTGGAAATCGATGACCTTAATGATATTTTGGAAGATCTTTTCCCTCCACCATTAAAATCAATTCAAGACTTACATCTTAACATCAATAATGAAGACATTCCCCCTATCACTCAAGAGGAAGTTACATACGCAACAAAAAGACTCAACCTTAATTCAGCTCCCGGATTTGATGGCATCACTAATCCAATTTTAAAGATCCTTATTCTGGACAATATACCTCAAACCGTTAAAATTCTTAATGACATTCTCTCCAGTCTCATCTACCCTACAATTTGGAAAATTCAAAAATTAGTACTCTTTCCCAAGAAAGAACCAAACAAATTCCGTCCAATCTGTTTAATCTCCAACTTATCAAAAATCTATGAAAACATACTTAAATATAGACTTCATACTCATATTGTTCAAAGTGGTTTCATGCTAAACAAACAATTCGGCTTCATGAAGGGCTTATCCACGGTTGATGCTGTTAAATGTCTCTTCGAACACTGCAATAATATCGATGCCTTTTCTGGAAAACATATAGTTACTAATATCAACACCTTTACATTCCTGGATATAAAAAATGCATTCAACTCTATCGAACATCAAGACATCATTAACAATATGATTCATTACAACGTACCCTCATATCTCATAGCAGTCATTAAGGATTACCTTTATAATCGCATTCTGATTTATAACACTCCAAATTATGAAAAAACCTACATCACAGCTAGAGGAGTACCACAAGGCTCTATTCTCGGTCCCCTATTATGGAACATTGCCATCAATAAAATTTTTGAAATTAACCTCTCTTCTGAAGTCAAAATTGTTGCGTATGCTGATGACATCACTGTCTCCATCAAATCTGTAAAAAGAAATGATTTTCTATCACTTACAGAAAATGCACTCATTTCTATCAATACTTTCCTAAAATCTCTAAACCTATCAATATCCTGGCAAAAATGTCAATTTTTATGCATTACAGGTTATAGAAGTGATGACATATCCAATGCTTTTATAAATATTGACAATCATACTATACACGCCTCTCGTACCGCCACCTATCTCGGTTTGATAATAAATAACAAACTAAATTTTCGCGATCATGTATTATACATAATTCAAAAAATCTCAAAAGCATCCTATGGACTCAATAAATTATTAAAATATAACAATCTTTTATCATTGAATAATAACAAATTGTATATTCAGATTATATTATCCATCGCCTTATATGCCATTCCAGCATGGTATCAAATTCTGAATATACCTCATTATAACAAGAAACTTAACACGGCAATTCGACCAGTCCTTAGGGCTGCCATAGGTGCTCCTAACTCTATTTCAAACGAGGCCCTATATGTTTTAAATGGCATCACTTCCTTAGAATTTATTATCAAAGCCCGTATTGAGATTTATTTTAGAATTAGAGAAATCATCCCATTTCAATATCGCCTATCCATAAACCTCTTTAACGACCTCGCTATCCAAAATTTTATTTCCAACTTCAAAAAATTCGCTAAAGAGCAATCTTTTGACAACTGGTCAACCCATTTTAACCTTTCCCCTAATGCATCTATCACTAAAAAGTTTATTTCAAATCTCTCTTTCTGGTACAACCTAAAACCTCGTCCTTCTCTTAACTATAGCATCACTGCCATCCTTTCTGGGCATGGCCCTTTTCATGCCCATCAATTTAAATTAGGCCGCGCTCTAACCAATTTATGTATGTTCTGTGAATCAGGTGATATTGGTGATTCAATACATATAACTTTTTTCTGTCAAGATCAACACATTTGTAACATTCGCAATAAATATCTTCACCGCTTCAAAATCCCTAATAATAATCCTTTCACCCCTGACTTTCTAAACCATAATTTCCAACACAATTGGTCCGTATTCAGGGATTTCTCCCATGATTTAGTCACATACCTCTACAACATATTCAAATAACACTCTCCTTTTCATTCTGCAATCATCCTTTTATTTATTTATTTCAAAATGCTATTACAGTAATACAACCCCTCGGTCTTTTTCTATATTCCTATACTCTATACTTAAAATCTTCCTGCGGGTCTCCTTTTCCCGTATCTTTTTCGTTTTAGTCTATTCCTATAGACTAAACCGAAAACACATATATATAGAGGGTAGAGGCGCTCCCAGAAGTATACCTTTGGTGATTCCTGGGAGCGTCTCTTTAATCAAGCCCTTGGTGAGGGGTTTAGTGGGTAAGAGCCCCACACTACCCCCGGATGGGTGTTTCATGGGCGGTGCTCTCTCCTGTGGGAGGGCACTTTGTTGGTTTTGAGGGGTTTTGGGGGGGGGGGGTCCCCTGCTTGCTGGCGGGGTCACTGTCGGTTGGGGGGGGAGGGGGTGCGTGTCTCTTTCCCGGGGCATGCTCGTCCTCTATCTCCTTCCGGGGGGGGCCTTTGCTGGTTTGGTGGGGGTCCTCTCTCCTCTTCCCTGACTCTTCCAACGCCAACGGGTGCTCTCTATCCGGGAGGCTAGCCTATGGAATGCTCCTCCGGGGGTGTCTGTTTGCAGATTCCCCTCACCAGCCAAAAAAAAAAAAAAAAAAAAAAAAAGGGTGTTAGGGTGTTAGGGTGTTAGGGTTGATGATCGTCGGATGTTTCCCGTGTGCGGATCGGTTCTTGCTCCCTCGATTTAGTTTTCCTGATTCCAAGTGATCTCGGTGTTCTTCTGTGTCATTGAACCTTTCATCGGACTCGTTCCATATCCCTGCTGACTGGCAATTGGAGTTGCCTTACTCCGGCTCCGAATTTTGGAGTTTTACTCCAAATTGGATTTGGCGGCTGGCTTAACCCCAATTTCTGTCCTGGTCTCTTGGATGCGCAGCGGCCCGTTTTTGGTTATCTGCGCAGGAACATTAGAAGATTAATTGGATGGTCTCCATGGTTATTAATTGTTTATTGTAAGCAGGAACTTCACGCATCACGAGTGAGTACACCGCCCCCATCTATCCAGGCGTCGCCATCTATAGGTGGCACCCTGCCAACCTTTTCGCCTTGTACGCCAGGGCTTTCTAGCCTAAAAAATAAGATGTCATTAAATGAGGTGTCATTGACCCCCTCTAAAAACCAAAAACGTAGAGGCTCACCTGTGCCTGATGGAGAAACCATTAGCATAGGCAGTACCGACTCGGGTTCACACATTGACCTTGACCATATCGGTAAAAAGATTCGCCGCGCCGTCAATAACAAGGAAATCTCGATTACCGCATCTTCCTCGGGCAAAGGTCCCAACAAGTATCCCAAGGGCTCTAATAAGAAGCAAACCCCTCTAGATTCCAAGACCTCAATTTCCTCACTAGATCGTTCCTCTGGAAATAAAATCATTTCTGAAGATTCCATGGATTATACTGTACAAAATAATTCTACTGACGTAAATCCTATTAAAATGTCCAACGAAATTGTTAAAAATATTTCTAAAATTAAATCTCTACTCATAAAAATGATGTCAAATCAATCCATGGCCGCCGCTAATAGAGATAGTCCACGCAAGACTCAAATTATGACTGAAAATAATCACACAATCGTTGATTGTATAACCAAACTGCTTGAGACCAGCGAGTTTTACGTTCAGAATCTTTCAGAATCCATCTCAATTAACAATGACGAATATCAAGAAAAAATAGATGATATTACAAAGGAAAAAATCGCTCTCGAATGTGAAAATAAAGTCTTAAAAAATAATATAAAAAAATTACCCGTCATTACTGATGACCATATCCTCCCCTCCGGTTCAGTTCCAGTAAACTCTTTTGCAAATGCTGCTGCCAAAAAATCTACCCCAAATGCATGCTCGTCAATTGACACCCCAAATGATAATAAAGCTCAAAATCCTACAAAAAATATAAATAAAAAAGAACAAAAGAAACCAGACAAGACTAATAATAAAAAATCAAATGGTAATAATAATAAAAATGTAAATATTGTAAATAAAATTTTAAATAAAAACCCGCACTCACTACAATCCATCAAAATATCGGCCATACCTCCAGATCCAAAAGATCCTTCCACTAAAACCCTAAAAATGAAAGAGCTTATTAGCAAAATAAAATCCCAGATAAATCCGCAAAACTATAATATTAATATACTCGCAATTAGATCCAAGGAAAATGGAGATATATTTATGGATATCGATAAGGCTCTTCCCTCAGAGATCAACAACTTCAAAGAAGCCATAGATGCAATCATCTCAAATACCACGTCATCCAGGGCATATATCCCCACGAAACTTCTAGAACTCATGAATATCGAAGCCACTTTTGATGATGATGATATCCGCGAGCAGATCCTTGAAAATATAAACAATTTCGAACACTCTAGCTTCGAGTATAAATTTTCAAAAAAATCACCAAACGATACAAAAACAGCTAGATTTGTAGTCGACAACTCTACAGCCTCCAAACTTCTAGATCTGGGTAAAATTAAACTTGGCTGGTCCATATGTGGCATTAGGGAGGCCAAATCCTATAAAAGATGCAGTAAATGCCACCACTTGGGGCATGTTAACACCAAATGTACAAATCAAGCAAATCGTTCACACCTCTGCTCCAAATGCGGCAACCCCCACCATGAACCTCATCCATGTGGCAACTCACCGACCTGTTTGCCCTGCAAATTCGACTTAAAAGCTCCTGCATATAATCACTTTGTAGGATCAAAAAACTGTTTGCATGCCAACAGTATAAAAAACCCAACATAAATAAACTGACAATACTACAGATTAATCTTAATAATTGCCCAGAAGCTTTCAATCTGGCAATAGAACACTCTTACCAGAATAAAATAGATATTATGATCACCTCCGAACATCCCTATAGAAACTCATCTATCATCAGAAATAGTTCTAGGGATCAAAAAGCAGGCATAATTTTAATAAACAAAGACCTAACATTTAAAAATATTTCCTCAGGAGAGCATTATTGCATTTCGAAAATTGAGAATATATATTTCATTTCCGTGTACTTGCCTCCAGGGAAATCCGCTAATATTGTGCCATTTTTGCAGTCCCTTGGCGAATTTCTAGTCAAACATAAAAAGTTCCATGTCTTCCTGGGTGGAGATTTCAACTCCCACTCCAGGACATGGAATAATTTATATAATGACAATAGGGGAAATACTTTGGACGAATTCTTCCTAACCAACAAGTTAATATTGCTAAACAATGGTATCATCCCGACATTTCAGTCTCCCAGAGGTGACTCGATCATAGACCTTTCTTTGGTAAACTCCACCTGCAACAAAAACTTTGATATCAACTGGTTTACAGAGGACTCCATTACAACACTCAGTGACCACAATTACATATTTACCACACTATCCCAAGCTAATACTATCCTGGATTCGACGCCATCCTCACACCAAGGTCATCCTCCCATACTAGACTATCCTCATTGGATATTTGATAAGGAAAATTTTGACTCTTGCTCGTTATTTTTCAAATGGAAAATTATAAATATTCCTCCCCATGAACTCACTCTGGAAAAACTTCAAGACACATTGACTGCTGCTTGTGATAACTCCTTTAAAAGGGCCAATCCATCAAATTTTAACTCTACATCGAATAGAAAGTCCTTCTGGTGGACACCAGAACTTACCAATCTAAAAAACAAAGTTTTAATGTTAAAACGTATTACAACTAAACTTAGAAAAAGATTCAACATTAATTTGAAACATAACCCTACTTACCTAGATTACAAAAGCATCCGTAAACAATTTAAAAAGGAAATCACAAAACAAAAATCACTAGCCTGGGATGGCTTCATGGAAAAACTTAAGGACGATCCATGGGGAAGACCCTATAAGGTGATTATGCACCGCTTATCCAGTAGTACCGTCAATCTTGACCCCTCTGATTTGGATGAAGTAGTGTCGGAACTATTCCCCCAAGCTCAAAAAGACATCCTTGACTTCAATCTGGACGTTCTTCCAATCGACATACCTCCTATCACAAATGAAGAGATTATTTACGCCACAAAACGTTTAAACAACAATTCTGCACCAGGATTAGACGGTTTTACTAATCCCATTCTAAAAATACTAGTCCTCGATAATATTCCTCAAGTTCTGCATGTACTCAATTCCATCCTTGAGACACTAAAGATACCAATACACTGGAAAAGACAAAAATTAGTTCTATTTCCAAAAAAAGAACCTGGAAAATTCCGACCAATATCCCTGATATCCAACCTATCCAAAATACTGGAAAGTATAATAAAATTTAGACTACATACCTTTATCCAGGACTCAAGCATTATGAGAGGGAAACAATTCGGTTTCATGAAAGGCCTATCCACAATAGACGCAGTAAAACAGGTTTTCGACAGCTGCAATAACATAGATCCTGAATCAGGTAAACATCAAGTCACGGTAATAGATACCATCACCTTCTTAGATATCAAGAATGCCTTTAATTCTATCGAACATCTTGACATCTTGAATGCACTTAAATATTATAATTTTCCACAGTACCTTATAAGAATAATTTATGATTATCTTCAAGGTCGTAAATTTACGTATTTCACTAAAAACTATTCCAAGGACTTTATTTCATCTCGGGGCGTCCCCCAAGGTTCTATCTTGGGCCCCTTGATGTGGAACATAGCGATAAATAGAATTTTCCAAATTCCTAACCTCAATCGTAACGTCAAAATTATCGCTTACGCTGACGATATCACAGTAGTAGTCCGGGCTGTAAATCGCAATGAATATATTTCACTTACAGAACAAACTCTTAACCAAATTAATACTTTCCTAAAGGATTTAAATCTTTCCATTTCTTGGCCAAAATGTCAGTTGCTCGTGTTGACAGGATACAGACGACATGATTTATCTCTCACCACTATTAACATAGATGGGCACCAAATTATTTCTGCCACCAGCGCCACCTACCTTGGGCTAGTACTAAACGACCGTATGTCCTTCTCAAATCACGTTCGCGCACTCATACCCAAGATTAGGAAAACCTGCTATTATCTTAATACACTTTTCAAATATAGTAACACTCTTAAAATAAATAATAATCAATTATATATTAATATAGTACTCTCGATCATGCTTTATGCGATACCTGCGTGGTACCAGATTTTAAACATTACTAAATACAACAAAATGCTTCACTCCGCCCTCCGCCCGGTACTATGTGCAGCGATTGGCGCTTACCGCTCAGTGTCGGATGACGCCCTATATACAATTACTAAAACTCCTCCCCTAGAATTAATTATAAAAAATAGAATCCATAACTATTTTTCCATCAGGGAATCAATTCCCCTAGCGCTTCGTGAGAGGATCTGGCTTTCCCCTGATCCAGTCTCCGCGCAAATAAAACGGAACATAAAAACACAATCTCTAGTTACACTCCAGGTAGAATGGCATCAGCGCCATCTGCACTCTACTAAAGGACTTATTACTAAAACCTTTATCCCACTTATAATTCCCTGGCTCCAAACCAAGTCCAAAATTTATCACAACTCTTTCTCGACCATGATACTTACCGGTCATGGCCCCTTCTTTAACTATATACATAAAATGGGTAAAATCCCTACAAACATCTGCCCCTTATGCCCTAATGGCGTTATCGGTGACTCGATTCACTTGTCATTTTATTGTTCTGATAACTCCATCACAATTATTCGTCGCAATAATACCGATGGATTCATCGGAAATTTTTCACCTGAATGCATCCTCTCTCCTGAAAACATAAAAAATAACTGGCCCATTTTCCTCAGATTCTCCTCTATTCTCATCCCACATCTTTTCAATCTTCTCAAATAAACCTGTTCATCGCTTGCTATTCTCCTTACATTTCCTACTAAATCTCAAGAGGTCTAGTCTCTTACTTTCCCCCTAGATCTGGTTCCTCCCTTGCATCTAGCGAGGTAAATAGTTTCCTACTTCTCTAGTTCCTTTCCGGGGGGGGTATCATTTTTATTTACCTTTATTTTTTGGGGGTCTGTCACAGGTACTAAACCTATATTTAGAATCTCTCGGGGTTTTTACTTATACTCCCCTCTTCTCCCCTTAGGGGGACGGGAGGTTGTATCTAGAGGGCAGAGTTGTTTCCTGAAGCATGCCCCCTTGGTGATTCCAGGAAACCTCTCAATAAGACGCCCTAGGTGAGGGGTTTAGTGGGTCGAACCCCACACTACCCCCGGGGGGGGGGTCGCTGCATGGATGGGATCTCTGCGGGGACCCGCTCTGGGTTGGTTGGGGGTCTCTCTGGTGGGCTCTCATGTGAGGGTACATTGGGGAGACCTAGTGCTAGGTACTAGATGCTAGGTGCTAGCTTTTTGCTAGGTGCTAGGGACTAGATGCTAGCTCCAGGCTCAGGGCGAGCCCTTTTCCGGGGCTCTCTTCCGTGTGGAGGCTCTCCTCGGGGGTGTCTGTTATCAGATTCCCCTCACCTGTCAAAAAAAAAAAAAAAAAAAAAAAAAGGGTGTTAGGGTGTTAGGGTTGCTTGTTCTGTTGTTTCTGACTCGTACAGACGTCTTTCGTTGACCCTGGTTTTCTACTCGACATTTCTCTTCGGTTAGAACGCGCATACTCCGTTTATTGTGTCCTATGGCTTCGCTGGCTCAGGCTGCACGCGGGTGATTGGAGTTCGGTTCCTGGGCTTCCTATTTTAAGAGATTTACAACAAATTGTGTTTCCTCCTGGTCCCATAACCCCATCACCTTTTGGAGTCGGCCACTGCGCAGTAGAGATATTTTGGAGCATTGCGCAGCCTCCACTTTCCGATTCAGGCTTCAGCTGTCCTGGTTCCCAAGGTGACTGTAATCACGAACTTCAGACTTACCCCCATCCTACTGTAAGTAGACCGTCCTTTTCCTGTTGGCCATCTTACGCCATCCTGGAGTACCTCCAGCCTTTCCGACACCTTTGATTAAGAATCCTAATGTCCCACATTCCAACCTAAGTTGAATAAAATGTCGGATATAAAAATGAATAAAGGGCAGAAGCGCACTGCTTCCCCAAATCCCCTTGCTGACTCAATCAGCATCAGCAGTACTGATTCCGTGAACCCCAACAAGGCACGGAAAAATACCTTATCGTCCGGTAGCAAATCTAGGCGTGCCTCCTATTCTAGCTTGGCCGATAACGCCCCATCCACTTCAGTGGATAATAATAATGAATCTGGCTGGATTCCTGCAAACAAACAAAAAATTAAAAACATCCCAAAAGATTCCGACAACGACTCTAACATTACCGAGGGGTTTGACGATCCCCAAGAACATCATGATAAATACATGGACTGTCATGAAATCAATGAAAATGTAAATATTCACGATATAAACCCTGCCAAAATCGCAGATGGCATCCTAAGCAATATCACAGGAGTGAAATCTAAACTCCTTAAAGTAATTTCAAACCAATCCATAGCGGCAACACACCAAGACACTAAAAGAATAATGAAATTAATGTCTGAAAATAACAGCTCTCTAGTAGATGGAATAATAAAGTTATTAGACTCATCCGAATTACAAACAAGGGCGATAGTTGAAGCCATCGCGATAGGAAATGAAGAACTTCTTGCACAAATCGACGCTCTAAAAGAGCAAAATAATATCCTACGTGAAAAAATTAACAATCCATTACCAAAAACAACCCCCAACATACTTCGGGATCAATTACTCCCCCCAAATGCTTTTCCCCCTCTCAAGTTTAATGATGTGGTCAAAAAAACCAAGAACAATAGCATTAATAACAATAATAGTCCAAACAACGGTAACAACAAAACAGGATTCCAAAATGGTAACAATAAAAAGACCAATAAAAATCCCAAGACAAAATCACAAAATAAAACTACTACCTTACCAAAAACGATAATAAACAAAAACCCCAACAATAAAAAAGCTATCAAAATTAATAGCATTACTCCAAAAGAAAATGAATCACCTGGTTCAGTCAAAAACAAAATGAAATCCCTCATAAACAAAATCAAGGATGAAGTCAATCCGGATTCTCATGAGGTGGCAATCTCCTCTATCAGATCCCTTCCAAATGGCGATATAATAATAGAGATGGACGAAACATCACCTAAAAACATAAACAACTTCAAAACAGCGATCGACCAAAAAATAAAAAATATCACCTCTACCACTGCACTCAATCCTACCTCTCTATTAGAAATCTCTAACATTGATGGTACATTTGACGAACATGACATAAAAGAACAAATCAACGACTTACTCTCTAAATATGAATATACCGACTACAAGTTCATATTCTCAAAACCCTCATTTAACAACACGAAAACGGCAAGATTTTCCATTGATAACTCCACTGCCACCACCTTACTTCAAAATCCCAAGGTTAAATTAGGTTGGTCCCTCTGCAACATCAAAGAGGCAATATCAATTAAAAGGTGTTATAAATGTCTACACCTTGGACATCAAACCAGATCATGTACAAAAAATACCATTGATAGAACGCATCTATGCCACAAATGTGGTAAAGATAAACATGGAGACACTCCCTGCGGCCCTGATCCCATCTGTATCCCCTGTAAATATGACCTACAATTAGATAACTACTCACATTACATAGGTTCAAAAAACTGCACCCACGCAAAAAATATAAAGAATCCGAATACAAAAGATTAAAAATACTCCAGACTAACCTGAATAACACTCCTGAAGCTTTTAATCTAGCCATTGAGCACGCCTTTCAAGAAAAATTTGACCTAATCCTGGCCTCGGAACATCCCTACAAAAATGCCAATATTATAAACAACTCCTCAATAGACCAAAAGAGTTCTATAATTCTAATTAACAAAGACTTAACTTATAAAAACATCCTGTCCAAAGATCATTTCTGCATTTCCAAAGTAGAGGGAACATACTTCATCTCGGTTTATCTCCCACCTAGAAAGGAATTAAATCTGATTCAATTTCAATCCGATATGACCAATTTTCTCAACAAACATAAAAAATTCAACGTTTTCATTGGAGGCGACTTTAATGCCCACAGTGTGGCGTGGAACCACCAATTCGAAAATAAAAGAGGTAAAGCATTGGATGAATTATTTAGGTCCCATTTTCTAATCCTCCTCAATCAGGGAATCACTCCTACATACCAATCCTCAAGGGGCAACTCTATCATAGACCTTACTTTAATGAACCAAACCTGCAATAATAATTCAATAATTAACTGGGCGGTCATGGATGAAATAGACTCTCTAAGTGACCATAATTACATCTACTCCACAATCACTTTCAAAAACAATTATACATATAAACCAGTCAACCCACCACAAGATGATACAAATATTACTTCCTCTCCCCACTGGATTTATGACACTGAACAACTGGAAAATTGCTCCCTATACTTTACCTGGAACTTAAGGAGAATTCCCCCAGATGAACTCACCCTGGACAACATCAATTCCATCCTAATAAAGTCATGTGATAATTCCTTTAAACGGTCCGACCCCAACGCTTCCACAACCTCCTCTAGAAAATCTTTCTGGTGGACTCCACAACTATCTCAATTGAAGAAACGTGCCTCTCTACTTAAAAGAATAATATGTAAATTAAGGAAAAAATTCAACATAACCAACCCAAATAATCCAGTCTTTGAGAATTACTTACAGGTCAAAAGAGACTTCAAAAATCTCATCCAGTCACAAAAGGAATCAGCCTGGAAAAAATTCACTCAAGATCTTGAAAAAAATCCTTGGGGCAAGCCCTATAAAGCAATCATGAAAAAACTTTCCAGCAAAACTGTGATTCTCGAACCTGATGACCTTGACCAAACAGTGTACGAACTCTTCCCTGATCCTCTAAAACAATTGCAAAACGTTCCCTCCATTGCCAATGAAATAGATGTTCCTGATATCACCATCGATGAGCTGACGTATGCAATAAAACGTCTTAATAATCAAGCAGCACCAGGCCTTGATGGCTTCACCAACCCCATCCTCAAGAGATTAATAGGCGACAATGCACTACACTGTCTTCCTTGTTTTAACAAGCTTCTCAAGTCACAGATATATCCATCTTGCTGGAAAACTCAAAGATTGGTATTATTCCCCAAGAAAGATCCAAATAAATACAGGCCGATCTCACTCCTTTCCAATTTATCCAAAATTCTTGAGAACATCATTAAATATAGGCTTCACAATCATATCACTAACACAGGATTCATGCAGAATAAACAGTTTGGATTCATGAAGGGAGTCTCCACCATAGATGCTGTCAAACAACTTTTCACCCACTGCAATAATATTGACCCATGCACTGGCCGCCACATAGTCACTACAATAAACACCTTCACTTTCCTTGATATCACAAACGCCTTCAACACAATAGAACATCAAGACATAATATCAGCCCTCATCAAATATGAATTCCCTGTATACTTGACACGTATCATTTCCCAATATCTAAAAGACAGGAAATTCACAGTAATAACAAAAAACTATACCAAAACTTACCACTCAAGAAGAGGAGTCCCCCAAGGTTCCATCCTAGGCCCGATCCTTTGGAACATTACGATAAATCCCATATTTGAGGTTATAATTTCACCTCTAGTCCAAATTGTAGCGTTCGCAGATGACATCACGATATCTGTAAAGATTTCACAAAGAAACAGAGTGGTTCGCAATACGGAATATGTTTTGAAAAAAATATATACTTATCTGAAATCCCTTAACTTGGCGATCTCCTGGCCCAAATGTCAACTGATGGTCCTGTCAGGCTACAATAACAATGAACTGCAAAACATTACTATCACCATCGATGATCATCGCCTCACCCCTGCCACCAGCGCCATCTACCTGGGTCTGGCCCTAAATAACAGATTAAATTTTAAAGACCACGTTCGTTTGATCACCACCAAAATCAAGCGCACGTCATATGCTTTGAACAACTTATTCAAAAATTGTCAAACTCTAAAATGCAACAATAACAGGCTATATCTCAACATTATCTTATCCATAGCTCTATATGCGATCCCAGCATGGTATCAGGTACTCAATATCCCCACCTATCAAAATCAACTAAATAAAGCGATCAAAGTGTCATTTAGGGCGGCCATTGGGGCGGACAAAACGGTCTCCGACGAAGCCCTTTTTACACTAAATGGATTTCCTCCTCTGGAGTTTATTATTAAAGAACGCATTGAAAATTATTTCAAGATAAGAGAACATATTCCCCCAATTATCCGCAATAGAATACAGTTACATAACAACCCGATAAACAACACAATCATCAGTCACATCCGGAAGAATACTAAGGACAGGCTCTCACAAGAATGGGATTTGCGCTGGAACCTCTCTACGAATGCCTCCATCACGAAGAAATTTATTCCCGATCAAAAAGTTTGGAAAACTCTTTCGAACAAATTTCGTCCCAAACTCAATTATGCCACCACGGCAATACTTACGGGACACGGTCCTTTCTTCGACCACCAATTTAAATTGGGTAGAATCCCCTCAAATCTATGCGCCCTTTGCGACTCAGGCCAAATAGGAAGCTCCATTCACATTACCTTTCTCTGTACCAACCCCAGACTCTCCAATCTGCGAAGAACTAGTACCGCCAACTTTATCGGACAATTCTCTCCAGAAAACATTCTTGATCACACCAACTTTAAGGCTAACTGGCCTCTTTTCATAGATCTGTCACACAAAATATGTGACTTCCTATATGCATTCCTCAAAACCCTACCCACCCCTGTTCAACCATAATGTTTAAACCCCCATATATATATACACATACAGTCACAGACATAAAACAACATTATCCTACATATACACACACATATACACACACATATACAGAAGGGATTATAGTATTCAAATTTCTCACCTTTCTATCACGTCCTGGGTGGGCTCCTCCCCATTCGTGGCGGACAGTTTGCTTAGGGGTGGATATTAAGGGAAACAAATTTTCTCACAAGTACTATAAACTTTATTAAAATCACGCGGGCATGCCTGCTTCGCCTCCCCACTCTTTAGGGAATCGGGAGGCCATATTTAAAGGGCAGAGACGCTTCCCGAAGCATGCCTTTGGCGATTCCCGGAAGCGCCTCAATAAGAAGCCCTAGGTGAGGGGTTTAGTGGGTAAGAACCCCACACTACCCCCGGATGGGTATTTCATGGGTAATGCTCTCCTGTGGGAGGGCATTTTGTTGGTGTTGGGGGGTTGGTGGGGGGGGGGGTCCTTTGCCTGCTGGCGGGGGCCTCTGTCGGTGGGGGGTGGAGGGGGTGTGTGTCTCGTTCTCGGGGCATGCTCGTCCTCTGTCTCCTTCCGGCTGGGGCTGTTGCCGGTTTGCGGGGGGTCCTTTCTCCTCTTCTCTGGCCCTTTCAATGTCGGCAACTGTTCTCTATCCGGGAGGCCAACCTATGGAGTGCTCATCCGGGGGTGTCTGACTGCAGATTCCCCTCACCCGCCAAAAAAAAAAAAAAAAAAAAAAAAAAAAAAAAAAAAGGGTGTTAGGGTGTTAGGGTGTTAGGGTAGGGTGGTATGTATGTATGGTGCCTGGGACCCACGCGCTTTTGCGGTCTCGATTTGATTTCTGGCGATTTGTTGCTTTACGTGCTCCTGTGAGGTCTGTCTGGGGTCCGGAATTTCCGGGGGGGGACCCTGGCTCCGGTCCATTGGGGGCATCCTGCGGGGTTTCCTTGTTTGGGGAAAATTCATCATTTGCTCCAAGTTGTGATTTTCCTAACCTCTGTGCTCCGGGATAATATCGGGGTCGGGCTCGATTTTCTGTTTCTCCGCTCTGCGCAGACTCTTCAGGCATAGTTACCGTGGCAACACCTGTTTCCGCCGGCCCTGGTTGGCTGCTTCTGTTCGCGTGACTCAGGTAACCTGCAAAGTACCCACGTGTTCTTTGGCTATTTTCGCCTTTGTTTTTGTTGGTTAATTGATTTATTAATTAATATCTAACATCCTATTCTACGTTATCGTATGTTTTTTCATAATAAAAACCCGAAAAAATAAATACAATCATGCAAAATCCAAATACAAATAAAAAGGCGCTGAAACGCCTAAATACAAATTGCACATTTAGTATTGATAGTAGTGATGGTGTTACCAGCCATAAAAGTAACAAAACTAAACATACTGATATAACAATAAATGAAACTGAAGTCCAAATCCATCCTCACCCGCCAACTACTAATATTCCTGTACTAAAAACTTCCACGTTATCCAAAATATTAGACAAAATTCCTAATATTACACACGACACCGATATAGTAACTTTAATTGAAGAAATTGAAACGGATGAAGACGATATGGAATTGGATACCCCTATAAACAACCCCTCTTTTGTTACTCAAACAAACAATAATGTAATTAACTATAATAAAGACACACGTATGGAACCGGATGAAATTATAAACTCTATGGCTAATAATACATCCAACATCAAAGACTTTCTCATAAAAATTTGCTCAAATGAAGCAAAGATGATCGCTTTCAAATTTGATGATTCACAAACCCAGAAACTAATTGTGGAGAATAGCGAGTTGATTAACGAAATAATCTCCAAATTACAGCACAATGATATGGGCACCAAAGCTCTAACCCAATCCTATGGGATACTTCTCCATGAATCCAAGGAAATAATAACAGCAACGGAAACTAAAAACAAAGATCTCTCCGAAAAACTAAAATGTACAACCACCAATGTTCAACGTCCCCCTATAATAATCAATGACAGAATAATTTCCCCATCCACAGCAAGACAAAATATACATACCTATGCCAACATTTTAAAAAATCACAATACTGATAATAAAACTTCAACCATTAAAAACCAACAAGTAAACATACCACAAAATAAACGTAATAAAACAGTTAAAAACAGCTCTACCAATAAAATCCCATCAAACATAATAAATAAAAATCTCAAAATTAACGACACTATTAAAATCATAGGACTTTCTCCAGATCCGGAATTTCCAGGAAAACATATAGAAGACAATAAAAATGTTATTAAAACAATAAAAGAAAAAATCAACCCTGCGGAGATGAATATAGATGTCTCTAGTGTAAAACAAAAAGATAACGGTGACATCATCATCGAAATTAATGAACCCACACCTACTAAAATTAATTCTTTTCACACAGCAATTCAAAAAGCCATAGGGAACATAACGACCACCAAAATCCTAACTCCAACTAAGCTACTCGAAATATCTAATATAGACAATACCTATGAAAATAACGAGATTGAAGAACAAATTAATAATTTAGTGTCGCCTTTAAACCCTCGAAATCACCGATTTCATTTCATTAAAAAATCTTTTAACTCCACATATATGGCGAGATTTTCTATAGATGCAGTAATTGCCAATAAACTCCTAGAAAAAGAAAAAGTAAAAATAGGATGGTCGATCTGTCCGATAAAAGAAGTTCCATCAATTAAAAGATGTGTACGATGTCACCAACTTGGTCATGTCCAACATAATTGCTTTAATTCTACCGACCGCTCACAACTGTGCTATAAATGTGGATCTGCATCCCATATCCCACGCGCCTGTCAGGGGGAGCCTACGTGCCTTCCTTGTCGGGACGATTTGGGCCTAGAAAATTACCATCATTATACAGGGGCAAAAAACTGCATACACGCACAAACAATAAAACATCCTCTAAAATAAAACACCCCTTACTAAAACTACTTCAGATAAACCTCAATAACTCTTCGGCAGCCTTCAATTTGGCAATTGAGAACGCCCATAGAGAACACATCGACGCAATAATTATCTCCGAATATCCACATCCCAATTCTTCAATTTTACATCTTCAATCTCTATCCAAAAGAGCTGCAATTATCATCATCAATAATAATTTAACTCGTCGCAGCGTACTCACCTCAAAATACTTCTGTGTGGTTAAACTTAACTCAATCTACATTGCCTCCATATATCTACCACCTGGCAAAGGTTTCGATGAGCAGCTGTTCCATAACGACTTAACGTCCTTCTTAAGCAAACACAAAAACCACAATGTGGTAATTGCTGGTGATTTTAATGGCGCCTCTACCACCTGGAACAAACTGGGCAAAAATAACAAAAGAGGTATTCTACTCGATGAATTATTTATATCAAACGGCTTGATTCTTCTCAACCAGGGTATAATTCCAACATACCTTTCTACACGTGGCTCATCCATAATTGATCTTACTATGGTTAATAAAACCTTCAACAAAAATTTAACCGCACTTTGGTTTGTGGATATTGATGCTGAAACACTCTCTGATCACAACTACATTAAATTTAAAATCAATGAAAACTCTAACCAGGATACTATTAATGCTTCTTTAAATTCCGCTGATATCAGAAACCTACTACCAGCAAATTTATCGCCTAAAAAATGGAACTTTAAAAAGGACCGCCAAGAGTTATTTTTACTAAACTTTAAGTGGTTTATCAGCAAAATAAATACTCCCATCGATGCAGATGTCATCCACAATACACTTGTTGAGGCCTGCGACAGCTCCTATGATAAACTGGATGAATGGGATGCCTCAAATAACACTCGTAAATCCTATTGGTGGGATCACGAAATTTCAACAGCTGTATCCAACCTGCACCGCATTAGACGCACTCTTACTAAACTGCGTAAACGCTATAATTTGGACTGGAATGATGGAAATCCGTTCTACAACAACCTGGTGTCATCTAAAAAAACTCTTAGACTTTTAATTAAACAAAAAAAAGAACATGCATGGAACAATTTTGTTCTCACCCTAGACAACGATCCTTGGGGTAAACCCTATAAGGTGATAATGGGTAAACTGTCTTCAAAGAAAGTCCTCTTGGATCTTAATGACCTTGACACTACGATTTCTGAACTCTTTCCTCCAAACTTAAAAGACCCACCTGTAACACCGTTGGCTGATGCAGATACTGTTACACCTCCAATAACGACTGAGGAAATTATCTATTCAGCCAAAAGATTGAACAATAGTGCGTCACCAGGAATCGATGGATACTCTACACCCATAATCAGAGCACTGATTTTAGACAATATACCACTTTTTCAAGTCATTCTCAATGCTATACTACTCACTGGTCATTATCCCACTATTTGGAAATACCAAAAACTTGTACTATTTCCCAAGCCAAACTCCATCAAATATAGGCCCATTTGTCTTATTTCCAACTTATCCAAGGTTCTTGAGAATATAATCAAAATCCGCCTACACTCTCACATAATATCCGATGGCTTTATGAGCAATAAGCAATTTGGTTTCCTGAAAGGCCACTCTACTATTGATGCCCTGAAACAAGTTATAACACACTCAAATAATATAGATGATGCTACAAATCGCACTCGTGTCACCAATATTAATAATTACATTTTTCTAGATATCAGCAATGCATTTAACTCTATTGAACACTTCGACATCATCCATAGTCTAATGTACTATAAATTTCCAAATTATCTTACTAATATCATTTCAAACTATTTACAAAACAGATATTTAATCATTTTCAACAATTTATACTCCAAAAGCTTTCCAACAAATCGTGGTGTACCCCAAGGTTCTATTCTTGGCCCTCTACTATGGAACATAACCATCAATCTTATTTACACAGTTAAACTTCCTCCTAGAGTCAATATAGTCACTTATGCTGATGACATCACCATTATTATACAGTCCCTTACCCGTTATAATATAGTTAAACTCACCAACCGCACTCTTTTTATTATAAATAACTTCTTAAAATCCCTAAACCTCACACTTTCTTGGGAGAAATGTCAAATACTTTCTCTCACAAGATATAGACATCCAGACATACAAAAACTTAGATACACCATTGACGGCCACACTCTTACACCATCACGCACCGTAAAATATTTGGGCATTATGTTAAATAACCGGCTCACTTTCTCAGATCACGTTACTTACATTGCCAACAAAATCAAATTAGCTTCATACAAATTAAATAACCTCCTTACAAACTGCTCTCTTCTTGGCATCGACAATTCCAAATTATACACTAATATCATCCTCTCAATAGCCTTCTATGCACTTCCAGCTTGGTACCATATTTTGAACACAGAACGTTATAACAATATTTTAAATAAAGCCCTCCGTCCATCACTCATCAAAGCGGCAAATGCACCTAGAACCATATCTGATATCGCATTATATTACCTTAATAAATTGCCACCAATGGACATTATTATTTGCGAGAGAATCAGAAACTATTTTCACTTACGTGAGCAAATTCCCATGGAACTGAGACACCATATTCAACTCACACAGGATCGCATCATCCTACAAATCACTAATAGGATTAAGAACGAGTCAAACATTATTTTACACAACACTTGGACACAACGTATTAACTCATCTGATATGGCACACCACCTAAGACCCTACATGATGGACACATATAAATGGCAATCTTTAAAATTAAGATTGCATCTTACTTCTTATGCCTCCATGTTCTTGACGGGTCATGGCCCTTTTCAGGCCCATCTCTTCAAGATTGGCAGGACAAACACCGATCTCTGCCAATTCTGCCAGGCCAGCCTTATAGGAGATGCAAACCATATAATGTTTCAATGTTTGGACGACACTTTCTTAGAAGCACGGATCTATCACACCGCCAACTTTATCGGAGACTTCAGCCCTGAAAATATATTCAATAATATAACTATTCAAGTTACACTAAATAATTGGAACATTTACAAAAACTTATCTAATACTCTCGTTCCAATTCTATTTAATAGGTATCGTTAACCTCCAAACGTTCCATCACAGTTTCCATACAGATCTCTTTCCTCAAACATAAAACCCCAAAATTAATCCATTATTTCAGTTTCCTAAAATCACCCTGAACATGTTACTTTGATTGCTGATTCTATTATACAATGCGTTGCTGTACTTGCTATTATTGCTATCAATATCACTATATTTATTATATACATTTTTATTTGTATACATACCTTACTTTATTTATACACATACATACACCCTCATTCACAATTACATGCATACTCAATTGTTATCATTAAATTAAACTATTTTTCACACCATTTGTTATAAAATGGTTGATCTTGTTACTAATATCATTATCAATTGTTGTTACATATACTTAATCGTTAAACTTGGTTGTTATAAATTTATTGTTGTTACATGTTTTCACAACACATAACCTATATGTTACCTTCCTTGTTAAATTCTTCTACAATTGTCCTCGTCATCACTTCATATTCATCTCACCACTGCATTTCTCTGTTATTAATATATGTATAAATATATAAACTATTTCATTTAAACTCCCTATTCTACATAACCTCACTTACTATTTTCATATTCTGTCACTTTTTCATATCATACTCACACTCTATGTTGGTACCATTAACCATATAATTCATTGATATACAACTCATCTTTTTCCTTTTCCCTATCACACCATCTTCATACTCACCTCAATCAGCTTCTCCATACATTCCACGAACAAACTTTTGTAAAAGTTGGAAAGGGTATACCCTTCCCAACATATCCATTCTCATACCCATACTTTTCAGCTATCTTTGCACTCCTTTTCCTCATCTGGGGGGCACCTTTTTTGCGGGGGGGAGCATTAATAGCTCAAATAGATTCACGCGGCCTTGTCCAGCGTTGCCTCCCCTACCTCTCGAGGGACGGGAGGCCATAATTAGAGGGCGGGGGTGTTCCTAGAAGCATGCCGCAAGGTGATTCCTAGGACCATCCCCTTAATACGCCCTTGGTGAGGGGTTTAGCGGGTCGAACCCCGCACTACCCCTGGGGGGGCGACCGCGGGTCCTGGATCCCCGATGGGTGGCGCCGTGGCCTTCCGGGTCCGGTGGTGGGGGCTCCTTGGGTGCTCGCCCCTTCGGGGCTCGCATCGGGGGATCCTCCCCGTTGGCTCGGGGGCTACGGGGCACATTTTCCGGGGGTGCTAGGCCCCGGGGGAGCTCAACCAGGGGTGTCTGGTTTTCAGATTCCCCTCACCTGCCAAAAAAAAAAAAAAAAAAAAAAAAAAGGGTGTTAGGGTGTTAGGGTTAGTGATCGTCGGTTGTTCTGACCGGTGTAGTCTTCCTCTGTGTCTGATCTTGATCTGATAATCGTATCTCTGGTATCTTGTGTCTGAGCTAAAGGATAATTAGTGCATTGGATTCGGTGGTCCATCCAGTTCCAGTGGGATTGAAGTCCAATCTTTTTCTTTTTTGGTCTTCCTGTAATACCAAAGATAAGTTTTTGGTTTGTCTTTAACCTAATTGAATCTGGGAGGATTGCCTCCTGCGCATCGGGCTTATTTTAGTATTTTACGCATACCTGAAGATTGTTATTAGTGGCTAGTGTCTTGACGACGGTTCGTGGGAACTTCACTCCGGTGAGTAAGCCGATGATTTACCCTGCCACCTTTGAGCCTTTTGTTGATTCTCTTCCTTGGTGATTGCCAAGTTTGAGCACACCATGATGAATCCACCCTCAAATATTTCGATTGATCCGTCTGTATCATTAATTAAAGTTAATCCCAAACGTAAAAAAGACTCCATTAGCATTAGCAGTGGAGAAGACGATGTTAATGAAAATCTATCTACTAATACTAACCCTAAGCCCTCGACCTCAAAACATAAGAAGAAAAATAATAAGGGGGATGACTTTGATTCGAAATCCCTAACTTCTATTGCTTCATACCAAAGGTCCATGGCCTCGACAAAAAATTCAGTTAAATCTGGAAACAAAAAAATAATTATTAAAGATGATTATATTATCTCAAATAATGATAATAAAACCGAATGCTCTGAAAATATAAATCAAAGCCTAACTGATATATATCTAGAATGTGCCGATAATAACGATGACCTTGATATTGACCCATCTAAGATAACGCAATCCATACTACGAGACTACTCCAAAATTAAGACATACTTAGTTAAGATAATGTCGAATCAATCGATTTTAATAGCGCACAGAAGCTCCCCCAGATACTTCGAACTTATGTCGGAAAATAATTCATCTTTAATGACTACAATAACTAAATTGTTAGATGCCTCGGAACTAGAAGTCAAAGCCCTACACGAATCTTGCTCTATTAAACAAGAAGAACTTTTATCTAAAATCGATGAATTACAAATTAAAAACAAAGAATTGAGTGATAAATTAGAAAAGAACCTAAAATCGCGCCCACCTATTGAAAATGTCTCATTCCCACCCATTGGTTTTTCCTCAAAAAACCACACACTAATAAATTCGTATGCGAATATGGCTAAATCTAGTATTAAAAATACCAAAAACAAACCTGTAAATAATGTAAATAATAATTCGTTTAACAAAAAACAAACTAAACATAACACCCAAAATCTGGAGAAAACTAAAAAAACGCCTAATTTACCCAACAAACTAATAAACAAGAATCCCCATGATAAATTGGCGATCAAAATAAATAACATTCCTCCATCCAAAGATAAAAACGGCAAAGAAATAAATAATATGAAAAACCTGGTCTCCTGCATCAAAGAAAAACTTAATCCCAAAGATTTTTCCATCTCTGTCAATGCAATTAGAAATACCTCAAATGGGGACATCATAATTGAAATTGAAAAAACAAACTATGATTCTATAAACAAATTTAAGGATGCTATTGGAAAAATAATTAAAGATAAAACTTCTTGCAAAACTTTAGCCCCGACCACCCTTATCGAATTATCTAATATTGACGCCACTTTTAGCAATGACGATATCAACAATGAAATTAAAACTATATTAAACAAATATGACCATCATGGATTCAAATTCCTATATTCCAAACAGTCATATAATAATACAAAGGCAGCTAGATTTGCCATTGACAAGGATACGGCAAACGAACTTCTTAAAGAAGAAAAAATTAATTTAGACTGGTGTCGCTGTAACATCAAGGAGGTGAACTCATTAAAAAGATGCACTAGATGTCACCAGTTAGGACATCTCAAAAATAATTGTACAAATGTCAATGATAGATCGGATTTATGTTACAAATGCGGTTGCGATAAACATGAGGGCACGAATTGCGTCAACTCACCTTGCTGCCTTCCATGTAGGGATGACCTTAAAGTAGACCAATTTGAACATTATGTAGGGTCAAAAAACTGTCTACATCTGAAAATATTGAAACAAACAACATAAATATTTTAAAAACATTACAAATCAACTTAAATAACACACCTGAAGCTTTCAATTATGCTATAGATTTTTCCATTAAGAACAAATTTGATGTTATCGCTGTTTCCGAACATCCCTACAAGCATTCCAACATAATATATAATTCGTCAATTGATCTAAAGTCCGCTATCATACTAATTAACAAGAAATTAACTTTTAAAAACATTGGCTCTTTTGATCACTTCTGCATATCTAAAATTAACGACATTTATTTATTTTCTGTATATATACCTCCCAACAAATCGGCAAATTTAAATAAATTTATACTTGAACTTACGGATAATTTAAACAAACACAAAAACCACAAAATTTTAATTTGTGGAGACTTCAATGCTCACTCTGCTCAATGGAACAACAAATTTACGAATAAAAGGGGTAGATTATTGGAAAATGTGTTCATTTCCAAATCTCTCTCTCTCCTAAATTTTGGAATCACCCCTACCTTTAGTTCCAACAGAGGTCAATCGATTATTGACCTTACCCTGGCTAACTGTAAATTAAATAAAAATTATGATATTATTTGGGCCACATTGGATGACATAGAATCCCTGTCTGATCATCACTTTATAACTGTGATCATAAAGGAGAAGAAAAACCCAAATAATTATAGTCATAATTTGCCCCCTCCTAACATCAATGACATAAACTTTCCCGTTAACTCTTGGCAAATCAAAATAGACGACATTATCAATCTCTCCACAATTTTCAAATGGAAACTCGATTCGACTCCAATGAATCAACTGAATATAAATTATCTACACGACAAAATAACCGAATCATTTAATGCCACATTCAAAACTAAAAATATCTTGGAACCTCCACAAAATAGGAAAACCTTTTGGTGGAACGAAAACATTAATTTTCTAAAAAATCAAGTGAACATTCGCAAAAGAGTACTATTAAAATTAAATAAACGATATAACATTCCTAACGACATGAACAACCCTTGTTATTTAAATTACCTGGAGATGAAGAGTAACTTCAAAAAAGCTATTAAACAGAGTAAAAATGATTCTTGGTCTTCTCTAATGAATCAATTCAAAGATAATCCTTGGGGCCTCCCTTACAAGATCATCATGAAAAAATTGTCCTCTAAGACAACATTATTGGAGCCAGATGATCTGGATATAGTTCTTGATGAATTGTTCCCTTCTAATGTCAAACCATGTCCTCATCCTGTACCTATTTGTAATAATTTCGAAGTCAATGTTCCATCCATTTCTACAGAAGAACTAATTTATGCGATTGACAAACTCAACGCAAATTCCTCACCCGGTCTTGATGGGTTTACTAATACTATCCTGAAATTCATACTGAAAGACAACTTACCCATTATACTGTATATATTCAATAAGCTCATACAAACTTGTGAATTCCCCCGAATGTGGAAAGCTCAAAGATTAGTCTTGTTTCCTAAAAAAGACCCAAATAAGTTTAGACCTATATGTTTAATATCAAATATTTCAAAATTATACGAAAACATCATTAAAATTAGAATCTATGCGCATGTTTCCAACAATAGTATTATGGATAATAAACAATTTGGCTTTAGACGTGGCATGTCCACAATCGATGCCATTAATACGTTAATTAATCACTGCAGAAATATTGACATCATTACTAACAAAAAAATAGTTACAAACGTAGACACAATTACCTTCCTGGATATTTCCAACGCCTTCAACTCAATCGAACATGCGGATATCATTGATGCCTTGGTACATTACAATTTTCCCAAATACATCATATATATTATCAGAAACTACCTATTCAACAGAAAATTATTTATAATTAACCATCTTTATATAAAATCAAGAAATACTAACAGAGGAGTACCACAAGGATCCGTTTTGGGTCCAATGCTTTGGAATATAACAATCAATAGGATTTTTGAGATAAACTTTTATCCTATCCCTAAAGTAAATATTGTAGCCTTCGCCGATGACCTCACTATTGTTGTTAGATCAAATGATTATAAAGATTCCATTACCATTACTGAATACGCCCTGAAAAAGATTAATATATTCATAAAAGATCTGAATTTAAGCATATCTTGGCCCAAATGCCAATGTATTGCTGTTACGGGCTACAATAGTAATTATTTTAACAATAAAAATATCAAAATTGATAATTATAATATCTCTATATCAAAATCAGCTACTTACCTTGGAGTAATTCTGGACAATCACTTTAACTTTAAAGAACACATTTATCACACAACTAACAAAATTAGAAAAGTTAATTTCTCTATCATTAACTTGATGAAAAATACAAATATGTTAAATCTACATAATAACAAATTATACTTACAAATTATTCTATCTATAGCATTATACGCTTGTCCCGTATGGTACAAAACCATGGAGATTCCTAAATATCTTAATTTAATGAATAAAGCCATACGCCCCTCGCTATGTGCTGCTGCTAATGCTCCTACAACCACGGCCAATGATACATTGTTCCTACTGAATAAAATTTTACCTTTAGACATCCTGATCACAAAAAGAGTTAACGATTTCTCCATCATTAGGGAGCGTATTCCCTCGGATATACGTACCAAAACTCAATTTAGATATCCAAAAATAATAGTTACCCTTATGAAAATGATTAAGAAAAATCACTATTCGGATGCGATTGAATCCTGGAACACCAGATTCAATCTTATGGCTCACCCTCCTATAATTAAATCATTTATCAAGGATATTACAAAATGGATAGATCTTAAAAAACCTATATACATGAACACTTACAATTCCATGGTTTTATCAGGGCATGGCCCTTTCTTCTCCTTTCAATTCAAGATAGGACGCATAAATTCCAACATATGCCAACTCTGCGATGAAGGTGTGATTGGCGATTCAGTGCACCTTATATTCTATTGTAAAGCTGACATAATCTCTAACATAAGAGATAAACACTTACTATTTTTCGCTGGACAATTCACCCCTGAAAATATTTTATTACCAAGATGTGAAACACTCAACTGGAATACTTTTTCATTAATCTCCAAGGAGGTTATAATCAAATTATTCCAAATATTTAAACAATAACATTCATTTTATTCATATCTTTTCAATTGAATTACAAATACATATCACACATCCATCCATTATTTGTAATTACCAATACTCTATATAATTTAATTATTATTAATCAATCACTTCACTTCACTTTCACTTTAGCACTCATGTTATCACTCACTCACGTTTCACGTTCATTTTCATTCTCACCCTCACTATCATATAATCACTCACGTTTTTCATTATTCCATTATCCATAATATCATAATTTCACAATCTGTTAATTAATATTATGAAAATAATATTGATATCTTCAAAGTATCACTTTCACAACATCCCATAACCTATAGGAACTGTTTATTACAAATTTCACAACACATACTCATAACCCCTAATAAACTATAACCTATGTAATTATATCATCATATACAGAAGATATCCCAATAGGGAGTTTCCATCGTGGTGTTTGAAGTTAATTCTTTAATCTTCCTACTTCACTTCTCTCTTTTTGGACAAATATCTTGTAGCTTCACGCGGGTTTATTCCTGAACACACTTCATGGTCCTCTCGGGGATCATGAAGGATAGTCTAGAGGGCAGAGTCATTTCATGAAGTATGCTCTCAGTGATCCCATGAAATGTCTCACTAAGACGCCCTAGGTGAGGGGTTTAGTGGGTCGAACCCCACACTACCCCCGCCTCTCCGGCCGCGCGTTCATTCGGTACTGGAAGGGTGGTCTAATGGTTGGTGCTTCTTGGTGGGGTGGTGGTCTTCTGCTCTGGGGGGCTCTCTATCGGGGCGATTCTAAGGACTAGTTCCTTGGATCGTCCTTGGTGGAGGTTTCTCTGGGGTGGTTGGCCTCCCTCTTGCCGGGGAGTTTACTAACATTGGTCTACTATGCCTAGTGCTAGAATGGGCAGGGAAGGAGATGCGGGGGTGTCTGGTTGTCAGATTCCCCTCACCTGCCCAAAAAAAAAAAAAAAAAAAAAAAAAAAAAAAAAAAAAAAAAGGGTGTTAGGGTGTTAGGGTTAAAATATCTGGGTTTCACTCTGAACTCTAAACTAGATTTTTCAGACCATGTTGAAGAAGCTTGTCGCCGGATTCGCGTCGTGTCCTTTTCTCTACAAAACCTATTCCGAAGCTATAAATTCATGTCACAAAACCATACCAAACTTTACATTAACATTATTCTCTCTATAGCGCTCTATGGTATTCCCGCGTGGTATCATATCTTAAATGAACCACGCTACCATAAACGCTTACAAACATCCATCCGATATACTCTTAATAAAGCTATAGGTTCTTACAGATCCTCCTCACATCTTTCGGTTTATCTGCTAAACAAACTTCCACCTCTTCATCTCATTATATTCAGTCGCATCAACAATTTCTTTAAAATCAGAGAACAATGTGACCCCAACTTTCTGCGGCATCCCCTAAATCGGGATAATAAAACTCTAACTGCCTTTATAACACACATCAAAAACGCAACACATAACGAAATGTTAGAGAGATGGCAAGTGCTCTGGGACCACTCAACTGAGGGTCGTATCACTTACACATTCATACCAGACGTAAGATTGTGGTATGAAAATCGAATACCATACATCTTCTCATCCTATACCACCTCAGTTTTGACCGGGCACGGACCCTTTAAAAAACACATGCACAAAATCGGTAAAACAGATAACTTCATATGCTCAATATGTGACAGCAATGCTATGGGAGACTCGCTTCACTATATATTCCATTGCAATAATCGCATACTACGGACACTGAGAGCACAATGTAGAGCCTCCTTTATAGGGGACTTTACCCCTATAAATGTCTTCAATGGGAACACCAAGGAGGTCCTTCTACACAACTGGACCGCTTTTAGGATACTATCAGACAACATAAACCGATATCTATACTCCCTAACATAAGACCGGCAACAACGAAAACTATATTACCGATCCCTATCATACAATGTCACAAATACATCTTATTATCTTACACTGGTATATCATCCTATATCATGGTAAATAAATTCCGGCAAACGTCTACACTCTGGAAACTCTCCATTACAAGTGATAACAATTCTATATACCTACGATTTACACCCGATATTTATATCACACAAACATTTATTTTATCCACTGAAAATCAAGCATCACATCTACAACACCTCTCATAACAGATCCATATATAAATAATTTTCCCCCCATCGGGGCAATGGTCCTTATTAGGACCCACCATATACACAGAATTGCCCTTTTCAGGGCAAAAATATACATTGGGTCTAGCGGGCGGTTGTCTACACAATTTCCGGCATAGACCGAAGAATATAGATTCACGGGGCATGCCATCATGCCGCTTCCTGGTTCCTATGGGAATCAGGAAGTGAAGATACGTAGGGGCGGAGGCGACAGCCGGAAGCATGCCAGTATTGGTGATCCCTGGCTGCGTCTCCTAAAAAGCCCAGGTGGAGGTTTTAGTGGGTCGAACCCCACACTACCGCCGCGCGTTCGGCCGCGGGGAGCCTTGTCGCGCTGCTTGCCGGCCTTCCGCTTGGGGTTTCCTGGCTGGGGGGGGTGTCCTTCGGTGCCTCTGTCATTCCTCCCGGGGCTCCTCTGGGGACCGTGCCCTTTTCAGGGCTCGGGTGCGCCTGGGGGTGTCCTCGGGGTTTGGTTCTGTCATCCGGGGGGTGCTCGCCTTGGCTCTGAGGCTCCGGTGGGGGTTGGTGCGGTGCCTTGGCTTGCCGGGGAAGGGGTCGCGGCGGTGTCTGGTCTTCAGATTTCCTCCACCAGCCAAAAAAAAAAAAAAAAAAAAAGGGTGTTAGGGTGTTAGGGTGTTAGGGTGTTAGGGGCAGTTGACTGTTAAATTCGGTTAGGAACGCACGCCTACGTGGCTGCTCCTCGTTATATTAGCCTATCCGGTAAACGCGTGTTCGGGGTGCATAGTGCTTATGGTCCACGTGCTCGCGGTGCTGCGGTGTTCAGTCCTGGATATTAATTTCGGTTTTTTCCAATACCCGTGTTCATCAAAAAGGTGATTCAAATTGTGAAAAAATTTGCAGGTTAGAATCATCTGTTGGCATCGTGGCGGTTGGCTGGGTGCGTGCGCCGATCGTGCTGCCTTGGTCGGAGTGGTGAGTGGCGCCATTCGGCGGCGTCCGCCGGAACTATTTTCGCAGTCGTCCCTCGACCGTCAAAATGAATGGTTGTGCCCTAACATAACAAAATATGTCGAAATCATACAAGAGAAGAGCGCCCACTAAAAATCAGGACTCCATCTCTCCCCCTCTACCGGAGGAAAAGGAAAGAAAGGGAACAAAGGCCTTTAAGCCTAATAAAGATGAGGATTCTATTTTTTCTGTAGTGGATGAATCTCCCAAATCATCAACTGTTGAAATAAGCCAAGATGAGGCCACAGTCAACCCAAAAAGGCCTATTTCAGCATTATCAATGGGCTCTAACAATGATCCCTCTAATAATTGCCTTTCTACTATAGTAGTGACGGAGTCTTATAAGAAATTAAAATCTGGATTATCTGATTTATGTAACTATCTAAGACGTAACCAATCATCGAATATCGAGGTAATCCCCCTCGAAGAAACTGCCTCCTATTATAAGAATATTTATAGTGCATATGTACCTTTCAATAAAGATATAAAGCAACTAATAACAGATCATAACAATTCAAATGAAAAGATCTTAAGATTGGAATCAGAGATATTAGAGTTAAAACAACAACAACAATTGCAACAAATAAAACACCAACAACAACAACAAATACAAAATAAGGAGATCAATGACGAGGACACGGGACACAAAAAGGTCTCTTTCTCCAAAGTGCTGGGCAGGAAAGCCAAAAAGTCGACCTCTCAACCAACAGCGATATCCAATCATACGAAAAAATCATATACCATCAAGATTACTGTTAAAAAAGATGGAGCTACAACTGAAGATACCAAATCTCAGTTACAAAATATAAAAAAGGCTATAAATCCAACTCATATGGGAGTGGCAGTACAAAACATCAGGGTTATTGAAAAAAATGCGTACATAACGGTTTCTAACACCAATAATGATAAGGATGCCATAGAAAACTTTAAAAAATCCATAGATTTGGCAACTAAGAACACTTCTAACAATGAAATTCTTATCCCAACAACGCTCCTTGAAGTTACTAATATTGACAACACGCAAAATGAAGATGATATCAAAGAATATCTGAAAACCTATATTAGTGAATATAATTGTAAAATGTTTAAATACATTAATACTAAACAATTTAAAGAAAATGGCTCCAAAGTGATACGATTTGTAGTGGACTCTCATTCAGCTGTGAAAATGCTCCAAAGAAATAATTTTCGTTTCGGTTGGCAACGTTGTTACATAAAATCTGTGATCTCTTTGAGAAGATGTTTCAAGTGCCACCAGTTAGGTCATATAAGGGCCTTCTGCCCTAACAAGGACATTGATCGCACTGACATGTGCACAAGGTGCGGATGGGAAGGTCACATTTATCGTGATTGCACCAATGACCCAGTAAGTGTTCCATGTAGATTTGATCTAAAAAATGAAAATTTCAGACATTTTTGTGGTTCCAAGGACTGTCAACACGCCAAAGACATTAAGGAAAGGATCAACTCCAGAAAGAAGAGTAGCGTAAATAATAAGAAATAGTCTTTATATATGCATTTCTCTGTGATATGATTATTTATTTATTTATCTAAAATTTAATATAGTTATAACACGTTCACATGTTTTGTTGCCCATATTGGCAACATATATTAATCCGTTCTGGCCCCTATTGGCCTCTTGATTTGTTAATTTATTTATTTAAAATATTTATCTAGTTCAGTTAATTATTTAACTATTTAATGTATCAATTTTATATATAATTGTAAGATATAATTGTAAATGAGGTTACCTTCTCTTGATCGGATGGTGAGAGCCAGCTGTCGGTACATTATCGGCACATGGTTGCTTACCGGTCCTATGAGGCTCCAAATCACTTGAATATTGATATGTGATTATGCTGGTGATATCATGGGAGGCACTTACCCTAAGATGGTCGCAGATCCAGTATGCCGGGCGATCTTTGCTTCCCGGTATAATACCGGCCAGTAAATCTATCTTCTCGATACGTGATAATTTACGCGTCGATATTACCTGCTAAACGGGATATAGGATCCTAAATCGATATATCTATAATACGGTAAAAGAGGTAACTTACCGACATCTCCTCTTATGGTCTTCAGCAATGTGAATTGACTTTATATTAATAATTTATCTATATGTGCCTACTTACCTGCGGGAACCGGTGTGGAGTCCTGGTCCTGATCCTTTGGGGCTGGGGCGCTGCTCCTGGACACCTATAAAATTAAAAATGTGAATATTATTGTAATATTGAGCCTAACCATAAGATGAAGTTCTGCGAACTCCTTCGCCAATACACAGCGCTTTTGCGCACCCCTCCGTCGGGAGGTAAATGGCCTTTATTAAGGCCAATAAATAAATAAATTTCATAGTTGGTCCCTCTTAGGGCCAATTAAATACATGGGGTCTTTTGTGGGGGATTGTGTTTACAATTTCCGGCATGGACCGACGACATTAAATTCACGGGGCATGTTCGCATGCCGCTTTTTGCTCCCCTCGGGGAATAGGAAGCGAAGATACGTAGGGGCGGGGGCGTCAGCTGGAAGCATGCCAGAGCTGGTGATCCCTGGCTGCGTCCCCTAAAAAGCCCAGGTGGAGGTTTTAGTGGGTCGAACCCCACACTACCGCCGCGCGGTCGGCCGCGGGGAGCCCCGCGCGCTGCTTGCCGGCCTTCCGCTTGGGGTTTCTTGGCTGGGGGGGGGGGTGTCCTTCGGTGCCTCCGTCATTCTTCCCGGGGCTCCTCTAGGGACCGTGCCCTTTTCAGGGCTCGGGTGCGCCTGGGGGTGTCCTCGGGGTTGGTGCTGTCATCCGGGGGGTGCTCGCCTTGGCTGGGGGCTCCGGTGGGGGTTGGTGCGGTGCCTTGGCTCACCGGGGAAGGGGGGGCGGCGGTGTCTGGTCTTCAGATTTCCTCCACCAGCCCAAAAAAAAAAAAAAAAGAAGGGTGTTAGGGTGTTAGGGTGAGTTCGGCACTGGTTTTAGTTCGGCGCTGTTGTGCTTTTACCTTGCTCTACATTATTTGGTTGGAAAAGTGGTTTTATTTGGTTTCTGTGGGCCATCAGTGATATCATTGTGTTCCTGACTCTCTGCCGGTTATTCTGTTATATAAAGTTTCGTTTTCTCTTTGGTATTTTTTGAGTTTTCGGGCTTTTATAGAATCTCTGGTTTTGTGTCTCACCCTTTGTTCCGGGTGTTTTGAGGGTCGGCGCGCTGTTGTTGGTGGTGCATTGTCTCTGATTGGCTACTTGTGTCGTCAGTGGGATTTCATCCAATCGTGGAGCGTGGTTTTTGGTGACGTGGCGCTTTGCTGCTTCAGGGTCGTGTCCTCTTTTTGGGGGTTCCTTGAAATAATAATTTATAAGTTTACCTATAAATTATATATTTTATCAATGTTCTTATATATAAATCATGTCTAAAGAAGATCCTTCCCTGAATCCTGATGATCACATCAGTATTAGTGATGAGGATAATGAGGATAGTGAAACAAAGGCTCTGAGTAAGCTATATGATCGTAGTTTTACTCCTGATAGAAACTTCCAGAATTCGGATGCTGATGTTGATGCTGATGATCCTGAACCACCCCCTGCAACAGAAATTATAGATGCTGCTATAAAGGATACTTTTTTGATAAGGTCTGGTTTAAAATCTTCGTCCTCCATGTTGTTGGGGAAGAAACAAAAAGATAGGGATTCTGAAATCCGAAGGTCTCGTGAAGAAAGCAGAGATGTTAGCAGATCTAAATTTAGAAAATGTGGAACTAGAAGTCCTATAGATCCGGTGAGTCCTACACCAAATTCTGAAATTATTAATATGGATGTTTATAGGAATGACAAATTTGAGGATTTGCCTGCTGATCCATTTGCTTGTATAAGATATTGTACCTTGGGTTATTCCAATTGTTCTGCCCTTATGGTAACATATTATAACGATATGGTGTCTATGCGTGATTCCTTGTCTACCGGTCTGAAATATCTGAATGGTATTATGAACTCTGTTGAGACTATACAATTACAACACCAAAAGGATCTGAAAGAGAAGGATGATATTATTAGTGCCTTAAGAGAGGAAATTTGTAAACTTACAACTACAAATGTTACTAAACCAGTCATTACTAGTGATGTTATTATTAAAAATACCTCCGATAGTGTTCCTTTATACTCCAATCTTGTTAATAAGAGAGATTTTCCAAGTCTTCCAGCTCGTGAGAGCAAGAACAACTTCAAGAATCATAAGAGCAAACGTGGTCAAGCACCCTCAACTTCTGCTAGTAATAAAGATGCTACTGGTTCTTCCTCCGTTCCCTCTGGGACGACTGTTAAAACTGACATCAAGAAGAGGAAGCCTTTAAATAAATTATTAAACGTCAATCCCTTTGTTCATAATGCAGTAAGAGTTGTTGCTGATACTGTTATTAATGAAAATGGTGATACAATTACAAAGATGAATAAGGATATTATTCAAAATATCATTCAAAAAGTTAATCCTGAGGCCTTGGGAGTTAATATGAAAAGGATTAGACATGCAAACAATGGTGATACTATCTTTGAGATTGGAAACACGGATTCGGAGACTATTGAAAAATTTAAATCTGAGATTGATAAGGCAGTTGATGGTAGGACTTCTGTATTGAAGCATATTCCGACAGCTTTATTGGAGATTGACAACATTCCTGGATATTATGCTGATGAGGATATTGGAGAAATGCTTAAGACTGGCCTTTCTAAGCTAAATATTGAGATGGTTGGTTTTAGATTCCTTTTTTCTAGACAGTTAAACTCAGGTACTAAGGTGGCGAGATTCGTAATTAATAAATCTGCCTCTGCCAAATTGATGGAAATCAAGAAAATGAATATGAGTTGGACTATTGGTAACTTCAAGGAGGTTAGCTCTAAGAAAAGATGTAAAAGATGCCTACAAGTAGGGCATCTTGCTAATATTTGTTCACACAAAGATGACAGATCTGGAACGTGCTTTAAGTGTGGGTGTACTGATACTCACAATTTCTCCATATGTCAACGTGATCCTGTATGCATCCCTTGTAAGGTGGACCTGGGTCTGGATGATCATAGGCATTTCACTGGGTCAAAAAAGTGTCATCATCTGGAAAGGATTGTCAAAAGTCTGCAGATGACCCATTCTTGAGATTTTTCCAGGTTAATGTGAACAACTCTGGTGACTCTCTTAACTTGATGATCGAGGAGTCTTTCAGGTTCACGGTGGATGCGATATTGGTATCTGAACATCCCTATAAAAGATCCTCTATTATTACCAATTCCTCTCTGGATCTTAATAGTGGTCTTATGCTGATCAACAAGAGGATTCCCTTCAAAAAAGTCGATCAAGGGAGTTTTTACTCTGTATCAAAGATACATAACCTCTTTGTGGTGTCTCTATATATTTCACCAAGGAGTGACGTTGATATTGAGAGGGTTATGGCTGATCTGACTATCCTTACTCACAAATATAGGAGATTTCCTTTGTTGATTGGTGGTGACTTTAATGCACGTTCTATCACTTGGGGTGATTCCAATACGAATGATCGTGGGCAATTGTTGGCAAACTTCTTCATGGATCAGAGACTGCACATTCTTAATCATGGTAATGCTCCAACGTTCAGCTCAGCTCGTGGATGCTCGGTTATTGACCTCACTCTGGTAAATGACAAGGCGATGAGTGTTTTTGATTTTCTTTGGAGAGTCATATACGAAAGGGAAAACTTGAGTGATCACAACACCATTGTCATCACTTTGACACTCAAGAAACGGTTCACCAACACTCACTGTGGATCTCATAGGATTCCCTACATCTTGGACGAGGATATCTATAAATGGTCCTTTGATTTGGAGCGTCTTCCTGTCTTTGACTTAAATTTTAAGTGGCTGTTGAGCAGAGACGACGATGATTCTATCCAGGACTCCTACAATATTATCAACACTATTGTTATGGCCTGTAATAACACTTTTACTGTGTTGGATCCTGCTGAGCCTCCAAATAAGAGGAAATCCTTCTGGTGGTGCGCCGATCTGTCATTATTGAAGAGGGAGGTTAATGCCTTGAGACGTAGGATTCTTTCTGCTTCTACTGCATTGAGAGCTACTGACGCTTACCATGATTTGATCAATGACTATACTCTTGCTAAGAGACGCTTCAAGGAGATGATTTCCAACAAGAAGAATGATGCCTGGCTTCGCTTAGCCTCTACGCTTCAGGATAATCCATGGGGTCTGCCGTACAAGATTGTAATGAGGAAACTGTCATCGAAGAATGTTGTTCTTCTGGAAGAGGATCTTGATCGAGTTGTCTCCGAGCTGTTTCCTGTTAGCAATTCTGGATATCTATTGTTGGACACCAATGACATGCCTGCAGATTTGGAAATTCCTCCTTTGACGGATTTTGAGGTTACCTCTGCTGTCAAGGGTTTGCGAAATCAGGCGGCACCGGGACTGGATGGTCTTTCCGTTCCCGTGGTTAAGTATCTAATCATGAATAATTTACAATTATTCCGGGAGACCTTTCAGTTTATGATTTTTAATGCGTACATACCTGACGTCTGGAAGAAGCAGAAACTTGTTCTCTTTGAGAAGAAGGATTCTGTCAAAATGCGTCCTATCTGTCTGATATCTAATCTGTCTAAGGCACTGGAGAGTATTATTAAAGTCAGGTTGAATTTACATTCGTTTGCTATCGGAATGTTTGAGCATAGACAGTATGGTTTTAGATCGGGTATGTCTACCGTTGATGCGGTTAAGAAACTTTTCCAGTGCTGTGACAGGTTGGATCCAGTCACGGGACGCACTATAGTTACGAGGATCAACTCTATCATTTTATTGGATATTTCCAATGCATTCAACAGCGTTGAGCATAGGACTATTATTTCCAACATGATAAAATTTCACTTTCCAACTTATTTAATCAGATTTATCAGGGAATATCTACGCAACAGATCCATTATTTCGTTCAATAGTTATTATCAAAAGTCCTATGCTTACAATAGGGGGGTTCCACAGGGATCAGTTCTTGGTCCTTTCTTGTGGAATATAGCCCTTAATGATATTTTTGATCTTCCACTACCAAGGGGAGCGTCCTTGATCGCGTTTGCGGATGACCTTGCGTTGGTTGTCCAGGGTGTTTCGCCGTGGTCGGTTAAGTGCCTGGTTGAGGACTCCCTAAATCGGATACATGGCTTTCTCTCTCAAAAGAATCTCTCAATTTCGTGGGATAAGACGCACGCTGTTATAAATTATGTATATCGGCATCCCTATATTGACAGGCTCTACTTTCAGATTCAGGGTCGGAGAATTATTCCTGAGCCCTCTGTAAAGTATTTAGGGTTTATGTTAAATGCGAGGCTGACTTTTACCGATCACGTTCGAATGGTCTGTTCGAAGATTCGACGAGTCACATATTGTCTCAGCAATTTATTCAAGTCATGTCGGGCTCTTTCTGCTAATCAGATTAAACTTTATATTAATATTGTATTGTCAATTGCCCTTTATGGGATACCGGCGTGGTATCACGTCCTCAATGATACTCGTTATCATAGTCAGCTTCGAACGGCCATTCGGATTTCTTTGATCAAATCGATTGGTGCATATAGGACAGTTTCGCATGATGCTCTATTCCTGTTACATAAACTCCCTCCGTTGCAGCTTATTATCTTTAAGCGCATTAATAACTTTTTTGTAATCAGAGAACGATGCGACCATCGTGTCTTACAGCATCCTCTGAATAGGGAAAATAGAGCGTTGCGTACTTTGATTTCGCAGATCAAACGTATCACTGAGATTGAGGTTTTTGAGAGATGGCAAGGGCTATGGGATCAATCCGATCTTGGTAGAATCACATACTTCTTTATTCCGGACGTCAGAGTGTGGTCTGCGGACAGGTCGTCTGTCATGCTCTCGTCCTGTACTACATCTGTTATAACTGGACACGGTCCATTTGATAAATATCTCTTTAAAATAGGTAAAAGGGAGAGTCCCATATGCACGCTTTGCGACAGTGGGAGTGTTGGCGGCTCTCTGCACTGTATTTTCAGGTGCCAAAACGATGTTGTATCGAGGCTTCGAAATGTCTGTCTAGAGTCATTTGTAGGGGATTTTACTCCTGAAAATGTTTTTTGCGGTGGTGATGACCAGACGGTCAACTGGGCGGCTTTTCGTGGTCTCTGTGAGGGAGTCTGCCGATATTTGTACTCTCTCCGGTAGTTACAGGTTCGGGAGGGGATGGAGGGGGCTTTCTGTCTCTGGAGGTTCTGGTGTCCCTTCTCAAATTATATTATATTTATTTATTATATATTTTATATAATTTTATAGTTTATTATAGTCTTTTTCTACACTCTTTATGGTACATTCTGCGTTCACAGTTGTTATGCACTTTTGTACTCTTATATATATTTATTATTATTGCTATTTGTTCATACCTACTCTTATAGTTATGGAGTCCTCCTCTTTGTAGGGGATCTCGTGCTTTCAGCACTAACTATAGCGCTCATAGTTATATGATGGGGTTTCTGTCCCATTATATATCTTACCGTTGAGGGGTCTCTTGCCAGCGATGGTTTATATTCATGGGGTCTTTCATGTTTGGGGGGGGATTTTTGTTGATCTTTCCGGCATAGACCGAAGAATTAGAGACTCGGGGCATTTTCTTTTATGTCGCTTCCTGGTTTACTTGGGGACCAGGAAGTAGTGATATCTTAGGGGCAGAGGTGCAGTTAGAAGCATGCTTCGCGGCGATCCCTGACTGCATCTCAGAATACGCCCAGGTGGTGGTTTTAGTGGGTCGAACCCCACACTACCACTGCACCGTTCGCCTCTTGAGCCGGGTGTGCTGAAAGGCATACTTGGGGGGGAGTTTTCCCGCCTGTGCTCCTTGAGCTGGGCGAGTATTCCGCCGGGGGTGTAACAACCTTCGACGGATGCTCGCCATGTGCTCGGTGCACGGTGGGGGTATGTAGTTAGGCCCCTGGCTCGGGTTGAGGGTGGTGCAGTGGTGTCTGATTATCAGATTTCCACCACCAGCCAAAAAAAAAAAAAAAAAAAAAAAAAAAAAAAAAAAAAAAAAGGGTGTTAGGGTGTTAGGGTGAGTCTGGTCGGTATCCGGTGGCGAACCCACGTTCTTTGGCGTCGCTCTGAGTCTGAGTTCTTTCGGGAGTGCCCTGTAATAGTTGTGATTGAGTGTGTAGGCTCATTGCATCCGTCGTGCCGTGTATCTCACTTTGAGATATTAATCTCCGTTTTTCCGACATCCTGTGTCCTAAAATAAGTGTTTTAGTGCGTTGGAAAAACGTTGAGGTTAGATTGCCGTTGGCAGTTCTGGCAATTCCGAGGGGGCTGCGTGCGCAGCTTGGGCGCTTGCCGGAATGGTGTGAGTGGCGCCATCGTGTGGTAGTCTCGGATACTATTTGGCGCAGTCGGCCATCTGACTTCGCCTACGTAGGTTGGAATCTCTAACCTAATATGTCAAAATCTGACAAGAAAAGAGTTCTTGCAGATACGAGGAGTATCTCTTCGTCGTCGCTTGATAGTGATGTCAAGAGATCCAAGCAGGAGATGGTGACGATATCCTTGTTGGATGAAGATGGCCCGCCTGTTGAAATAGTGGAAAATCGTTCTGCGTGTGGTGCATCATTGGCCAGCTCTGAGATGAGTTCCTCTTCCTCAAAGACGATTTATAATACTGTTTATCCTGGGACACCGTGCTATAAGGCCTTCATGAGTTTTAATGAGATGCGTGATGCATTTACTGACATTTGGAAGTATTCTAGAGGTGGTGGGGATGACCCGGAGGGTTTTGTGTGTGCGACTTTTTGGAAATATTTTGAATCTGTTTCTAAGTGTTATAAATCTTTCAGATCTGACTTCTATGCGCTTAATTCTGATTATAATGATATGCTTGCAGAGATCAGGGATCTTCGATGTGAGATTATTGCTGAAAAAAGGAAAAATGCCGAATCAGTTGTACAAAATAAGGACACAGGATTTGATGGACTATCCTTTTCCACGGTGGTTAAGAACAAAAAGAAGAAAAATCTTAATAAGAGTATTTCAAGAGATAAAACCTCTACACCGAAGATGGATACAAAGGCATGTACAGTGAAGATCACTGTTTCAAAGGAGGGTGCCACCTCCGATGATTCAAAAGCTCAGCTGGATAATATCAAGAAAGCTATCAATCCCACAGCAATGGGGCTAAAAGTTAAAAACGTTAGAGTAGTTGACAGAAACGCGTATATTACTGTTGAAAATATGGGAAATGATGATAAGATCTTGAAAGATTTTAAGAAGTCTATTGATGAAGTGACAAGGGATGAGGCGGAGACTATGATTCTCACTCATACCGCCTTATTAGAAATTAGAAATATAGATTGTCTACAGGATGACGAAGATATTCTCCGGAGTGTGACAGATTATGTCAAACAGTATAAAAGTGCTTGTTTTAAATTTATTTCAATTAGACAGTATAGTGCCGGTGGTTCTAAATCTGCTAGGTTTGTGGTAGACACAAAATCTGCGGATGTCATGTTGAGGAGGAATGATTTTTGCTTTGGATGGCAAAAATGCTACATCCATAAAGTACAGTCTTTGAGGAGATGCTTTAAGTGTCATCATTTAGGACATATTCGTGCATATTGTACAAACAAAAACATCGACAGATTATCAAAGTGCACTAGGTGTGGTGGCGAAGGTCACCAATATAAAGACTGCAATAGTGATCCTGTGTGTATTCCATGCAGGGATGACTTAAAATTCGACAAGTTCAAGCACTTCTGTGGTTCAAAGGAATGCAAACACGCTAAGGAGGTTAAGGACAAGATAAACTCCAAAATGAAAGACTCCAGACTGGTGAATAAATAGTTTTTATTTATTTCTTATCACATTTTCATACTCTAGTGTGTGCTTGAATGATAGTGCCTATATATTATTTATTTATTTATATATTTATATATTTATATGTATTTTGTTACATTTTATCTGAGTTATGTTTTGTGTATATATTTATAGTGTTAGTATGCCATTATTCACTCCTATTGGTGATTATGGTCGGCCCCTATTGGCCTAATTTTATATTTTTACTTATTTATTTGTTTACTTATTTATTTATTTTATGATTTATTTTTATATACGGGTGATTTACTTACCTGTTGGATCCTGTGATACACTTAATTATGCGGACTGTGTGTTATCGACGGTTGCCTGTCGGTAACAGTTTTTAAAGTGTGATGATAACTTACCTTGTTGGTGATTTATCATCTGATATATTGAGTTGCCCGAATGGTTTTAATGGACGTTTCCTCTGCAGTCGGTATTTCATTGCTGCTGTGGGTAATCGTCTGTAATTTTTAAATGTGAGATTTTTGCCGTGTTTCTTAAACATGGGAAATTCCTTTTTCTTAAAGGATTGTATTTTTACCTGCGCGTTGTCCCTCGGTCCGGGTGGTGTCGTCCTTCCTTCCTTCCTGTCGCTGGGTCCTGGTTTCCTTCGGGGGCTGGTTCCTGGTGGTGGGGGGGGGGGGTCCCCCTTCCGTCCGGGGTCAGCGCCTGTAAAATAAAGATGGTTTTTATAGATAACTCTTCGAGAGAGAGATATAAGCGGGGGCTTTTCCGCTTCCTCACCTTCGGGTGTGTCAATCAGCCCTTTTAAGGGCTAACATAATAATTCGAGAGACAACCGCCCTTTTTAGGGCGAATAAAGACTTTGGGTTTTTTCTGGGGTGGTTCCTGTCGTGGTTTGAACCGATTTTGTAGATTCTCGGGGCATTTTCGTATGCCGCCCTCAGGTCCCCTTGGGGATGTGGGGTCGTAGATCTTAGGGACAGAGGCGCAGTCAGAAGCATGCCGAGGGGCGATTCCTGATTGCGTCTCATAATAAGTCCAGGTGGTGGTTTTAGTGGGTCGAACCCCACACTACCACTGCACCGCTCGCCTCATTGAGCCGGGTGTGCCGAAAGGCGCGCTTGGGGGGTGTGCGTGACTCTGCGGAGTGATGATGCCACAAGCTGAAAATAGAATTGGTCAGGAAGAAATGAACTAAAGTACACTAAAGCTTGGAGAAATTACTGAAATTATATTTTGATTCTTTGCATACAAAATAATACACCTGGAATTAAGTTTAAGAATGACACCCAAAAGTAGTAACGGAGCAATCAGCTCTGCTGACAGCCCGAGATCGGCCCACTATCAGAAATTAGCCAATCGGCTGGCGAAATGACTAAATTCCGATAGGAGCACGGAATGCACCAACTCCTCTAAGAGTTAGTAATGGAGTCTGATGAGACCGCGGCTGCCAAGTGTCAGGACTGGCTGACGACTTGGAGTATCCAGGTGGCGGAATGCCTAGCAAGGAGCCCTTGCGAACGGCAGGAGGGTGTCTTCGACCAAGAGCCTTGGCTAAGACAGGTGTGGCTAGTAGGGACAGATCTCCGAGAGCCTCCGAAATCTGATTGGGTAGAAGGATGACTGGATACTGCGATGGGAGTGAGCTTGATCGCTAGTGATAAGAGAACGTTGTCCTCTTATCACTAGCGAGAAGCGCTGGCCATGGGCCTTATAGGAGCGCCACGCGGGCCTAGCCATCTAGCGGGCGGTGGCCGAACTAGGGGCTATCTCGCACAGGGGGTGTGTTTCCCGCGTGTGCTCCTTGAGCTGGGCGAGTATTCCACCGGGGGTGTATCAACCCCCGATGGATGCTCGTCATGTGCTCGGTTCACGGTGGGGGTGCGTAGGTAGGCCCCTGGCTCGGGTTGAGGGTGGTGCAGTGGTGTCTGTCTTCAGATTTCCACCACCAGCCAAAAAAAAAAAAAAAAAAAAAAGGGTGTTAGGGTGTTAGGGTGTTAGGGTGTTAGGGTAGTTTCAGTCTAGGAATTGGTCGGGAAGGTCGTCTTCTGGTGCCGCTCCTCGTCTTTTGCTATTCTGACGGTCGTTTCGTTCCTCGCGGATCTCGGTTTGTGCTCAGTGGATGCGTTTGTCTCTCAGCTTCTTGAGAATATAATAATCTGGAAAATCGAGATATCATTATTGGCAATATTCATCATTTTCCGGATATTTCGGTCTGCTGTCATTTTCTGCTGGGATCCGTTCCTACTTTTCGAATTCCCGTTCGGTGGTGATCGGCGTGACTCGTTGAGCTCCGGATTTCTGGCTTCTCCGATTGGCCTAATCGTTGGGATTGACGCTCTCGACGTATAGGACGCTTCCAAAGTTACTGAGGTGCTCTGACGTCACTTCGTCTGGTTGACGTCTCTGGTGTGGCGGGACAATATCTGTGAGTCCTGATACTAGAAAAAACAAATTATACTTCAGCTATAAATGAGTTTATTGTATATCATATTATACAATGACCACTAAACGTAGACCAAAAAGGAAGTATACTTCCAAGACAAAAAATCCACACGTTATTAGTGATTCTGGGTCCGACAGCTGTGGTCCCCTAAATGAATCTAATATTTCAAATCTTTCCAAAAGCCCAATAAAACAGGGCGAATCCTCTGAAAACGAATCTGATGTCGAAAACCCTGCACCATATACATCAGCAAATAATAGTCCAGTTACTTTCAAAAATCCATCTCCAAATAATCAATATATAAACCCTCAAATATTAGAACCGGCTATTTCAAATATCGATGTCAACACAAAAAAAACAGATATAAATTTAACAACAACTCAGGGAGAGATATCTATACTCCCAACTACAAACATAGAAAATATAGATAATTATGACAATATACCAATGGATACTACACTCGGCTTACCTATGGAATACTCCATCTCGGTGGATAAAAAGAGCACTCCTATCCCTCACAATAAAACTCCCAGCAAAACCCAGGATTCACCTATAAACAAATATGCAATGGGTAATATAAATTATAATATCGAAAACATAAACGATTGTAAAACTACTATAATAGATCTGATACACAATGAGGCTATGATGATAGCATATCATGATAATTTTCCTAAAATGCGTAAAGTCCTATCCCTCAACCAAAAATTACAAATCACTCTTATAGATGCACTTACAAACATTGAGAACAATTCAAATAAACTATTAGCACAAAAAGATAAACAAATTTCCAAATTACAAGATGAATTATCAAAATTAAAAAATGTACAAATTGCCACAAATACTAATAAACCTTGCATAACACAGGACATCACAATAAAAGAACCACAGCTACTTACATACTCTAACGTTGTAACAAACACCCATGCAGGCACAAATAACAATATCATCAAAGAATCTAAAAATAACTATAGAAATCATAAAAGTAAAAAAAATGTAGGCCCACCTAACCCAAATCTGGCACATCCCTCTACATCCACAAATATTTCAAATTTCGTTAAAAACATTGAATCCACCGGAAATAAAAAGAATTCTCGGTTATGGAATAACAACCCCCATACTGAATGCGCGATCAGGGTGAGATCGATTGGATCAACTACTGAAGAAAAACTAAAAAACAATATCGATATAATAAAACAAATAAAAAACAACATCAATCCTATAGAGCTAGGTATTGATGTCAAACGCACTAGATACATCAAAGATAATGACATTATTTTCGAAATTACCAATAAAGATCCGGAAGTAGCATGTAAATTTTCGGAAGCCATAAAAAATGCTCTTCAAAATAAAACGGAGGTCCGTCCTTTAATACCAACTACTCTGCTAGAGATTGAAAATGTTCCAGAATACTGGAATGACACAGAAACAAACATACAAATCAAAAATACCCTCACTGCTTTACAAATTAATACATCACAATACAGATACTCACACTCAAAAATCCTTCCCAGACGTGACAAGGTCGTAAGAATCATACTGGACAAAATATCCGCAAACAAATTAACAAATCAAAAAATTATAAACCTTGACTGGAGCAAATGCCCAATTAAAGAAGTAATAAGCAACAAAAAAATGCAGCAGATGTCATCAAATGGGACATATAAAAAATACCTGCAAACATAACAACGACAGATCCCACATCTGTCCTAGATGCGCATCCGACAACATCCATGATTTTAATAACTGTAGATCAGATCCAGTATGTATTCCCTGCAAGATGGACCTCAACTTGGATGATTGTCAACACTTTACAGGGTCAAAAAACTGCAAGCACTGGGAGAACGTTCGTCTCGACAACCTAAAAATGCATTAAAATTACTCCAACTTAACTTAAACAATTCAGGAGATGCCTTTAATCTCCTTCTTGATCAGGCCTTTAAATCTGAAGTAGATCTATTAATAATATCAGAACACCCCTTCAAAAGATCCTCAACCATAACGAATTCCTCCATAAATTTGAATGCAGGCATAGTACTCGTAAATAAGGCCATTCCATATAAAAATGTAGACAGGACAAATTTTTTCTGCACTTCTAAAATACAAGACATATACATAACATCCTTATACTTTCCTCCAAAGGCCTCTGTGAATATTTTAACAATACTAGAAGAACTGAATATTATAATCCATAAATACCATCGTGATCCAATCATCATCTCTGGAGATTTCAATGCTCGCTCTATAACCTGGGGTGACACTATCACAAATCGGCGTGGAGATATCATACAAAAATTTATTGAAGAGAATTCCTTAAATCTCCTTAATACTGGGAATACACCAACATTTGCCTCCCATAGAGGATGGTCCATCATAGACTTAACTATAGCTAACAACAAAGCAAAAAGTTTATACAACATAAAATGGCAAATATTACATACATCAGAAAACTTATCTGATCACAACACCATCGAAGTTCTCATCAGACCAAGGAATCCCTCCATTAAACAAAGAACAACCAAATCCAACTCTCACATTGACGTTACACCTAATCCGGATATCCATAAATGGTCCTTTAAGACCTCCTCAATGGATCTATTAGACCTAAACTTTAAATGGACCCTTCCACCTGTAAATGAAAATGAAGATGATGATCCCACACACAACATTCACAATATATTACATACTATTGTTGATTCCTGCAACGCCACTTTCTCAAGAATACCGTTAATACCTGACACTAATTCTCGAAGATCATACTGGTGGAACGACTCCCTCACCAATATTAAAAACCGATTAAATTTCTGTCGAAGAAAAATCCTCAATGCAGATGAAACCTTCACGAAGTCACATGTATACCTTGCTCTCCTCAAGGAATATGCCAGTGGTCGAGTGACTTTTAAGAAAAACATTCGTACTGCGAAGGATCAAGCCTGGCGGGATCTTACATCCACGTTGAGGGACAATCCATGGGGATTACCATATAAGATAGTCCTGCAAAAACTGTCCTCAAAATGTGTTGTTCTTACTGAGGGTGATTTGATTGATACTATCAAAGAACTATTTCCTACTAAATGCAAACAGAGTATGCCTCATGAATTCTATAACCTACCAGAAGAAATATTAATTCCTCCATTCACTCTAGATGAGATGACTTCGTCCACTAGAAGATTAAGAAATAAAGCAACACCAGGCTTGGACGGACTTTCAGTTCCAACTGTAAAATCCCTGATATTACAAAATGCCAACACTTTTCTAAATATGTATAATTATCTAATCACACAAAATTATATACCACCCTCATGGAAATCTCAAAAACTGGTTCTTTTCGCTAAGAAAAACTCTGATAAATTTAGGCCAATCTGTTTAATCTCTAACCTGTCAAAGGTTCTTGAGGTTATGGTTAAAACGAGAGTCAACATACATTGTCATGGGAACGGGATGTTTGAAGAGAGACAGTTTGGATTTCGGTCGGGTCTCTCCACAGTGGATGCTGTGAAACGGCTTTTCATTGGTTGCAACAGAAGGGATCCAGACTCTGGACGAATCATAGTAACGAAAATCAATGCAATAATCCTACTGGATATAAGCAATGCGTTCAATAGCATCGAACATGCAGATATTATAGAGGGTATGATCAGATATGGTTTCCCGCCATATTTGATCAAATTTGTAAGAAACTATTTGTCGGATCGATCCCTTATTGTCTATAACAATCTGTACTACAAATCATTCAAATATGATAGAGGAGTACCACAAGGTTCCGTTCTCGGTCCACTCTTGTGGAACATTGGATTCCATGATATTTTCGATATACAACTACCATCCGGCATAACATTGATCGCATTTGCGGACGATCTAGCTGTTGTCGTTCAGGACACATCCCCATCAACATTGAAATTTAGAGTCGAGACTGCCATCTCCCGGATTTTTGATCACTTAAAATCTAAATTCCTAAATATCTCATGGGGTAAAACACAAATATTATTAAACTACAGTTATAGACACCCACAGATACACAATTTGTCCTTTACGTTTAACAACCAAATAATTCATCCAAATAAAACAATAAAATATCTGGGTTTTACTCTGAACTCTAAACTAGATTTTTCAGACCATGTTGAAGAGGCTTGTCGCCGGATTCGCGTCGTGTCCTTTTCTCTACAAAACCTATTCCGAAGCTATAAATTCATGTCACAAAACCATACCAAACTTTACATTAACATTATTCTCTCTATAGCGCTCTATGGTATTCCCGCGTGGTATCATATCTTAAATGAACCACGCTACCATAAACGCTTACAAACATCCATCCGATATACTCTTAATAAAGCTATAGGTTCTTACAGATCCTCCTCACATCTTTCGGTTTATCTGCTAAACAAACTTCCACCTCTTCATCTCATTATATTCAGTCGCATCAACAATTTCTTTAAAATCAGAGAACAATGTGACCCCAACTTTCTGCGGCATCCCCTAAATCGGGATAATAAAACTCTAACTGCCTTTATAACACACATCAAAAACGCAACACATAACGAAATGTTAGAGAGATGGCAAGTGCTCTGGGACCACTCAACTGAGGGTCGTATCACTTACACATTCATACCAGACGTAAGATTGTGGTATGAAAATCGAATACCATACATCTTCTCATCCTATACCACCTCAGTTTTGACCGGGCACGGACCCTTTAAAAAACACATGCACAAAATCGGTAAAACAGATAACTTCATATGCTCAATATGTGACAGCAATGCTATGGGAGACTCGCTTCACTATATATTCCATTGCAATAATCGCATACTACGGACACTGAGAGCACAATGTAGAGCCTCCTTTATAGGGGACTTTACCCCTATAAATGTCTTCAATGGGAACACCAAGGAGGTCCTTCTACACAACTGGACCGCTTTTAGGATACTATCAGACAACATAAACCGATATCTATACTCCCTAACATAAGACCGGCAACAACGAAAACTATATTACCGATCCCTATCATACAATGTCACAAATACATCTTATTATCTTACACTGGTATATCATCCTATATCATGGTAAATAAATTCCGGCAAACGTCTACACTCTGGAAACTCTCCATTACAAGTGATAACAATTCTATATACCTACGATTTACACCCGATATTTATATCACACAAACATTTATTTTATCCACTGAAAATCAAGCATCACATCTACAACACCTCTCATAACAGATCCATATATAAATAATTTTCCCCCCATCGGGGCAATGGTCTTTATTAGGACCCACCATATACACAGAATTGCCCTTTTCAGGGCAAAAATATACATTGGGTCTAGCGGGCGGTTGTCTACACAATTTCCGGCATAGACCGAAGAATATAGATTCACGGGGCATGCCATCATGCCGCTTCCTGGTTCCTATGGGAATCAGGAAGTGAAGATACGTAGGGGCGGAGGCGACAGCCGGAAGCATGCCAGTATTGGTGATCCCTGGCTGCGTCTCCTAAAAAGCCCAGGTGGAGGTTTTAGTGGGTCGAACCCCACACTACCGCCGCGCGTTCGGCCGCGGGGAGCCTCGTGCGCTGCTTGCCGGCCTTCCGCTTGGGGTCGTTGGCCGTGGGGGGTATCCTTCGGTGCCTTCATCTTTCTTCCCGGGGTGCCGCTGGGGACCGTGCCCTTTTCAGGGCTCGAGTGCGCCTGGGGGTGTCCTCGGGGTTGGTGCTGTCATCCGGGGGGTGCTCGCCTTGGCTGGGGGCTCCGGTGGAGGTTGGTGTGGTGCCTTGGGTCGCCGGGGAAGGAGGCGCGGCGGTGTCTGGTCTTCAGATTTCCTCCACCAGCCAAAAAAAAAAAAAAAAAAAAAAAAAAAAAAAAAGGGTGTTAGGGTGTCTTCTCACCTGTGTGTGAGCGTGTGTGGATCGTCTCCGTGTCGACCTGGTTGAAGATTCTGATTTTCAGCTAATTAGGGCTTTCTATCCAGTTCTTTTGTGCTCGGTGCTTTTCATTAGTGATAGTGTATCTGTGGAAATGAATGCAGCCATTTATATTAATAAATGGTGTAATTATTGATAATTAATTAGTTTCCATTATTCGTGAAAAATTCACAGACCTGCAGTGGTTTTCCGCGCGGCTGTCACGTGGGATTGCTCCTGGCCAATCGCGAGTGATTTTATGGAAATCTGATAAAGTGATTAGCTGTTATCAAACTATCAGATGACTTCTGGCCAATAAAGGACACGCTTAGACATCTTTTTACTCAGGTGTGCTCATCATAAAGGTGACCTTATCGTCCTTTTTTCCTTTGTTCTCCTATGATAACAATAAAATCAAAAACTTTATTAAGGATAATTTTCTGTAATTATTATAATATTAATTATTATAATAATATATTAATATATATGAATAATCTTAGTTTTAAGTTTAATAAATTATTTATTGATAATTTATCAATATGTCTGAACAAATAGACAGTGATGATAAAAATGCAAATAAAGGAGAACAAGATATAACATATATATCGGACAGTGATGAAAACTCTCCTAAGACATCTTATTTACCCTCTAGAAGGGATTTTGCTAAAAAATACTCTAAAAAACATAAAAGTATATCCCAATCCCAATCTCAAGAAGATTTGCGATCTAATTCCCAACATAGCCTTAAAAAACTATGTACAATAGATTCATCGAACCCTCCACCTGGTCTATCTGATAATTTAATTTCGGATAATAATATGGATATAGATGACATGCAAAATAATTTATTTGATGAAGATAATACTGACAATCATGTTAATGATTATTTAAATAAAGATATTGCTAATAAATCTATAAATAATGATAATGATGATAACATTGAAGAAGATATTGCTATAGAACAAGAAATCTTTTGTTCACAAAAAAATATATTAATAGATTCTGATTCAGAAGAACTTCGAAATGAAATGTTACAGAATATGGGTTTTTTCACAAAGTTTAAGGATGGCTTATTCACCATTAGTATAAATGAGTGCAATATTCTTACTAACATTAATGACAAAGAAGTTATAATTTCATCTGTTAAACAAAATACACAGATTCATAAAGATATTCTAAATTGGATTAATCTCCAAAAATACTTACATAAAAAAGATTTCAAATTAAAAGAAATTGAATTAATAAAATTGAGACAGGAAAATGAAGCATTAAAAAAGAAAAACATTGAACAAAGTATTATTATTGCTAATCATGCACAACCAAAAGCAATCATCACTAGTGATGAGTATATACAAAATCAAACATTGAAACAAAAATATAGTACTATTGTCACAGGACAAGGTATGAATAATAATAATAATAACATGCCCAATAAAACTATAATTAAAGAATCGAAAAATGATTATAAAAATCATAAAAGTAAAAGAAACATTGTTGCTCCTTCTATGAGTAATAATAATAATAATGTGAATAGTAACATTTCTAATATTAACAGAAACAAAAATAAAAACAAGACTTTTAATAAAATACTTAATATTAATCCACATAATGACAATGCCATATGTGTTAAAGCTCTTGGTAGCAACAACACTGAAATAATTAAAAATAATAAAGAAATTTTCAAATGTCTAACTACTAATTTGAAACCCAAGGAATTAGGCATTGAAATAAAAAGAATCAAGTGTAATAAAGAAGGTAATACATTTTTGGAAGTTACTAATACTAATCTACAAGATGTTAATAAATTCAAGGATGCTGTTCAAAATGTGCTGAAAAATAAGACTACTGTTACCACAAAGGTACCAACGTCACTACTAGAAATTGATAATTTGCCTCTTATAATGGATGACAATGACATAATTGAATTTTTAACTAATAACATAAATGAAAAAAAATTAAATGTAAATGAATTTCATTTTCTGTACTCAAAAATTATACGCATGCAAACTAAATCTGCTAGATTCTCATTAGATAAAGATTCTGCGTGCAAATTATTAAATATGGGAAAGCTAAAAACTGACTGGACTATATGTACAATAAAAGAAGTATTTAGTTATAAAAAATGTAATAAGTGTTATCACATTGGTCATTTGAGAAATACTTGCACTAACAATAACATTGACCGATCCAAACTATGCCCTAAATGTGGTTCATCAGATGAACATATTTTTAGTGATTGCATTAGGGATCCAGTATGCTTACCATGTAAAATTGATATAAAAAATCCAGAATTTCAACACTACACCGGATCAAAAAACTGCCTGCATCTAAAAATGGTGCTAGAACAACAAAAGAAGAACAACAATTAGATATCAAGTTAAATTTGTGGCAGGTGAATCTAAATAATTCCAAGGAAGCTTTCAACTTGACAATTGATGAGGCCTTCAAGTCTGAAGTAGATATCTTGATCCTGTCTGAACATCCCTTCAAGATGTCCACCATTATCACCAATTCTTCAAATGATCTTAACAGCTCGATTGTACTCCTGAATAAGAAGATTCCATTTAAGAACGTAGACTCTGGATCCTTCTATTGCGTTTCCAAAGTTTTTGATGTTTACTTATTCTCCTTATATTTATCACCTAAAAAAAGGATTAACATTGAAAAATGCTTTGATGAGTTAAACATTACTCTACATAAATATCATAGATTTCCGATTTTGGTCTGTGGTGACTTTAATGCAAGATCTAGATCTTGGGGCGACAATATTGAAAATGATAGGGGTTCATTTGTGGAGGAGTTCTTCTGTAATAATTCTTTTCATGTCCTTAACATTGGTAAATTTCCTACTTTCTCTTCTAACAGGGGTTGTTCTATTATAGATCTAACTTTTGCGAATAATAAAATTAAGAATAGATATGGATTAACATGGCAGGTTCTCATTGAGAAGGAAAATTTGTCGGATCATAATACCATATTTATACAATGTAAAAATAAAAAACATTTGAAGGATATTACCTCTTCCAATCTCTCCAATATTGATATTCTTAGTGAAATTGAACTTCATAAATGGTCTATAGATCCTGACAGGTTTGACCTTCTTAACCTAAATTTTAATTGGCTCCTTAATATGGATGAGGAAGATTTCCTTCAAAATGTTTATAATATTCAGAAAAATATTATAGAGTCTTGTAATAATACCTTCAGGGCGTTGGATCCTCTAGCCAGTGCATCATCTAGGAGATCTTACTGGTGGAACAGCGAATTAACGGATATGAAATTGAGGATTAATGATATTCGTAGAAGAATCTTAAGGGCCTCTGATTCCTTTAGGGTTTCCATTGAATATAGGACACTTATTAAAGAGTATGCTTCTATAAAACTTAACTTTAAACAACTGATTATAACATCTAAAGAAAACTCATGGAATGCACTTACATCGCTACTTAAAGATGATCCATGGGGTTTAGCGTACAGAGTGGTCCTTAGGCGATTATCTTCTAGGAATGTTGTTCTTACCAAGGGGGACTTGCTAAATGTTATTGAAGAATTATTTCCTGCATCTATTAAGAGAACGCTTCCATTGAAATTTTATGATTTACCTTGCATGGAGGTTATCCCATCCGTTGAGCCTGATGAGGTTGTATATGCTGCTCGAAGACTTAGAAATAAGGCTGCTCCTGGTTTGGATGGTTTGACTGCACCTGTAATAAAATTTTTGGTACTCAATAATGTTGATATTTTTAGGAAAATGATAAATGACTGTATAAGTAATTGCTATATCCCATCGGATTGGAAAATGCAGAGATTGGTATTGTTTCCCAAAAAGGATGCTAATAGATTTCGTCCTATTTGTTTGTTGTCCACTCTATCCAAATTATTAGAAAATGTTCTTAAAATTAGAATAAACCAACACTGTTATGATAATAACATCTTTGATGGAAAACAATATGGATTCCGATCAGGTCTCTCAACTGTTGATGCAATTAAAAAGCTATTCATTGGTTGTAACAGAATTTGTCCAATTTCCGGTAAAACTATAGTTACTAAGATCAACGCTATTATATTATTGGATATCACCAATGCTTTTAATTCCATAGAATATTGCGATATTATTAATAATTTGATTAAATATAAATTTCCATCTTATATCATTAAATTGATAAATAACTATCTTGTCGATAGATCTCTTGTTGTATATAATGATCAATATTCGCATATATTTAAATACCAAAGGGGCGTTCCTCAGGGGTCTGTATTGGGTCCGATATTATGGAATATTGGGTTCAATGACCTTTTGGATATGGAGCTTCCTGATGGGGTGACTATGGTTGCCTTTGCCGATGATCTTGCGTTGGTGGTTCAGGCAGTTACTCCGGAAAGTCTTATTATTAATGTTGACAATATTATAGAAAGGGTTGGACAGATTGTTACGTCTAAGTCATTAAAAATTGCATGGAATAAGACACAAATCCTGATAAATTATTTATATAGGCATCCGTTTATTGATAATATGTATTTTAAATTTGATAATAACAGGATTATTCCATCAAAAACTGTTAAATATCTTGGTCTCACTATTAATTCTAAATTGAATTTTGAAGACCATGTTATTGTTACTTGTAATAAAATTAAAAGGATATCTTACTCGTTAAACAATCTTTTCAAATCCTACAGGTGTATGTCAATGGCCCATACTAAATTATATACCAACATTATTATTTCAATAGCTTTATATGGTATACCAGCATGGTACCATGTACTTAATAATATAGTATATCATAATAAATTGCAAACTGCAATTAAATTTATTCTTAATAAAGCAATAGCGGCATATAGAACGGCTCCTCACTCTGCGGTTTATCTATTGAATGGCTATCCACCGCTACACATTTTAATTTATAAATATATTAACAATTTTTACATGATTAGAGAACAAATAAATAATCGGGCTCTTCAACATCCAAGAGCTAAAGATAATCGTGTTCTCCAACAATTTATTAGACGGATTAAGGGTGATACGGAGGATGCCATGTTTGATCGGTGGCAGCGGGATTGGGATTCCTGTATTACCGGCCGTGTTACGTATAGTTTTCTACCTAATGTGATGGCATGGAAAAAGGATAAATTAAGGGGTATATCTTTATCTTCAAATAGTACTTCAATATTGACGGGTCATGGTCCTTTTGATGCTTACCTTTTTAAAATTGGTCGTAGGGACACTAATATTTGTTCGCTATGTAACTCAGGTATTGGTGATTCCCTCCATTACATTTTCTTTTGTAAAAATCGTATTTTATGTGCTTTAAGGGCACATTACAATGTTAATTTTCGCGGAGACTTCATTCCTACTAATATCTTTTGTGGTGGTAAAGACCAGATAATTAATTGGACTACCTTCAATGGTTTATGTGGAGACGTGTGTAGATTTCTTTATTCTATTATACGTTGAAGCGTACATAGTCTACATAATAATTTAATAGTGTATATATTGAAGGTATACATTCTATATCTTTAATATCTCTTTAATTTAGTCTCAAATAGTACATTTCTATAATTTCAATTTAATTTCAAATCTATACATACATACATGCCTGTTTACCTTTTTTCTGGGCCTCACGTTCGGTATTTGGTTTTCCTGATACATTTATATATTATGGACAATTTTATATATATAGGGGTTTTGTTTATTTCGCCTAGGCCTAGGTCTTGGGGGGGGGGGGTGCTTTTCTCTCTTTTTTCTTCTTTTTTCTCTTCTTTTCTTCTCTTTCTTCTTCTTTTCCTTTTCTTCTTTTATCTATCCTACTTCCTTCTCCTTTGATCATGGGTAATCAACCCACATATTAGAATCACGGGGCATGTTTCATGTCGCTTTCTGATCTCCTTGGGGATCAGGAAGCTAAAATGTAGGGGCAGAGGCATGGCTGGAAGTATACCGGAAGGTGATCCCTAGCCATGTCTCAGAATACGCCCAGGTGGTGGTTTTAGTGGGTCGAACCCCACACTACCACTGCACCGCTCACCTCTTTGAGCCGGGTGTGCCGAAAGGCGCGCTTGGGGGGTGTGTTTCCCGCGTGTGCTCCTTGAGCTGGGCGAGTATTCCACCGGGGGTGTAACAACCCCCGATGGATGCTCGTCATGTGCTCGGTTCACGGTGGGGGTGCGTAAGTAGGCCCCTGGCTCGGGTTGAGGGTGGTGCAGTGGTGTCTGTCTTCAGATTTCCACCACCAGCCAAAAAAAAAGGGTGTTAGGGTGTTAGGGTGTTAGGGTGGAGCTTCAGTCTGGGATTTGGTCGGGAAGGACGTGTTTTCTTGTCGCTCCGTGTCTTAGACTTCCTCTACGGTTTTTCGGATCGTGTGGATCTGTGCTTGTGCTCGGTGGATTCGCTGGAGTGTTGCCTTTCGAGTAATACATAAATCTGAAAAGTGAACATATTATAGTGGCATTTATTAACATTTTTCTGATTTTACCGCTTCTTCATCGTCCTTGGGCAGAATCCTGCTGTTAGATTTGAACTTCTGTTCGGGGGTGTTCGGAGGACTTCGGTGTTTGTCGGGAATTTCTGCCTCTCCGATTGGCTTGATTGTCGGGATCGACGTTCTTGACAAATCGGGTACCCTGATTTTTCTGAGGCGCTCTGACGTTGATCGTCTTGGATTGATGTCATCAAATTTTTTGCGGCATACTAATAGTGAGTGCTACAAACAAATAATAATACAAATTAATACATTCGCATATGTATTCTTTACTCATCACTAATAATAAAGAATATGAAGCGTAGACCGAAAAGAAAATGTATTAAGAAATCTAGAAACCCTGATATTATCAGTGATTCGGATACTGACGGCTCCGTCTCATTAAATGACTCGAAAATGTCAAAAAGCCCCTTAAAACATAGCGCTAAATCTGAAAATGAATCAGATCTTGATGACCCACCCCCATGTACATTGGCAAAAAATTGCCCCACATATCATCAAACTCCCTCTCCAAATAAAAATCCTCATAATATTCAAAATGTCGCAACGAATATTTCAAATACTAATGTCAATATACAACATACAGATGTAGAAAATCTGACAAATGCGGGAGGGTTTTTCAAACCCCAAGACATAAACACTGATAATATTGACAACTATGACAATATACCCATGGAAACAACTTTAGGCATACCTACCGAATATTCAATACTGGATGGGAAAAAAAGTACTCCTCTCCAACATAAAAATACTCTCAGTGGAGACCAAGCTTCTCCTATAAATAAATATGAAATTGATCAATTTAACTATGAAATTGAAACCCTCTCCGACTGCAAAACAGCAATAATAGATTTTATACATAATGAAGCAATGATGATTGCATACTCTGATAATTTCACTAAAATGCGTAAGGTGCTCGCGCTAAACCAAAAACTACAAAAAAATCTTTTCCTAGCATTATCCAAAATCGAAAATAGGTCTAATACTATTATTGCAAAAAAAGATAAAACAATTCTACAATTACAACATGAAATATCTCAATTAAAATCTACCCTGAATGCCACAAATACTAATAAACCTCGCATAATACAAGACATCACAGTTAAAGATCCGATATTATACACATATTCAAATGCCGTAACTAACACAAACACTGATATTAATAAATATACACACAGAGAGAGCAAAAACAATTACAAAAATCACAAGAGTAAGAAAAATATGGACCTATTAAATCCAAATTTAGTCACTCCTTCTACTTCCAAAAATAATGTCATTATAGGGAAAAAAATAGCTTCTACATCTAACAATAAAAAAAGTTCACGACTACATAATACTAACCCTCACAATGAATGTGCGATAAGGGTAATGTCTATTGGTACCACCATAGAAGAAAAATTAAAAAATAATATAGAATTAATAAAACAAATTAAAAATAATATAAATCCTACAGAAATAGGTATAGATGTAAAACGTACTCGATACAATAAAGACAACAACATAATATTTGAAATAACAAATAAGGAACCCGAAGATGCATGCAAGTTTTCAGATGCAATTAAAAACATATTACATAACAAAACTGAAGTAAGTCCCCTAATACCCACCACATTATTAGAAATAGATAATGTTCCAGAATACTGGAATGAACAAGAAACCAAGTTACAAATTATAAATACGCTTATATCGTTACAAATTAATACTTCACAATTTAAATACTCACACTCAAGAGTTCTTCCTAGACGCGATAAGGTAGTTAGATTTATTATAGACAAAATATCTGGAAAAAAATTAATCAATTTAAAAATAATAAATCTGGATTGGAGCAAATGCTCAATTCAGGAGGTTAAAAGCAATAAGAAGTGTACCAAATGTCATCACATGGGACATTTAAAAAACAACTGCAAACATACCGAAGATAGATCGCATATTTGTCCTAGATGTGCCTCTGATGATAATCACGACTTCAGAAACTGTGATAGAGATCCAGTATGCATGCCTTGCAAGGAGGACATTAAAACAGATAAGTATTCACACTTTACAGGTTCAAAAAACTGTCTACATTGGGCCAAAGTACGTCAAGAAAACCTAAAATGAAATTAAAAATTTATCAAATCAATTTAAACAATTCCGGTAATGCTTACAACCTTTTATTTAATCAAGCTTTTAAATCGGAAGTGGACACACTATTAATATCAGAACATCCATATAAGAGATCTACATCCATATCTAACTCTTCAAATAACTTGAATGCAGCTATAATACAAATAAACAAAAATATTCCTTTCAGGAATACTGATAAATGTGATTCCTTCTGTGTATCTAAAATAAATGATATTTATGTCTTTTCACTCTATTAACCCCTCGGGCAAATATAGATATCACAGTAGTATTAAATGAGATGAACCTACTAATTCACAAATATCATCGTGATCCTATTATAATAGCTGGAGATTTTAATGCCCGTTCCATATCCTGGGGCGATGAAATAACAAATAAACGAGGGGAGATTATATTAAAATTCATAGAAGATCACTCTCTAAATATCCTAAACTCTGGCGGAATTCCCACGTTTTCCTCTCATAGGGGATGGTCTATAGTGGATCTAACAATAGTTAATAACAAAGAAAAAAGTCTATACACGATAAGTTGGCAAGTACTGGTTAATGAGGAGAACTTATCTGATCATAACACTATTGAGATAATTATTGGTCCAAGAAATTCTCAAGTAGGTTATAAATCTTCCACAAATATATCTTCAACAGTGGTTATCAATAATCCTGATATACACAAATGGGCCTTCCTAAACTCTGCAATCGATTTAATGAATTTAAATTTTAAGTGGACCCTTCCTCCACTAGACGATGATCCAATACAAAATACTCAAAATATATTACTTACAATTGTACACTCTTGCAATGCATCCTTTGTTAAACAACCTCTAATTACGAACGCCAGTTCACGTGGATCCTTCTGGTGGAACGAACCTCTTTCCAATCTAAAAAACAAGTTAAACACTCTGAGAAGGAAAATCCTACATGCCAATGATACACTAATAAAATCCAAAAAATATTCAGATTTATTAAAGGCATATGCCAAAGAGAAAATAAACTTTAAACAAATGATTAGTGCCGCCAAAGACAAGGCATGGACGGATCTCACCTCTACCCTGGAGAACAACCCATGGGGTCTACCATATAGGATTGTTATGAGAAAATTATCCTCCAAAGGTGTAGTTCTAATGGCTACAGATCTGGAAAACACCATCAAGGAATTATTCCCCACTAAACGCAAACAAGGTATGTCTAATGCTTTCTATGACTTACCTACGGATGAATTAATACCAATTGTTTCCATGGATGAGATGATCTCAGCTGTCAAAAGACTTAGAAGCGCCGCTACACCAGGCCTAGATGGTCTTTCAGTTCAAATAGTCAAATCTCTAATAACTAATAATCCAGCAGTATTCCTGGAAATGTTCACACATAGTATTAATAATAATTATATACCACTATCCTGGAAAGCACAAAAACTGGTATTTTTCGCTAAAAAAGATTCCACTAAACTCCGGCCTATATGCCTAATATCAAATCTGTCAAAAGTATTAGAGGTTATGATAAAGCTGCGGATTAACCTTCATAGTCATAGAAATAATATATTCGAGAATGGACAGTATGGCTTCCGATCAGGTCTCTCCACAGTAGATGCAATGAAGCGTCTCTTCATTGGCTGTGGTAGAATCGATCCAGACTCCGGTCGTACTATAGTTACTAAAATCAATGCTATAATCCTATTAGATATAAGCAATGCATTCAATAGTATTGAACACACAGATATCATCGATGGTATGATTAGATACGAATTTCCATCATATTTAATAAGATTTATAAGAGATTATCTATCGGATAGATCACTAATAATTTACAATGATCAGTATTATAAGTCATATAAATATGATCGCGGTGTTCCACAGGGATCTGTACTTGGGCCCGTTTTGTGGAATATAGGATTCAATGACATCTTTGACATTCCCTTACCCAATGGAATTACATTGGTGGCATTTGCGGATGATCTGGCAGTTGTAGTACAGGACACCTCTCCTGATAAACTGAAGATCAAAGTTGAGAACGCCATCTCTCGGATATTCGAACACTTAAGTTCAAAATATCTAGACATATCATGGGGTAAAACCCAAATACTTTTAAATTACACATATCGACACCCAAATATAGACAACTTAACTTTTAATTTTAAAAATCACAATATTCACCCCACAAAAACAATTAAATATCTAGGTTTCATCATAAATTCAAAAATGGATTTTTCTGATCACGTCATAGAGGTGGGACGCCGAATTCGTAGGGTTGCATTCTCCCTGAAGAACCTTTTTAAAAGTTACAAATTCATGACTACTAACCATGCAAAATTGTATGTTAACATAATACTTTCCATAGCACTTTATGGTATTCCAGCGTGGTATCAAATTCTTAATATACCACGCCATCATGAGTGCTTACAATCAGCAATACGCTCCACCTTAAATATTGCAATAGGATCATACAGCACTGCATCGCATTTATCAGTCTTTCTTCTGAACAAACTCCCTCCCTTACATTTATTAATATATAAACGCATCAACAATTATTTCATAATCAGAGAACAGTGTAGCCCTTGGATTCTTTGTCATCCCCTAAATAGAGATAATAAAACTCTCTCAGCTTTAATAAACCACATTCAATGTAACACAGACAACGAACTATATGAGAGATGGCAGACATTATGGGACTTTTCCGATCTCGGGAGAATCACCCATCTCTTTATTCCTAACGTCAAGATCTGGTGTGACAACCGCACTCCATATATATTTACAGCTCATTCAACCTCTACTTTGACGGGACATGGCCCGTTTAATAAACATCTTTTTCGTATTGGTCAGAGGGACAATGATCAATGGTCCCACTGTGATTCTACGGATGTGGCGGATTCGCTACATTATGTTTTTCATTGTCGAGATCGCATAATTATGCGATTACGTCAAAGATGCATTGCAGACTTTATGGGTGATTTCATCCCTGCGAATGTCTTTCATGGTGGTAACTCTCATATTCTACAACATAATTGGAGACTCTATAGCGAGTTGGCCGGCGACATCTGCCGTTATTTGTATTCATTAAGATAGGAACCGATCCGATCAGTATCGGTAACTTATCCTATCACTCATTCTAATACCTAACATATTTTTGTCATCATCATATCTCTGTTAACTCGGTAGATAGATGTTCTTTCTTCACAATTACTGAACAATGATATAATTGATATATCCGATGTATTATCATCCAAATCTACTTTATACTCTATCGAATCATAGCAAGTCTACACAAATTAACCAAATACATATTGTTTTCCGATGAATATAAAGGTTTTTATTAAGACCACACTATATACAAACGGCCTTTGTTAAAGCCAAAACAATAAACATTGGGTCTGTGTAAAGAGGTTGATTTTATTCAAATTCCGGCATGGACCGAGGCTTATTAAATTCACGGGGCATGCTTTCATGCCGCTTTCTGGTTCTTTCGGGGACCGGGAAGCGAAGATACGTAGGGGCGGGGGCGTCAGCCGGAAGCATGCCAGTTTTGGTGATCCCTGGCTGCGTCCCCTAAAAAGCCCAGGTGGAGGTTTTAGTGAGTCGAACCCCACACTACCGCCGCGCGTTCGGCCGCGGGGAGCCTCGTGCGCTGCTTGCCGGCCTTCCGCTTGGGGTCGTTGGCCGTGGGGGGTATCCTTCGGTGCCTTCATCTTTCTTCCCGGGGCGCCGCTGGGGACCGTGCCCTTTTCAGGGCTCGGGTGCGCCTGGGGGTGTCCTCGGGGTTGGTGCTGTTGTCCGGGGGGTGCTCGCCTTGGCTGGGGGCTCCGGTGGGGGTTGGTGTGGTGCCTTGGCTCGCCGGGGAAGGAGGCGCGACGGTGTCTGGTTTTCAGATTTCCTCCACCAGCCAAAAAAAAAAAAAAAAAAAAAAAATAAAGGGTGTTAGGGTAGTTGACTGTAATGTCCGGTAGTGTGACTACGCCTCTGTGGCTGCTCTGGGCGGAATTGCCTGTTCTTGTGATCGGGTGACCGGGTGTTATCGTGTTGCGGGTCTCCGTGTTCGTGGTGTTGCGGGCTCCAATCCTGGATATAAATTTCTGTTTTTCCGTTTCTCCTGTGTCCAGCTTTAGCGTGTTAAATTTTCGGAATTTTCTAGGTTGGAGTTTCTGCTGCCTCGTGGCGGTTGACTTTTGTGCGCGCGCCGGTTCGTGATCTCGGTCGTTGGTGCTCTGTGGCACCGCCTGGCGCCACCCTCCGGAACTATTCTGGCAGTCATCCGTCGACTGTCAGATTGTATGGATGTGGGCCGACTTGGCTGAAAAATGTCTAGCGCCGCTAAACGCAAGGGAGTTCCTGGAGATGGGTCCGGCTCTTCGTCCCCCTCTTCTGAGGTGGCTGGCGTGAGGGGTAGGAAGGTTCTTAAACCTTCCCAATTAAGGGATGACTCCTCTGTTTCCTCTGACAGGGAAATGGAGGTGATAAATAATGAAGCGGATGGCTCAGTCAACTTAAATGAGTGTTCCCAGTCTGTTAAGACTTTTAATATTGCTGACCTTGAACACGTGGATGTACTCTTGAGTGGGGTTAAGCATAGTATTATCTATGTTAGGGATTTTTCTAAGAGAGCAATTAAAAATGGAGGAGATTTTGAGGAGTTGAATAATCTTTCTCGTGATATGTGCAGTGCCTTTAATTCCTTTTCTACGAGTCTTTTTTCGGTTCTTTCCGATTACAAGTTTCATATGCACAAATATGCTATTATGGAGGAGGAACTTAAACTTGTTAATCAACAGCTAGCAGATCTACAAAAAGTGCATAATACCTCTATGGACACAGGAAACAATAAAAATAAACCTTCTTATAAGAGTGTTGCTGTACGGAATCTGAAGAGTTCCTCTTCCCGTTCCCGTTCCAAAGGGAATATTGTTTACGACAAAAATATTGCTACAGTGAAGATCTCTGTTCGTAAAGATGGTGCAACTGCTGAGGACTCCAAGTCCCAGCTCAATATTATCAAAAAGGCCGTCAATCCGACTGATCTCGGATTGGAGGTCAAAAATGTGCGGATTGTAAATGAGAAGGCTTTCATTACAGTCGTTAATAAGAGGAAGGATGTTGAAGCGCTGGATAGATTTAAGGAATCCATAGATCGTATTACTAATAATTCCTCCGAAAATGTTATTCTTACTCCTACGACTCTAATTGAGGTATCTAACATCGATTTCACTCAGTGTGAGGAGGACTTCGAGAAATACCTGAATGCATATGTAAAAACTTATGAATGTAAGTCTTTTAAATATCTATATATGAAACAGTTTCGACAGGATGGGCCGCGTTCAGCTCGGTTTGTGGTGGACTCCTTGTCCGCTTCAAAGATGCTGCGCAGGGATGATTTTCGTTTCGGGTGGCAGAGATGCTATTTGCGTGCGGTGACCTCTCTGCGGCGGTGTTTTAAGTGCCACCAGTTGGGTCATATTCGGGCTCTGTGTCCGAATGTGAACATCGACAGGACTAACATGTGTACAAGGTGTGGTGGTGACGGCCATCTATATAAGAACTGTCAGAACGATCCGGTCTGCTTGCCTGTAGGTTTGACCTTCAGGTGGTGGATTACAAGCATTTTTGTGGCTCAAAGGATTGTATGCATGCGAAGGACATCAAGAACAAGATCAACGCGAAAATGAAAAAGACTGGGGATATCTCAAAGGGTTAAATTGTATATATATAATGTTTATTTTATTACGATATATTTATATATTGATAGTGTTTTTGTGAGTCTCGCCCCTATTGGCGATATATGTTTATTGTGATTTGGCCCCTATTGGCTCAAATTTTATTATTTATTATTATTTATTATTTGATTTTATTATTTATTGTAATTTATTTGTATGGTGTCTTACTATTTATTTATTTGTTCATTGATGGATAACTTATTTATTTATTAATGAATAATTACTGGATTGTTACTGGTGCTGCCATCTTCAGTTTTTGCTGTGGGTGGTTTGTGTTCAGTAGATATGAATTTCATTTCTGGTTTCTGGGTTTCCGACCTCGGTCGATAACTCTCATTATCAGTTGAGTTTTACCTACATCTTAAGTCGGTGTTTTTCCGATCGTCGGTAACTTACCACTTTCATGGCTGTGATCTTCCGAGATTGCCTGTTGGGTTTTCTCTTCTCATCCTTGGCTGTCGTTAAGGGTGAGTTCTGTGTCACCTACAACTGTCATGTACCTGCGAATTTGTGGTGATTACTTGCCTACGGGTAATTCTTTGCTGCTTCCTCGTCTGGTACCTAAAATGCTGCCTTGGATTAATGCCTCGGCTTTACATGGGATGATTACTTACCTGTTGGTTCCTCCTCGATGGTCCTGGTCCTGGTTCGCTGGGTCCGGTGCTGTCCTGGGGGGATCTGTAACATAAAAGGTGGTTTTTAAATATCGGGTTGTATTTATTTATTTATACGCGGCTGGCGACTATTCGCTCCACTTACGCGCCTGTGCGCTCATACGCTCTTAGGAGCCCATTGGCCCTTATTAGGGCCACTCATAGGTATTGGCCCCTTTGGGGCCACCTATAGTTATTATCGGCCCTTTTCAGGGCCTTATAGTCTTGGGGTTTATTTGTTGGGGGATTTTATTTTTATCTTTCCGGCATTGACCGATGAATTAGAGTCTCCGGGCATTTCTTATGTCGCTTCCTGGTCCCCTCGGGGTTCAGGAAGCTGTAGAATTTTAGGGACAGAGGCGCAGTCAGAAGCATGCCGAGGGGCGATTCCTGATTGCGTCTCATAATAAGTCCAGGTGGTGGTTTTAGTGGGTCGAACCCCACACTACCACTGCACCGCTCACCTCTTTGAGCCGGGTGTGCTGAAAGGCGCGCTTGGGGGGTGTGTTTCCCGCGTGTGCTCCTTGAGCTGGGCGAGTATTCCACCGGGGGTGTAACAACCCCCGATGGATGCTCGTCATGTGCTCGGTTCACGGTGGGGGTGCGTAGGTAGGCCCCTGGCTCGGGTTGAGGGTGGTGCGGTGGTGTCTGTCTTCAGATTTCCACCACCAGCCAAAAAAAAAAAAAAAAAAAGGGTGTTAGGGTGTTAGGGTGTTAGGGTAGTTACTCTTTGGCTGCCGTGGTGTGTGGACGTGTTTATCGTGTCTTTCCCGGCTCGGGGCCTTTGTATATGTGGGCATGATATATTGTGATTGTGAAAATTGTTTAATATAGGATATGATCTAGTTAATTACCTGTAAGCTTGATACTTCTAGCTTCGGCTTATATTTTCTGCTAATTGTTCTGCAATTTAATAATATTTTACGGGTGTGAAATCATTTACATACTTGGCCGCTTGACGTGGCCTATAATTTCCTTTTTGAACCAGGAAATGATTTTTCCTCGGGCCAAATTAATATATATATAAATATAAGATTGCTCAATTATATTTTACTACGTATAGTGTTAATTATAACAATTATACTTAGATAGCAAAATCTTTGATGAGTAGAGGCTTTAAACTCATATTTATGAGCTACAATAGGATTGATGTATACTAATAGTTATTTTATCTTGTCTAGTTCTTAGAGAACCTCTCTTCAGTGTGTGTTTAACAATGTATTAAATTATTTATATATATGATGTATTATTTTGTTTAAATTTCCTTAATAATTGCAACATATAGATTTTATGGAACAGTTATAATTTGAAATCGCTTTGTCTTGCTGTTTATAAGAGTGGTGTTTATATTCTATCACCAGATTTCCAACTTTTTTTTTTTTTTTTTCTACGCTGCTTAGAAGTTTGAATGGAGATTTGCCAACAGAATTTTATATTATTTATTTGTCAGTTGGTTAGTTTTAAATCTTTTGAGATTCTCTCTTTTGATATTTAATTGTTTTATTTATATATTTATTTATTTATTTATTTATATATATTGCGAATCTTCTACCCTGCTCTAAAATTGGAATAGAGATATCGCCAGTGGATAATTGTATTGTTTATTTTTTGTTTGGTATGATATCTTTTTGTAAGATTCTTTTTCTTATTTAATTGCTTTATTTTTATTATGTATTTAATTTATTTATTCATTTATACATATTACGAATCATCTGCACTGTTCTGAAATTCGAATAGTGACTTTCCTAACTGATATTTTTTTTGTTATCTTGTTTGTCACTTGGTATGATCTGTATTTATTGAGTTTCTATTGTTATTTAATGGTTTTATATATATATTTGGCTTGTTTATCTATTGAATATATTATGTACTGTTTTCACTGTTCTGAAGTTTGAACAGAGCTTTTGTCAACGGATACGTGTTTGATTGTTTAATGGTTGATGTAATCTATAGCTTATTGAGATTCTCTTTTATTGTTATCTACTTGTTCTTTTATATGATTAATCTATTTATTTATTTATTTATATTGTTTATCATCATTCTCCCTATTTCCTGATCCTATCTTACATGGAAGTATAGAGATATTCTGTCTGAGCATTTGCGTACACGTTTTTCGGTCCTCTCATTTTTGTGGAGGGCTTCTTTCCTTGATTGTCATTTGTCGATGGTTGTAATTTGAACGGACATATTTTTGTAGTTGGGATTTGAGTTTTTGATTAATCGAACCACATTGGTGAGGAACGATACAATGCGTAATAACAGAGGTAAGTCAATTAACAATATCGCCGGTAAAAGAGGCAGCTACTTGCCGGCAGTGGCCACAAATACTAGAAGGTTGCGCGGTGCTAACCCCTCGGTCGGTAATCCCGCTGATGTTAAGAGTAACGAATCCGATGGAGCGGACTCTCCTGATAGTGTTGCCAGTGGAATAGATATTATTCCTAATAGCCCGGAAGACAGCCTGCTTAAAGTAGTTAATTCTCCTGTCGTTTTACTTAACAAGAGAAAGGATTCTTCTCCCATAGAAAATAGAATGGATGACATTATGGATCCAGAGGAGTTTGTTGAAAGATTGGGACTTCTATCGGTTCAGGGTCTAGTTGGGGGTGATGAGGTCCGTGTACCGACGGACGGTAATGCGGGCGTCGATAAGAGCACTGTTGATCTGGAGAGGATGAACGCTCTGGATGGTTTACCAATGGAGATTGGTGATAGATCTCCAATCGAAATCTCTTCTGATGCTGAGTTGGAGCGTCCCCAGAATCCACATGCCATTTCTAAAGCTATTGTTACAGAAGATAATAAAAACGCTAACATTGATGTCAATGTCCTCTTCCCAGGATTTCTGTCTGCTGCTACTACTGGTACAAAGAGGAAGTTGGGGTCACCCATTGAAAATGAAATGAATGCTAAAAAAAAAAATAACACTAATGCTGCTCCTTTTTCAATGCCTAACGTAGCTGCAAGAATGGCATCCAATAGGACGGTCGGATTTGAGGAGGATGATCCCTTAGATCTTCTGGAAGATTCTATGTATGATATGCAGCTCGAGATTGGAAATGTCAAGGATCAGTCCCTACAGGTTCTAAATAACGAGCTTAAATTATCCAGTGGCGATTATTCTCTGGAAACCTTTGACGATACCCTCAAAGATAACAGAGCTGCATTAAATAGCCTGGTTCATGGTATTGATGCATTTTCCACCAAAATGGCTATATTTAAAAAACTTCATATTAATATAGTTAATGATTATAATGATTATAAACATAAAACCGAACTATTGAATATAGAGAATGATAAACTGAAAAAAAAACTAAAACTCTTTCAATGTAACTTTACTGGTGAGGATGGCACTGGTGAATCCAACATAGATGATCATCGATATGATAGCGCTGCCCATGATTTACATGTAAGAGTACCATCCTACGCTGAAATAATAGGTAGAACAACTGACCGAAAGGAAAAAACGGGAGCTCCTATGCATAGTACAGCTACAAAGAACACTATGGGCTCACTTGTCCATAAAACTGTTGGAAATAATAGAGGGGAGGATCGGAGACAGGCTCCTACAAGGGATGTTTTGTTTAAAAAAAAAATGGATGCGCTTAAAAACAAACATTACAAGAATAATAACGCCAAACATACAATAATTAAGATTAATAGTGATAAAATGGACAAAAAAGAATGCTCCAAAATTATGGAAACCCTGCAAAGAGATATTGACCCTAAAAAATTTGGCATTAGTGTATTGAATATAAACATGAATAAAATGGGTAATTCTTTCATCAAAATTGATGACACAACAACTGATAAAAATAAAATAAAAAACTTTAGAGACTCCTTAAAGAGAGTGGTGCCCAGTGTGTCCGCGGATGTGGTTTTCCCCACCATTAAGTTGGAGGCAGTTAACATTAACCCTGACTTAACTGACGAATTCATTATTGAGGAAATTAAAAAAAATATCTTACAGCTTAATCCCAACAAATTCGAAGTTCTCTATGTCCATCAGGGTTGGAGGAACTTGAAATTGGCTAGATTCATACTAGATTCCAACCTAGCGGAGATGTTATTGAAAGAAGGGTCTATTGGTATTGGATGGTCACAATTTAGAGTTCGGAAGCATCTAGCACTAAAACGTTACACATATTGTCATCAGTTGGGCCATGGCACATACGAATGCGCTAACTATGATTTAAACAGGAAAGACCACTGTATTAATTGCGGGCATTTGCATAGTAGTGGGGAATCTTGCTTGCATAACCCAATATGTTTACCGTGTAAAAATGATGTAGGTGGTGGCCATGAGTTCAACCATTATTGCGGCTCCAAGTTCTGTTGGCACGCTCATCTAATTAAAAGACAGATTTATAATGAAAAGCAAACTATTTTAAATGATAATAATAACCCGAACGATAATACAGACTTGATTCCTGATGATGCCTTACACAATTAAGGAAAATTCTAACAAATATAATTACAATGATGTTAACCTTACCAAAACTTTAGACCCTATAATTATAATTAAGCTAAAAAGTAAGCATGATAAAACGGGTAGTAATAATAAAACCTTAATATTTGATTTGTATCAGCAAATTGTTTTGAAACTTACCAGGGACTTTGATATATTTGATTTTAATATTGATGTGTGTAAGGTTCATGTCTCAAAGGCCTTTGATATTTATATTCAATGTATGCTTACGCAGACTATCTCATCCCCCAATTTAAGACTCTTTGTACAACATCTACAAAAAAAGCTAATTGATAGTGCAATCGTAACCCTGGAGATTCCATACATTAGCATTGGGATTGAACTGAAATGTATGAATGACTTAAAGCAATGTAATAATTATGAACTATTGTATAAACTGTTTTGCGACTTTATATTGACCAGATGTGATGCCCTGACTTTTGAGGTGATTCACGGCATACCTACCTATACTAGTCTTAAACTTTCTACACTGATAGATTGGCGTACATACTTACACGTCGTTGAATTAGAGAAAAAAGACCAGCTTTCTAATTATACACATGATTTCTTTAAGCATGGTACTTTTAAAACATATCCATTGAGGAGGAATAATGGTATCCTTGGCATTGGCGATGAAGTTTTGGATAGACTGCGCAATATAATTAAATATAGAGATATTAGTAATGATAAAAAAAATTATTATAGCGGAAGGACTTCTCTCTATAGCAAAATAAATAATTCAAAGAAAATGTCTATTTTAAGGTCTAAAAGTGGTAATATGCCCAATAATGATGCTGTGTTATCAATCATCCAACTAAATATGAATAATTGCGGTCAAGCTTTTTACCTTGCTAATGAGTACATGCGTGAAGAACGGGTATCTGTCGCTGTCATATCTGAATATCCCTATAAATCCTCACAGATGATAGCTTTACAATCTGTAAATAAAAAAGCTGGCGTTATTGTTGAAAGGAAAAACAATACCTTTACTGGAATACATATTTCTGAATTTTTTTGTATAAGTAGAATAAACGACATGATCATTTTCTCCGTCTATCTACCTCCTAGGACTGTTAGAAATGATCTAAAAAGATTCTGTGACGATTTGGAGATATGGCTGGCCAGATTTAGGGGTATGCCAGTAATTGTCATGGGTGACTTTAATGTCAGATCAAAAAAATGGGGCGATATCCAAACGAATAAAAAATCAATTTTAATTGAAAATTTACTGGAACAATACTACTATATAAACATCAATGTTCACCTTGGCTTTACGTATTCATCGAACCGTGGGCGATCAGTGATAGATCTCGCTTTTGTTAATGATGTCCTCCAGAAGGACTATTCGACGACTTGGCAAATTATAGATAGGGAGACTCTTAGTGATCATAGAATGTGTAGACTCGACATCTACAAAAAAATTATGAATGTTGACAATGATAATTCCCTGATTGGCTCCAATGGGATTTTCCCTGTTTATCATATATCAAAAAACGATACGGAGTCACTCTCTTTACATTTGTCTCTGAGTAACACATCATGGTTAAGTACATTGACCGATATTCGTACAAATGTCGCAACTCGTAATTCCATTGATGATCTGGAAAAAATGAAAATTGAGATTACCCTAAATTCTATATACGAAGTAGTTAATAAATATAATTTTGAACATAATAATAATAAGAATTCTGTACATAAATCTTATTGGTGGACTGAAGAACTATCAATACAAAAGAAGCTACTTTACTCTATTAAGCGTTCTCTGAAAAAAAGTAAAAATAATCGGGTCATAAAAAAATTACATCAGGAGTACAAGATACAAAAGAGTCGTTATAAGGCATTGATAATCAAGGCTAAGAACAAAGCATGGATTACACTGATAGGAACTCTGAATAATGACCCATGGGGCCGTGCCTACCTCACAGTTATGCGCAGACTTTCTAATAGAAAGGTTTACTTGGATGAAGCAATATTTGATAATGTCTTTGAGGAGTTATTTCCCCCTTCAAGGTTCACGACGGGTCACTCAGGTATTCTCACCACCAAAGATAAATGTGATCCAATAAGCGATGAAGAATTCAGAGAGGCCTTTAAGGGCCTTAATAATAAGGCTTCTCCTGGAGCTGATGGCCTAATCATGTCTGTAATCAAACAAATGGCTAAACACAATGGACTGATTTTATTACAAATGTTTAACAGTATATTGCAGACTCAACACTTTCCTGAACTATGGAAAAACCATATTTTAGTTCTTTTCCCAAAAAAGGCTATCAACAAATATAGACCTATTTCCCTGTTGTCTAATCTCTCCAAGCCGGTGGAGAAAATTATTAATAATAGATTAATTAAATATGCAAGACAGAGGAATTTGTTCCTTGATAAACAGTTTTGTTTTCAGAGATTTGTTTCGACTGAGGATGCAATAAGGAAACTGTTAAGCATAATTGATGAACATAATAGCATTGAGGGATCGTCTAAGAAAATCATTAATTACGTGTATACTGTTGTCAGTATTGATATTAAAAATGCTTTCAATACTATTGAACACAGGGTCATCATAGATAAGATGCAGGTTTTTGGATTCCCAGACTATTTGGTTGGGTTGATAAGTAATTACTTGATAGGACGCAGAGTTATATATCAGACACCTAAATATAATAAAATGAGGCAACTCACGAGAGGGGTACCTCAGGGCTCCATACTGGGTCCCTTTCTGTGGTGTGTGGGTATCGCTGATCTGTGGGACTTCATGGAGGATTGCCTGGATGTTGACTTGATCGCTTTCGCAGACGATATCTTGTTGATTATTAAACATCTTGATAGACAAAGAGTGGTATACAGAACTAACCAAATTCTAAAACAAGTAAATGACTATATGGTTAAGAACTATCTGGAACTAGCAGCTGAGAAAACTCAAATCATGGTCCATACTAGATATAATAGTGTACTGATGAGAGACTTGCATTTCAAACTGGAAGATGTAGATATAATTGCCACTACTCAATTGCTGTATTTGGGTGTGGTCATCGATCATAGGCTTGGATTTAGAAAGCATGTTGATTACATTATTGATAAAGCCCTAAAGATTTCCTATAGTTTAAATAATCTTATTATCAAGGGACAAAAATTAATATCCTTACAAGCAAAGCGATTATACTTGAATGTGCTGCTTTCGGTCTTGCTATATGCCTCATCAATATGGTACGAGGATATCAACAAAAACAAAAAACTGATGAATAGGCTGAACATGGTTGTGAATCGCTTTTCCCAACGATGCCTTGGCGCCTTTCGCTCCTCGTCTGCAGCCTCGTTGCAGGTAATCATGGGGGTCCCTCCACTGGATCTGATTATGAGATACCGCCAGCAGTACAATTGTTTTAAGAGAGATCTCTTACATCAATATGTGTTGCGAGATGCGGGCTTCCTTTTTAATTCGGACTCGATGGACCTTTATAGAAGACAAATTAACTTATATAAAAAGCAGCATGATAGAGATTTGATTAAAGAATGGCAAAGGGGCTGGTCTATCACTGACAGGGGGAGAACTGCTCTGGGACTTTTACCTAATATATCGGCGTGGATCCGTTTATCGGGTGGGCGTTTTATGTTGGGTTCGTTTGTAGTTATGGCAATAACGGGTCATGGCCCCTTTCAGAATTACTACTATAAAATAGGCAAAGTACATACCCCAGTTTGCCAGATTTGCAGCATGGATGTTGTGGGGGATTCACTGCATTATATTTTCTTCTGCCCAGATCTTGCTTTGCGGGTGATACGCAACTGTCAAATACAGGGCCACAATATCGGCGCGTTTATCCCAGAAAATGTATCATCTGCAAAAAAAAAATTCCGCAATTGGCATATATTTGTTAGGGTATCTTCAGCGGTGGTATATCACTTGTTTGACAGATTGGGTTGACAAGTGATAGAGGTTATAACACTGACACTATAGTGGTTTGTTTTGCAGGGTGTTCTGCAACACATTATTCGTGGACAGGAGCATGTAGTATAGATAGAGTTCTAACACAGGATGATAATGACATTTTGTCCAGATGGTCTATCTGGACACTTTTGATGGGATGTGCGTACTTTGCAGCATTGTAGGTGATTACTTGGTAATGTCTATGTGAATATTTAATGGCTTATTCGTATTGTACGGATCGATTATTGTTTGATGTGGTATATTAATTTATTGTGAACACTTGACACTTGTAGATCATGGCTGTTTACTTGCTGCACCCTAGTCGCATATATTTATTTACTTATTGATATTTATTATTTATTATCTACTTATTTATTTCTTATTTATTAATTATTGCTGCTGACCGCTCGTCCTCCGGTTTGGGGCGGACACGGTCCTCCCTGTGTCCCGCTCCCCAACGGAGGGTGTCGGGGGGTTGGGGGGATCGGTCGGCCTCGGGCTTGCTCGGGCGTGGTCGCCGATTCGGGGATCGCGCTCGGGATTCGGGGGTCTTCGCCTTGCTATCAGCAGCCTCGGATTCACTCGGGTTGGGGCGGGTCCGGCCGCCCACTCTCCCCTCTCGGCTTGCCGAGATTGGTTGATGGGGGTGGCACTTTTGACCTACTCCTCCCTCGGCTGGCGCCCCATAATGGCGCGCCTGCACCGAGACTCGTGGTGGATCGACAATAACTAGGGGCTCTTCGCTCAAACTACGGGTGCCACTCATGGTGGTAAAATATTGTCCCCCCCCCTCTTAATTGTCCATGTAGTGTAATATAATTTAATTATTGTTATTTATATATATACTATTTCTAATTTATTCGTATAGTCTATATCTATGTGTCTATTGTCTTTGTATATATTTCGGGCCGATTTCGGCATTTTAACTACGGGTCAAGTAGATGACCAAATATTACCTATGCTCCTGCAGCGCGGGGTGGGGCCCCCCCCCCCCCCCCAGCACGGTAACCTATAAAGGTATTCTAGATTCTCGCGGAAATGTCAAACAGCATAGTCGCTCCCACTTGCTCCGAGGAGGGTGGGAGGCAGAATAGTAGGCCTGACCACCAGGGAGATGTCGGCCTTAGGGAGTATCTCCTCCCTGGTGGTCCTTGAGAGCCTGTCACAGGGGTTTTTAGTGGGTCGAACCCCACACTACCCTCGGTCGACCTCCACCAAAGACCGGGGGTGTCTGGTTCTCAGATTTTCCCCTACAGCAAAAAAAAAAAAAAAAAGGGTGTTAGGGTGTTAGGGTGTTAGGGTGTTAGGGTTGGATCATGAAGGATAGTCTTAGGGACAGAGGCGCAGTCAGAAGCATGCCGAGGGGCTATTCCTGATTGCGTCTCATAATAAGTCCAGGTGGTGGTTTTAGTGGGTCGAACCCCACACTACCACTGCACCGCTCGCCTCATTGAGCCGGGTGTGCCGAAAGGCGCGCTTGGGGGGTGTGTTTCCCGCGTGTGCTCCTTGAGCTGGGCGAGTACTCCACCGGGGGTGTAACAACCCCCGATGGATGCTTGCCATGTGCTCGGTTCACGGCGAGGGCGCGTAGTTAGGCCCCTGGCTCGGGTTGAGGGCGGTGCAGTGGTGTCTGTCTTCAGATTTCCACCACCAGCCAAAAAAAAAAAAAAAAAAAAAAAAAAAAAGGGTGTTAGGGTGTTAGGGTGTTAGGGTGCTTGTTTCCTTGGATACCATCCTATACTGATCTCTCGGTGTCGGTCTGATTTTTAATTTGTGCTATCTCCCGTGTTTTTTGTGCTAGGGTCTCGTTTTCGGTCTCATCTGTGTCCTCAATTAGTGGTGCTTCCTGGTGATTGGAGTTTCTCTCGAGCGTTTTCCCCTTTTGGATTTATTTCAAAATCGGGATCTGGCCTTCCGGGATAACCCCGTTGCCGTTACATCATTGGCTGGTGCGCAGTTGGTCCAATTCGTGTTCCTGCGCAGATAATTAACGGCGGATACTTTCAAGTTAATTATCCTTCGTTGCTGCGACAACGAACATTTGCCGTGAGACATTATAAATAGGATATCTATCCTTTGGTTACCGCTTCATACTTCACTACTGTAAGTATTATACAGTGGCTAACTTCATCCTCCTACTCTCCAATAATAAATGTATTTTTTACTGTCATAATCTATTATGTCGGTTAAAAATAATAAAACTATAAAAAGGGAAATCTCCCATACCCAAATTATGGACTCAATAAGCATAAGCTCTTCTGAATCAAACTCTCCCCGCAAATCTCGAAAAGACCCTCGAGCCTCTCAGGAGAAAATCAATCCGTCTACTGCTACCTCGAATGATATAGATAATAATACTGAATTCATCAAAATGAGCAAAGAATTCGGATCCACCAATTCCCTCAATAATCCCCACCACTTTGTGGATGAAACTAAATCAAATGACACGGATAAAACGGATATTCCTTTTAACCCTGAAGAAGACTTTATGGACATTGCAGTTCAAAATGATAAGGATCTCTCAAAATCCAGGAACCCTTCAATCATCGCAGACAGCATTTTCAAAAATCTATCGGGCGTTAAATCCAGAATCATTAAAATGCTTTCAAATCAATCGATATGCATCACTCACAAAAATAACCCTCATCATTTCCAAATCATGTCGGAAAATAATTCCAGTTTGGTAGACAACATCATCCGCCTCCTTGACGTTGCGGAATCCAACACGCGCGGCCTCGTTGAAACTACATGCATCGACAAAGAAGACCTATTAAATAAAATTGATAATCTAAAAAAAGAGAATGATGACCTCAAAAATCAATTAAAAAACAAAATACCCACCATAACACAAGATATTACCTTTCCTCCACAAATAATCCCAGCTGCCCAATATGCTTCAGTCTTGCGTAAACAAAGAGTGGAAAAGGCCACACCTAAAACAAATAAAATCAATAATACCTTTAGAAATAACAGAGAAAACTCTATTGTGAATAAAAAATCAATTATTATACCAAATAAAATCCTAAATCGTAATCCGAATCAAAAAAGAGCAATTAAAATAAATGCCCTCCCAGCCAAACCCAATGAATCTTCAGTTACCCACAGTAAAAGAACTAAAGCGGTTATCGACCGGATTAAAAATGAAATAAATCCCGATGATTTTAATATCAAAATATCGTCCATAAAACACAAACCTAATGGAGATATTTACATTGAAGTAGATGATACTGATCCCGATAATGTAAATAACTTTGAGACTGCTATGGAGGAAAAAACAAAAAAGACCACCACGATCTCCACCCTTACACCCACTACCCTCATCGAAATCTCTAACATTGATGGTACGTTTGATGAAAACGACATTAAAGAACAAATTTCATCATTAATCTGTAATTATAAACACTCTGATTATAAATTTATTTTTTCTAAATGTTCTTATAATAATACAAAACTTGCCCGTTTCTCAATCGACAATACCACGGCAGAAACCCTACTTAAAAATGATAAAATCAAATTGGGATGGTCCATATGCAACATAAAAGAAGCTAAATCCATAAAACGTTGCTACAAATGCCTACACATGGGACATCAGACTAACGCATGTAAAAATACAGTAGATAGAACCCACCTATGTCATAAGTGTGGAAATTCTAAGCATAATCCAAATCCTTGTCCATCTAATCCCATTTGTATTCCCTGCAAAGTTGACCTAAATCAAGAATCCCATAATCATCACACGGGGTCAAAAAACTGCTTGCATGCCAAACAAATAAAAAATCCTCAACTGCAGGATTAAAAGTCCTACAGATCAACCTTAACAATTGCTCTGAGGCATTTAACCTTGCAGTAGAGCATGCTTACCAGGAGAAATACGACATCATCTCGTGCTCCGAACATCCCCATAAAAATTCTAGGATAATAAACGTTTCCTCCTTGGACCAAAAATCAGCCATCATCCTACTAAACAGTAATCTTACCTACAGAAGCATTCAAATATCAGACCATTTTTGCGTAGCCAAAATTAACAATGTATACACTGGAGAACAAAATGATAAGGCACCTCTAGAATTTTGGTAATTAGCATTTACTTGTACATCCACCTAGGGAGTACATGTATCATGAAATGAAGTATGAACTTTTACATAATATATATAATAAATTAAAAAGTTATTCGATTCATACATCATTTTCAGAAAAAAAAATCACATTTAAAGTAAACAAAATGTTAAGGCACTCCGAATAAAAATAAAGAAAAGTATCGAAATCAAACAAAATTATTCAGTTTTGCAGGGCTTTAATAATGTGTACACCCTCCATTACGCTGCAGTACTTCGATCATCCTCTTTGGTAGACTATTATATAGATTTTTTATGAAATTTTGATCCAAGCTCTCCCAAGCTTTTAAAATTGCTGATTTCAATTCGGATACTGAAGTGTACTGCTTTCCACCTTGATATAATATTCTACTGAGTTTTCCCCAAACATTTTCGATAATATTTAGGTCAGGTGACCTTGCTGGCCAATTCAAAACTCTTATATTTTCCATTTTAAAATAATTTTTCACTATGTGAGCAGTATGCACGGACGCATTATCTTGCTGGAATATCCATTTTTTTGTAGAAATTTTGTGAGCATGAGTTCTTATTTGCTCTTTTATTAAATTCAAATAACCAGAGCTATTCATACGACCTGAAATAAATTTTATTTCGGTTTTTCCTCTGTAACCGATACCTGCCCATATCATTACTGTACCGCCACCGTGCTGTCTGCGACTTAAAACCCTTTGTTCCTTCCTTAAATCATGGAAATAGTATTTGTATCCATCTGGGCCATCCAAATTTAGTTTCTTTTCATCGGTAAATATAATTTGTTTCCATTGTTTCTTCCAATGAATATGCTCTGTAGCAAAACTTATTCGGGCAGCTTTATGTTTGTCTGTTAACGGTGGTTTTATAGCGAATTTTTTCCTTTTCAAGTGACTTGCTCTTTGTATCACTCTTTTTACTGTTTGTACAGATACGTTTAAATTGCAATCTATCGCAATTTGTCGAGGTGTGAGTTCAGAATTTGATGCTTTTCTCAAAATTAATCTTTTTTCTTTTGAAGAAAGGGCCGATGGCCTCCCCTTCGACTTTTTTTTCCCATATTCTAAAGGGTTTTTTAAATAATTTTGAATCAGACATCGACTTCTTTTCAGTTGTTTTGCTATCTGCACCTGATTTTTCCCAACGCTCTTCAACTGGAGTATCTTAATCTTCTCATCTTCGCTTAACGCCTTTCCTCGTCCCATAGTAACTTCAGGAATTGAAAAATACTTCAACACGTATAATGTGACCAAGAAAAAATAATTTCTTAGAATAGAAGAATAGAATCACCGTTAACCATAGAAGAGATCATCACAGTTAAACCTTTCTCAATAGACTACTTCAAGTGCCTTATCATTCTGATTACTTGTGATTTCAAAGGAATGAACTTCAAATAGCAAAGTTTTCTAATTGCGGCATGTTTACACTACTACATGTCCTTGAAAGGAAGTCTTTCGCTTGTAACATAATTTACTACTAATAAATTTGAGATTTGACGAAATATACATGCAATTTTTCATATTTATGAAGGTGCTTTATCATTTTGTCCACTTGTGTATATCATCTCAACTTACCTCCCCCCTGGTAAATCTGCCAACTTGGAAAAATTCAAGGAGTCAATAGCATCCTTCTTGAACAAACATAAGAAATTCAACATCTTGCTCACGGGTGATTTCAACGCTCACTCCACTAGCTGGAACTGTCCTACAAATAACCAAAGAGAGATCCAAATAAATGATCTTTTCATTGCCCAAAATCTCACCTTACTTAACAGTGGTATAAATCCCACTTTTCATTCTGCTAGAGGTAACTCTATTATCGACCTTTCCCTCGTTAATGCTACCTGCAATAAAAATTTCAAAATTAATTGGGTAAATCTTGATGAGATCGAATCACTCAGTGATCACCATTATATTTACATTCAACTTTCCGATGACTCATCCATTCATAATAACACAAAATTCCAAAATCCCCATAAAAAATGGGTTTTTGATAAAGAAAAATTCGACACATGCTCACTTTTCTTTAAATGGCAAATCGACACCATTCCTCTTCACGAACTTACCATGGATAAATTTCAAGAAACCATTTTCCTTGCCTTCAATAACTCCTTCAAAACAGTTCAAAACCACTCCTCTTCTTCAAATAAATCCAGGGCCTCTTACTGGTGGTCTCCTACATTGTCCCAAAAAAAAAATCACCTATCAACACTAAAACGCACTCTCAAGAAATTAAATAAGAAATTTAACATTCCATACTCACAAAATAGTTTTTACAACAACTACAGAAGTGCCAAAACAGATTTTAAAAAATCAATTATGGATCATAAACAAGAAGCCTGGAACTCTCTCATGAGCACACTAAAGGAAAACCCTTGGGGACGTCCCTATAAAATAGTAATGAATAAATTATCAAGTAGAACATTAAATCTGGAAATTGAAGATCTTAATACCATTTTGGAAGAGCTTTTCCCACCACCTTTAAAATTAATTCAAGACCTGAATCTAAACATTAATATGGAAGATATCCCCCAAATTTCTCAAGATGAGGTCACTTACGCCACCAAAAGACTCAATCCAAATTCCGCTCCTGGCATTGATGGTATCACCAACCCGATTTTAAAAATTTTAATCCTCGACAATTTACCTCAGTCTACAAAAATCCTTAACGATATACTTTTCTCACTCAACTATCCCACCATCTGGAAAACCCAAAAATTGGTTCTCTTTCCTAAAAAGGAACCTAACAAATTTAGACCAATTTGCCTAATATCAAACCTATCAAAGATCTTTGAAAATATAATAAAATATAGACTGCATACGTACATCATCCAAAATGGTTTTATGCACAACCGTCAATTTGGTTTTATGAAAGGTTTGTCCACTGTTGACGCTGTCAAAGGCCTTTTTGAGCACTGCAATAACATTGACCCTCGTACTGGCAAACATGTGGTAACCAACATCAATACCTTCACATTTCTTGATATCAAAAACGCTTTCAATACTATAGAACATCAGGACATAATAGAAAATTTAATCCACTACAAATTTCCTAACTATCTCATAATAGTAATTAAGAATTACCTTCAAAATCGTAAATTAATATACGACGCACCAAACTATCAAAGAGTATACATCTCTGCCAGGGGGGTACTACAAGGATCCATTTTAGGACCGCTCTTATGGAACATTGCTATTAACAAAATCTTCGAAATTGGTTTTTCTCCAGAAGTGAGGATCATCGCCTACGCTGATGACATAACAGTCTCTGTCAAATCTACAAGAAGAAAAAACTTTCTAACACTTACAGAAAATGCACTAAATCAAATAAATACTTTCCTAATAAGGCTCAATTTATCAATCTCCTGGCAAAAATGTCAATTCCTGTGCATTACAGGTTATAGAAGCGATGACATATCCAATGCTTCTATAAATATTGACAATCATACTATACACGCCTCTCGTGTCGCCACCTATCTCGGCTTGAAAATAAATAACAAACTAAATTTTCGCGATCACGTATTATACACAATCCAAAAAATCTCAAAAGCCTCTTACGGACTCAATAAATTATTAAAATATAACAATCTTTTAGCATTAAATAATAACAAATTATACATTCAGATTATTTTATCCATCGCCTTATATGCCATTCCAGCATGGTACCAAATATTGAATATACCTCATTATAATAAGAAACTCAACACAGCAATTCGACCGGTCCTTAGGGCTGCTATAGGTGCACCAAACTCAATTTCAAACGAGGCCCTATATGTTTTAAATGGCATCACTTCCTTAGAGTTTATCATCAAAGCCCGTATCGAAACTTATTTTAGAATCAGAGAAATCATCCCTCTTCAATATCGCTTATCTATAAACCTCTCTAACGACCTCGCTATCCAAAATTTTATTTCCAATTTCAAAAAATTCGCTAAAGAGCAATCTTTTGACAACTGGTCAACCCATTTTAATCTTTCCCCTAACGCATCTATCACTAAAAAGTTTATTTCTAATCTCTCCTTCTGGTACAACCTTAAACCTCGTCCTTCTCTTAACTATAGCATTACTGCCATCCTTTCTGGGCATGGCCCTTTTCATGCCCATCAATTTAAATTAGGCCGCGCCCTAACCAATTTATGTATGTTCTGTGAATCAGGTGATATTGGTGATTCAATACATATAACTTTTTTCTGTCAAGATCAACACATTTGTAACATTCGCAATAAATATCTTCACCGCTTCAAAATCCCTAATAATAATCCTTTCACCCCTGACTTTCTAAACCATAATTTCCAACATAATTGGTCCGTATTCAGGGATTTCTCCCATGATTTAGTCACATACCTCTACAACATATTCAAATAACACTCTCCTTTTCATTCTGCAATCATCCTTTTATTTATTTATTTCAAAATGCTATTACAGTAGTACAACCCCTTGGTCTTTTTCTATATTCCTATACTCTATACTTAAAATCTTCCTGCGGGTCTCCTTTTCCCGTATCTTTTTCGTTTTAGTCTATTCCTATAGACTAAACCGAAAACACATATATATAGAGGGTAGAGGCGCTCCCAGAAGTATACCTTTGGTGATTCCTGGGAGCGTCTCTTTAATCAAGCCCTTGGTGAGGGGTTTAGTGGGTAAGAGCCCCACACTACCCCCGGATGGGTGTTTCATGGGCGATGCTCTCTCCTGTGGGAGGGCACTTTGTTGGTTTTGAGGGGTTTTGGGGGGGGGTCCCCTGCTTGCTGGCGGGGTCACTGTCGGTTGGGGGGGGGGGAGGGGGTGCGTGTCTCTTTCCCGGGGCATGCTCGTCCTCTCTCTCCTTCCGGGGGGGGCCTTTGCTGGTTTGGTGGGGGTCCTCTCTCCTCTTCCCTGACTCTTCCAACGCCAACGGGTGCTCTCTATCCGGGAGGCTAGCCTATGGAATGCTCCTCCGGGGGTGTCTGTTTGCAGATTCCCCTCACCAGCCAAAAAAAAAAAAAAAAAAAAAAAAAAAAGGGTGTTAGGGTGTTAGGGTGAAGTGATCGTCGGTTGTTTTGGCCGGTGAAGTATCAATTTCCGTGTGCTATCAGTTGAATTACTGTAATTTTGGTTTCCGGTGTCTGAGCGAGATAAGTTTTGGTGCGCTGGATTCGGCGACTCGTCCTTTCCTTGTGGGATTGAAATCCTGCTAAATACTTTTTTGGTTTCGTGTGGTGCCTTTCATAAAACTTTTGGGTCGGATATAACCCTCATTGAAATCAGGAGGTTTGCCTCTTGCGCACTGGGCGAATTCTTGGTATCTGCGCAGAACATTTGAAAGACTTTGTTTGCAGTTGTCTGGTCAACGGTACGTGGAGACTTCACTCCGGTGAGTTACCCAACGAAACACTCCGCCATTTTATGAATTTTTTGAAAAAATTCTAATCCTCTCCCTTGTAATTATAAAATTACTTATGCACCATGATGCATCCTCCCGCAAATAAATCGGTTGATCCGTCCGTCTCTATTATTAAAATAAATCCTAAACGAAAAATGGAAACACATAGCATTAGTAGCGGAGACGATGATGAAAAAAATGGAAATTCGACTTCCAATCCCATACCTTCTTCCTCTAAATCTAAGAAAAAACAGAATAAAGGGGATGGTGCTGATTCCAGATCCCTAATATCTAACGTATCATATCAGCAGTCGGTGGCATCGACAAAAAATTCTACCAGATCTACAAATAAAAAAATAAATGTTAAAAGCGACATTACTTTAGATAATAATGACACTAAAACTAGTTGTACAGAAAACCCAAATCAAAGTCTAAATGATATTTATCTAGAATGTGGAGAAAATAACGATGATTTAGATATTGACCCCACAAAAATAACACAATCAATATTAAAAGACTACTCAAAAGTAAAGACACATCTCGTTAAAATCATGTCCAACCATTCTATCCTTATTGCCTACAAAAACTCCCCCAGACATTGTGAACTTATAACCGAAAATAATTCCTCATTAATGACCACCATCACTAAAATGCTTGACATTTCTGAATTAGAAATCAAAGCCCTACACGAAGCTTGTTCTATCAAACAAGAAAATCTTCTATCTAAAATAGATGAACTAGAAGCTAAGAACAAAATTTTGCAAGAAAAATTGGATAAAAGCTTACTATCTCGCCCTCCAATTGATAATGACATGTTTCCACCTATTAACCAATTTCCCAGAATTAACACAACAAAAAATACTTATTCCAATATTGCAAAATCAAATCTGAATAATAATAAAAATAACACTGGAAAAACCGTTAATAATCCCACAAATAAAAAACAACCTAAAAATCAAGCACAAAACATGGAAAAAACTAAAAAAATGCCTAACCTTCCCAATAAACTAATTAATAAAAACCCACATGATAAACTGGCAATTAAAATTAATCATATTCCCCCTACAAAAAACAAAGATGGCAAGGATATTAACCACATGAAAAATTTAATTTCCTGCATTAAAGAAAAAATAAATCCCAAAGACTACTCCATTTCAGTTAATGCTATCAGAACTGCTACAAATGGAGACATAATCATCGAAATCGAAAAAACTACTTTTGAACTTGTAAATAAATTTAAAGAAGTAGTAGAAAAGGTAATAAAAGATAAAACATCCTGTAAAACTTTGTCACCTACTACTTTAATCGAATTATCAAATATTGACTCTACATTTAGCGATGATGATATTTCTTCGGAAATTAGAACTATTCTAAATAAATATGACCACCATGGATTCAAATTTCTTTACTCTAAATTATCCTATAACAACACCAAGGCAGCCCGATTTGCAATCGACAAAGACACCGCTGAAAAACTACTTACCAAAGGCAAAATTAACTTGGATTGGTGCCGTTGTAATATCAAAGAAGTCAACTCCTTAAAACGTTGTACAAAATGCCACCAATTAGGCCAGCTGAAAAATAATTGTACAAATAAAAATGATCGTTCGGATTTATGCTATAAATGTGGTTGTACAAAACATGATGGTCAGGAATGCTTAAATTCCCCCTGCTGTCTACCTTGCAGAGACGACCTAAAAGTTGATCAGTTTTCTCACTTTGTCGGTGCAAAAAACTGCCTACATCTCAAGATCCTGAAACAAACAAATTAACTGTACTAAAAGTACTACAAATCAACTTAAACAACACACCGGAAGCCTTTAATCTTGCATTAGAATTTGCCTCCAAAAATAAATTTGATGTCATCTCAGCATCGGAACATCCCTACAAACATTCAAATATCATCTACAATTTATCAATCGATCTAAAATCCAGTATCATTTTAATAAACAGAAAACTTACCTTCAAAAATATTGGCTCTTTCGAACACTTCTGCGTTTCCAAAATCAATGACATTTACTTAATTTCCGTTTACATTCCGCCTAATAAATTGGCCAATTTAAGTAAATTTACAACAGAATTCACCGACATCCTAAACAAGCATAAAAATCACAAAATTTTAATATGCGGAGACTTCAATGCCCACTCTATACAATGGAACAAGAAATTCACCAATAAAAGAGGCCGTATCCTAGAAAATATCTTTATATCAAAATCCTTGACCCTCCTAAATATTGGCATTACTCCCACCTTTAACTCCACCAGAGGGCAATCTATCATAGACATCTCCTTGGCTAACTGTAAATTAAATAAAAGTCACGACATTAATTGGGCTACTTTTGACGATATCGAATCATTATCGGATCACAACTATATCACCATTATTATTAAATTGCCAGTCAAACTAAATAATTACAATCACAATCTTCCCCCTCCAAATATCAACGACATCGATTTCCCTGTAAACTCGTGGCAAATCAAAAAGGACGACATTATGAATCTATCCACTCTTTTCAAATGGAATCTTAACTCCACCCCAATGGATCAATTAAATATCAAATACCTACATGAACTCATAACAAAATCATTTAATATCACTTTCAAATCTAAAAATATCCTCGAACCCCCACAAGGCAGGAAAAGTTATTGGTGGAACGAAAACATCAACCACCTAAAAAACCAAGTCAACATTCATAAACGGATACTTTTAAAACTTAATAAACGGTTCAAGATTCCAAATGATATGAATAATCCATGCTATGTCACTTACCTTGAAGCGAAAAATAATTTCAAACAAAGTATCAAACAAAGTAAGAATGATTCCTGGCAATCCCTAATCAACCAACTGAAGAATGATCCTTGGGGTTTTCCATATAAAGTTATCATGAAAAAACTTTCCTCCAAGACTATACTTTTGGAACCTAACGATTTGGATTTAGTGCTGGATGAGCTTTTTCCTCAGAACATCAAACCCTGCCCCTCATCAATACCTATAATGAACGATTTTGAGATTAATATTCCACCCATTACCATAGAAGAAATTACATATGCCATCAATAAACTTAATCTGAAGTCATCCCCCGGCCTTGATGGATTCTCTAATATCGTTCTTAAAATCATTTTGAAAGATAACTTACCAATCATATTGTATATATTTAACAAATTAATTTACACTTGCGAATTTCCCCATATGTGGAAAGCACAGTGTCTAGTCCTATTCCCTAAAAAAGATGCCAGTAAATTTAGACCCATTTGCTTGATCTCAAATCTTTCTAAATTATACGAAAATATAATTAAAATTAGAATCTGTATTCACGTTTCTAACACCAACATCATGGATAATAAGCAATTTGGCTTTAGACGTGGTACATCTACAATTGATGCCATCAATATGGTCATGAAACACTGCTGTAATCTTGATATCAACAATAGGAAAAAAATTGTCACTAACGTAGACACTATCACCTTCTTCGACATCTCTAATGCGTTCAATGCAATAGAACACGCTGATATTATTGAAGCCCTGGAACACTATAATTTTCCCACCTACATTATATACATCATCCGGAACTACTTATCAAACAGAAAATTATTCATTGTAAACCACTTATATATTAAATCAAGAAACACTAATAGAGGAGTACCTCAAGGTTCGGTTCTGGGCCCAATGCTCTGGAACATTACCATCAATAGAATTTTTGACATCAGGTTCCATCCAAATGTAAAGGTTAACATGGTTGCCTTTGCAGACGACATTACAATTTGTGTTAAAACCAAATCAGCCGAAGATTCCATTATCACCACTGAATTCGTCCTGAAAAGAATAAACGCATTCATTAAAAATCTAAACTTAAACATCTCCTGGCCGAAATGCCAATGTTTGGCTATTACAGGATATAACAGTAATTACTTTAACAATAAAACCATCAATATTGATAACCATAACATACCCATCACTAAATCGGCTACCTACCTTGGTATAATATTGGACAACAAATTTGACTTCAAGGAACACATATACCATACTGCCAATAAAATCAGAAAAGTAAATTTTTCCATTATTAATTTAATGAAAAACACTAACATGCTTCATTTACATAACAACAAGCTTTATGTCCAAATTATTCTATCAATAGCCTTATATGCATGTCCCGTCTGGTATAAAATAATAGAGATTCCAAAATACCTAAACACCTTGAATAAGGCCATACGTCCATCGCTATGTGCCGCTATAAATGCTCCAACTACCACTGCAAATAACACATTATACTTATTAAACAAAATTTTCCCCCTGGATATTCTAATTACACGAAGGGTGAATGACTTTTCTATAATCAGGGAACGCATTCCCTCAGATATCTTGACAAAAACTCAATTTAATCTTCCAAATATTACTGTCACACTCATAAATATGATTAAGAAAAATCATTACAATGATGCAATTCAGTCCTGGGAAACCAGATTTAATTTGTTGGCTCGTCCTCCTACAGTCAAACACTTTATCAACGATATCAAAAAATGGCTTGAATTAAAAAAACCTATCTATTTAAATACTTACAACTCGATGGTCATATCTGGGCATGGCCCCTTCTACTCCCACCAATTCAAGATTGGACGCACAAATTCCAATTTATGTCAGCTATGCAATGACAATGCAATCGGTGATTCTTTACATCTAATCTTCTACTGCAAATCTGACATAATAACTAACATTCGAAATAAACATCTACTATTCTTCATTGGGCAATTTACCCCTGAAAATGTATTAATCCCCAAATACGAACCAATTAATTGGAACACTTTTTCAATGATCTCTAGGGAAATTATCATTAAATTATTTCAAATACTCAGACACTAAAAATTTCTATTTATTCATATTTCTACATTCTAATTACATACATTTCTCATACTTTCATCTATTTTCATTAACATTTATATTTATCTTAACAAGCTATATTTCATCCTCATAACCTCACTTCATCTCACACTTATCACTCACTCTTTTTTCACTATCACTTCTCACTTTCACTATCACTAACATCTTTCCATTCATCTCATTAATAATAACTTTCAAAAATTGCTTATTGACATTATTAACTTAATGTCGATACACTTAAAGTTTCACCCTTTCACAATATTCATAACCTAAAGGATCTGTCTTCATGTCACATTCATCACATATACATATAACCTTTCCTTTCTCCATAACCTATAAACCTACAATCTACAGAAGATTACCCAACTAGTAAGTATCTAGTTGGTAATTGAGGTATGTTCTTCAATTTACCTTCAGTGCTTTTCTTAGTTGGACTAACATCTTATAGCTTCACGCGGGTTTATTCCTGAACACACTTCATGGTCCTCTCGGGGATCATGAAGGATAGTCTAGAGGGCAGAGATACTTCATGAAGCATACTCTGAGTGATCCCATGAAGTATCTCACTAAGACGCCCTAGGTGAGGGGTTTAGTGGGTCGAACCCCACACTACCCCCGCCTCTTCGGCCGCGCATATTCGGTACTGGAGGGGTAGTCCAATGGTTGGTGCTTCGTGGTGGGTGGGGGTCTTCTGCTCTGGGGGCTCTCTCCGTCGGGACGTTACTGGGGACTTGTTCCTTGGTTCGTCCTTGGTGGAGGGTTTCTCTGGGGTGGTTGGCTTCCCTCTGCCGTGAAGTTACTGGCATTGGACTACTATACCTGGTGCTAGAATGGGCGGGGAAGGAGATGCGGGGGTGTCTGGTTGTCAGATTCCCCTCACCTGCCAAAAAAAAAAAAAAAAAAAAAAAAAAAGGGTGTTAGGGTGTTAGGGTTGTTGATCGTCGGATGTTTTATCTCGTACGGTTCCTTGTTTCGTCGTGGATTTCCTTTTCCCTGCTCCTGGTTTTGTGCTGTGTTTCCTGCAATCGTGGCTTTCACCATTCGCTGCGGCATTGGATTATCTATCCTGAAAATTGGAGTTTTCCCGTTCCGGCTCCGGATTTTGGAGTTCTGCTCCAATTTATATTTCGGCGGCGCGGATAACCTCCCTTGGCTGCTGGTATCCGAGGTGCGCAGTAACCTGATTTCTGCTCATTGCGCAGGTTGCACAGAGGACTATTAGGAGGGTCTCCAGGGTAACCCGTATGTCTTTCACGTACTTCACACCATTCGTCACGAGTGAGTACTCCGCCCCTCTTCTCACACGGCATTGCCACCTGTTGGTGGCAACCCGTATCTTTGCGTCTACATACGTAACCTAAACCAAAATGTCATTGAACGAAGGTTCAACCCCCACAACCCCCGTACAAAACCACAAACGCAGAGGCTCCCCGGCGCCCGAATGCGATGCGGTTAGCATGAGTAGCAACGACTCTAAATCGTTCATAGACCCCGCTCTCTTCGGTAAAAAATTCCGACGCGCAATTATTAATAACGAAATTTCCGTGACCCCAACTAACTCTGGGAAAGGCCCAAACAAATACCCCAAGGGATCGAAGAAAGTTACCGAATCTCTCGAAAATATTTCCAAAAACCCCACGGATATGGACATTTCGGAATCCCCGCTAGAAAACATAGACCTCATTAAAAAATTCTTGGAATCCGAAGATCCCTCAGTAAAGGAAAATGTAAACCCCATAAAAAATTCTAAAGACCTGCAGAAGAATTTCAATAAAATTAGGACCTACCTCCTAAAAATGATGGCCAACCAAATGCTTGCCATTGCCCATAAAGATTCTGCACCGAAAATGCAGCAAATTGCCGATCCAAGCTGCTCGAGGCCTGCGAACTCATACCAATAACTTTGCCGCACTGAGCAACGACGTACAACAGGAAAAAATTGATGCACTCTCCTTTGAAAAATCTTCACTATAACGTGAAATAAATAAATTAAGGAACTCCCAGAATGCCCCAGTCATCACACAAGACAATGTCCTTCCCCCAGAGGCCATCTCAATGCAAACTTATGCTAAAGCCCTTGGAAAAACTCCTAAAAATAAATCTCAAACACTAACAAATAACACTAGCAACAATGTAACAAATACCCAGAAAACCAATAAAACCTCATCCAAGAAAAACAATAACAACGACAAAAATGGCAATAACAAAAACCTTAACATCATGACAAATAAATTGCTCAATAGAAACCCCCATGTGCAGCAGTCTATCAAAATATGCGGAATTCCTCCGACTCCCAACGATCCCAAAGCTCACTCTGAGAAAATGAAACAATTAATTAATAAAATTAAACAAGACATCAACCCCTCAAATTACAATATTAAAATACTTGCCATCAGGTCCAAAGAAAATGGCGATATCTTCGTGGATGTTGATAAAGCCTCCCCCCTGGACATAAACAATTTCAGAGAGGCAATTGACACAATCGTAAACAAATCCACCACCACAAAAGCGTACATACCAACCAAACTCCTTGAACTTACTAACATCGAGGGTACTTTCGAGGACGAGGATATTAGGGAACAAATCCTTGACCATATTAACCAATTTGACCACTCCAATTTTGAGTACAAATTTTCCAAAAAATCCCTTAATGGCACCAGGATCTCCAGATTCGTCGTCGACAATGATACGGCCGCGAAACTTCTAAAATCTGAAAAAATAAAACTAGGATGGTCAATCTGCAATATCAGAGAGGCTCGATCATATAAAAAATGTACCAGGTGCCACCACCTCGGGCATGTTGTTACCAAATGTACCAATTCTACCGATAGATCAAACCTCTGTTCCAAATGTGGTAATCCCCATCACGAACCACACCCATGTAGCAGTTCCCCGATATGTCACCCTTGTAAGTCGGACCTGAAATCAACAGATTTCAACCACTTCGTTGGCTCAAAAAACTGCAGTCACGCTCAAAAAATCAAGAACCTGCAATAAAAGGAATTAAAATTTTACAAATCAATCTAAATAATGCCCCTGCAGCCTTTAATCTTGCCATCGAGCACGCTTACCAAATGTCCGTCGATGTCCTGGTTCTTTCAGAACACCCGTATAAAAACTCGTCCATTATTTCCAATAGCTCTAAAGATAAAAAATCCGCGATTGTACTGATAAACAAGGACCTCTCCTTTAAGAATATCTCCTCCTCAAACCATTTCTGCATCTCCAAAATTGGGCTCACCTATCTCATTGCGGTATATCTACCTCCTTGCAAATCAACCAACATGGATGAATTTTTGAACTCCTTATCTGACTTCCTGCTAAAACACCGCAAATTCAACATCATCTGCTGCGGAGATTTCAATGCCCATTCCAAGTCGTGGAACTGCCCATCCAACAATCGACGTGGTATCACCCTGGAAGATTTCTTCATCTCACATAATTTGATCCTGCTAAATAAAGGTATTTTACCCACCTTCCAATCGGCTCGTGGTGACTCGATCATAGATCTCTCCCTGATCAACCCCACCTGTAACAAAAATTTCAATACATCATGGGCCACAGATGACGAGAACACCACTCTCAGTGATCACAATTACGTCTTTACTATCCTTAACCCAAATCCACTGTGCCATCACAATACTAACCCTCACACTGACATCATGGGGGGCTCCTATCCCACTCCTCCAAAATGGACTTTCGACAGGGAACACTTTGACAGTTGTGCCCTATTTTTCAAATGGAAACTCTGTAATTTATCTCCACAAGACCTGGACATTACCAAATTCCAACAACTACTTACGGAGGCCTGTGATAATTCCTTTAAGAAAGCTCTTCCAAATAATATTTCTCTGGCCAGGAAATCCTTTTGGTGGAATTCACAACTCTCTCAATTGAAGAACAACCTCTCCGCCCTAAAAAGAACACTAAAGAAATTGAAAAAACGCTACAATATTGGACTACATAATAACCCTGTTTACTCAGAGTACAAATCCAACAGAAAGTTATTCAAACAAACCATTATCACACAAAAAACTCACGCTTGGGACACGCTCATGGCTCAACTGGGCACCGATCCTTGGGGTAGAGCCTACAAAATAGTACTCCACAAACTATCCAGCAAAACCGTCAATCTGGAACCTGATGATCTTGATCAGGTCATAACTGAACTTTTCCCATCTCCACTCAAAACTGTACAGGACCTCCTTTTTGACCAAGATCCGATGGACATTCCCCCCATCACACAAGAAGAACTCACCTACTCAGTAAAACGCCTCAATAATAACTCGGCACCTGGATTGGACGGGCTCGTTAACCCACTCCTTAAAATCCTGATCCTCGACAACATTCCTCAGTCCCTTCAAGTTCTTAACGAGGTTCTTTCTTCACTAAAATTCCCCATAACCTGGAAACGTCAAAGGCTTGTCTTATTCCCTAAAAAAGAAGCCAATAAGTACAGACCAATCTGTCTAATTTCAAATTTCTCAAAAATCCTGGAAAACGTGATCAAGACCCGCCTACACACACATATCATCACCACTGGCATCATGTGAAACAAACAGTTTGGCTTCATGAAGGGGCTGTCGACAGTTGACGCTGTCAAAAGGGTCGTTGACTGCTGTAACAACCTTGACCCTCTCACTGGCAAACATAAAGTAACAGTAGTGGATACAATGACCTTCTTGGACATCAAAAACGCGTTCAACTCCATAGAACACCATGACATCATTGATTCGCTAATCCACTATGGGTTCCCCAAATATCTAACTACCATAATCAAAAATTATTTAGCTGACCGTCAACTCATCTACATCTCAAAAAATTATACTAAAACTTACAGTTCATCTCGTGGGGTCCCTCAGGGCTCGGTTCTTGGTCCTTTACTTTGGAACATTGCAATCAATAGAATCTTCACAATACATAACCTCCCTTCCAGTGTCAAGATCGTAGCGTACGCGGACGATATCACAGTCATAGTCAGGGCTAATAACAGAGAAATATTTATCAGGCTTACAGAAAACGCGTTGAATACCGTTTCAACTTTCCTAAAAACTCTTAATCTGTCAATATCCTGGCCGAAATGTCAACTGCTGGTGTTGACAGGTTACAATAGATCGGAATTGGCACGCACTACCATAAACATAGACGGACACATTATCGAATCATCTCCTAGCGCCACCTATCTAGGGCTCGTGATAAATGACCGCTTTACGTTCACCAATCACGTACGGGCGCTTATTCCAAAAATTAAGAAAATGTGTTTTTACCTCAACACTCTGTTTAAACATAACTCCCTCCTCAAAATTAACAACAATAAACTATACTTGAACATTATCACCTCTGTAGCACTTTATGCCATCCCTGCCTGGTATCAAGTGCTGAATATAAATAAATACAACAAACTCCTGTACACTGCCATTCGACCTGCATTTTGTGCTGCCCTGGGTGCTTATCGCTCTGTCTCGAATGATGCCATCTTCGTACTAAATAAAATTCCCCCACTTGAATTGATTATCAAACAACGTATACACAACTATTTTACCATCCGGGAATCAATCCCCTTGGAAATCAGAGAACAAATCAGGCTCACTCCGGACCCTATCTCCGCCCAAATTATCCGAAACACCAAAACCCTAACACAGAACACCCTGCTACACGATTGGCAAACCAAATATCATAACTCACCTCTAGGAATCACGACAAAACGTTTCATCCCCAATATCAACCCCTGGTTACAGTCAAAGGAAAAACTATACCAATGTCCTGCTACAACCATGATACTTACGGGCCACGGCCCCTTCTTCAATCACCAATACAGGATTGGTAAAACACTTTCCGCCACCTGTCCCCTCTGCCCCGCCGAGGTAACAGGCGACTCAATCCACTTGGCGTTTAATTGCCCGCACCCTGACATTCATGACCTCAGAACTAGACATACGGCTGGTTTCGTGGGGATTTTCGCACCGGAGAACATCTTCGAAGCCACTAACTTAAAGGTTAACTGGCCCATTTTCCACAATTTTGCTAACGCCCTAATCCCTTACCTCTTTAACGTGGTAAGACAATGACCTCGGTCTCTCAAATCCCTATCCCTATATTCCATAGGGGTTCTGGTTCCCCGTCAGTATCCTTCTTCTTTGGGGAGCTCATCCTCTTCTTGTCCTACTGGGAGGGGGGGAGGGGGGTTTTCTTTCATGCTTGGGGGAAAAAGCGGGTATCCAAACCCAAAAAATTTAGCTTCACGCGGCTTTATTTCCATTCTGCCTCTCCTCCCTCTCGGGGGTCGGGAGGCCATATCTAGAGGGCAGAGGCGTTTTCTGAAGTATACCTCTCGGTGATTCCAGGAAACGTCTCAATTAAAACGCCCTAGGTGAGGGGTTTAGTGGGTCGAACCTCACACTACCCCCGGTATGGCAGCCTCGTTGGACTGGGCGTCCGATGGGAGGCCGGCCGCGCCACGTTCTTGGGGGCGCGCAGATCATCCCCTCGGGGATGCGCTGCTCTTCTCCCCGGCCCGGCCGGTTTCTTTCCGAAATTGCCCTTCTGGCGGGGGGTCGTACCGGGGGTGTCTGGTAGTCAGATTCCCCTCACCTGCCGAAAAAAAAAAAAAAAAAAAAAAAGGGTGTTAGGGTTAGTGATCGTCGGTTGTTTAGGCCGGTGTAGTCTTGGTTTCCGTGTGATCTAGATTTGAGTGATATAAATCTTGCATCTGGTGTCTGTGCTAAAAGAAATTTAGTGCGTTGGATTCGGCAGTTTGTCCTGTCCTAGTGGGATTGGAGTCCATCCATATACTTTTTTGGTTTCGCTGTGGTACCAATTATAAAAACTTTGGATCGGTCATAACCCCCTTTGAATTCAGGAGGATTGCCTCCTGCGCACTGGGCGATATTTTGTCATCTGCGCAGAAAAGAAGAAGATTTTTATTTACCGTTGTCTTGACTGCGGTTCGTGGAGACTTCACTCCGGTGAGTTGCCAAACGATTTACCCCGCCATTTTGGCGAGCTTATTCAAATTCTCCCTCGGTATTAATCAACTTTGGATACATCATGATGCAACCACCCCCAAAAACGGTTGAACCATCCATTTCTATTATTAAAATTACTCCTAAACGCAAAAAGGGAACTTACAGCATCAGTAGCGGAGATGATGACAATAATGAAAATTCAATTTCCAATCCTAGACCTTCTTCCTAAAAATGCAAAAAAAAGTCGAATAAAGGGGATGGTGTAGATTCCAAATCCCAAACGTCTAATATCTCATATCAAAAGTCAGTGGCTTCGACAAAAAACTCTATCAAATCTGTAAATAAAAAAATAACTATTAAAAGTGACCATACTTATGATAATAAAACTGATTGTACAGATAATCTAAATTAGAGTTTAAACGACATTTATTTGGAATGTGGAGAGAATAATGATGATCTCGATATTGATCCTTCGAAAATTACTCAATCAATATTACGAGATTATTCTAAAATAAAGACACATCTTGTAAAAATTATGTCTAACCAATCTATTCTCATTGCATATAGAAATTCTCCCAGACATTTTGAACTAATGTCTGGAAATAATTCCTCATTGATGACTACTATTACGAAAATCCTTGATATATCCGAATTAGAAGTTAAAGCTTTACATGAAGCTTGCTCCATCAAGCAAGAAACTTTACTCTCTAAGATAGACGAATTAGAAGCTAAAAATAAAGATCTTCAAGAAAAATTGGAAAAAAATTCATCATTGCGCCCTTCAATTGAAAACAATATGTTCCCAGCCATTGGCCAATTCTCCAATATTAATTCAACAAAAAATTCTTATTCTAACGTTGCCAAATTAAATACTAATAACAATAAAATCAAAACTGGAAAAATTGTTAATAATTCTACAAATAAAAAACAGACAAAAAACCAAACACAAAATATTGAAAAAACTAAAAAAATGCCTAACCTACCTAATAAATTAATAAATAAAAATCCACACGACAAATTGGCTATTAAAATTAACAATATTCCCCCTACAAAAAATAATGATGGCAAGGAAATTAATCATATGAAGAATCTGATTTCCTCCATTAAAGAGAAATTGAATCCTAAGGACTTTTCTATCTCAGTTAATGCAATAAGAACTGCAACAAATGGAGACATAATTATTGAAATTGAAAAAACTACTTTCGAATTAGTAAACAATTTTAAAGATGCAGTAGAACAGGTGATTAAAGACAAAACTTCCTGTAAAACCCTTTCACCTACTACATTAATTGAACTATCCAACATTGATGCCACTTTTAGTGATGACGATATTACTTCTGAAATTAGAACAATCCTAAACAAATACGATCATCATGGATTTAAATTTTTATATTCTAAACAATCTTATAATAACACTAAGGCAGCCCGATTCGCAATCGATAAGGATACTGCAGAAAAATTACTCACAGAAGGTAAAATCAATCTGGATTGGTGTAGATGTAACATCAAAGAGGTAAATTCCTTGAAGAGATGTACAAAATGTCACCAGCTGGGCCACCTAAAAAACAATTGTACCAATAAAAACGATAGATCCGACTTATGTTATAAATGCGGATGTGAAAAACATGATGGTAGGGAATGTTTAAACTCCCCTTGTTGTTTACCATGTAGAGATGACCTCAAAGTGGACCAATTTTCACACTTTGTTGGCTCAAAAAACTGCCTCCATCTAAAAATTCTGAAACAAAACAGCTAACTTTATTAAAAGTGTTACAAATTAATTTAAACAACACCCCAGAAGCATTTAATTTTGCAATAGAGTTTGCTATTAAAAATAATTTTGATGCTATCACAGCGTCTGAACATCCCTACAAACGATCAAAGATTATTGATAATTCATCAATTGATCTAAATTCTAGTATCATTTTAATAAATAAAAAACTCACCTTTAAAAATATTGGCTCTTTTGAGCATTTTTGTGTATCGAAGATCAATGATATTTACTTATTTTCTGTATATATTCCGCCTAGCAAATTGGCAAATTTAAATAAGTTTATAACAGAATTCACCGACAACCTAAATAAACATAAAAACCACAAAATATTAATATGTGGAGATTTTAATGCCCATTCCATACAGTGGAATAAGAAATTTACCAATAAAAGAGGTCGAATCCTGGAAAACTTTTTTATATCTAAATCACTGACCCTCCTAAATATTGGTATTACTCCCACTTTTAACTCCACCAGAGGACAATCAATTATAGACCTTTCTTTGGCTAATTGTAAACTTAACAAAAATTATGACATTATTTGGGCTACTATTGATGACATTGAATCATTATCTGATCATAATTTTATTACCATTATTATTAAGATGACGGATAAGTCAAACAATTACAATCATAATTTACCCTCTCCAAATATCAATGATATAAATTTCCCAGTTAATTCTTGGCAAATTAAAAAAGAAGACATTATGAATCTGTCTACTCTCTTTAAATGGACTCTCAATTCCACTCCAATGGATTAATTAAATGTAAATCACTTACATGAAGTAATAACTAAATCATTCAATGCCACATTCAAGTCCAAAAATATTCTTGAGCCCCCTCAAAGTAGGAAAAGTTATTGGTGGAATGAAAATATTAATCACCTAAAAAACCAAGTTAATATTCATAAACGTATTTTATTAAAATTAAATAAACGATTTAATGTTCCAAATGATTTCAACAATCCTTGTTATGTTACTTACCTGGAAGCAAAAAAGAACTTTAAACAAAGCATTAAACAAAGCAAAAATGAATCTTGGTTATCCCTTATTAATCAACTTAAAAACGATCCTTGGGGTCTTCCTTATAAAATTATTATGAAAAAATTATCCTCCAAGACAATATTATTGGAACCGAATGACTTGGATATAGTGCTGGATGAACTATTTCCTTCAAACATGAAACCTTGTCCTCCACCTATACCTATATGTAATGATTTTGAGATTAATATCCCACCTATTACCATGGAAGAATTAACTTTTGCCATCAACAAACTTAACTTGAACTCATCACCTGGTCTTGATGGATTCTCCAACTTTGTCCTTAAAACTATATTGAAAGACAATTTACCAACTATTCTGTTTATATTTAACAAATTGATCCATACTTGTGAATTTCCTCGTATGTGGAAAGCACAAAGACTGGTTTTATTTCCCAAAAAAGATGCCAACAAATTTAGACCTATATGCTTAATTTCAAACCTTTCCAAATTATATGAAAACATTATCAAAATCAGAATTTATACTCACGTATCTAATACCAATATTATGGACAACAGGCAGTTTGGATTTAGGCGTGGTATGTCAACAATTGATGCCATCAAAACGGTAATGAATCATTGTAGCAATCTCGATATTAATAGTAATAAAAAAATAGTAACTAATGTGGACACAATCACTTTTCTGGACATCTCTAATGCGTTCAATGCAATTGAACATGCGGATATAATTGAAGCCCTAGAAAATTATAATTTTCCCACTTATATTATATATATTATTAGGAACTATTTATCCAATAGAAAACTGTTTATAGTAAATCATTTATATATCAAGTCTAGAAATACTAATAGAGGAGTACCTCAAGGCTCTGTTTTGGGCCCAATGCTCTGGAACATTACTATTAACAGTGTAACGTGGTATTTTTATTACAATAAAAATCCGTTACAGGCTCAGCTGATTGGGAATATATTAATATTCCCAATGATAGCATTAGCTGAGCTCGGTCCGGGACGTCAACGGTGATCGCTGTTGTTGTCGTTCGACACAGCTGATTGCCGTTTCTCATTACGCTAGTGTTAGCTAATGAGGCGTCCTTGAAGGGAATTTAATAGATTTAAATTCCCTTACTGGGGCTAGCTGATATCGCGCGATCAGCTGGCTACTTACTTCTGGGATTACCGTCTAAGCAGTCGGACGTGCTTGCTGGAGCTAATCCCAGTCTTTTCGAAAATCGCTACTGTGAGGCTCGGCCGCGACTCGTGTCCGCAAGTGCGTGGTAGTGGTGTGACGGTGACAGGATCCCGGATCTACCCTGCGGAACCAGCCCAAATACCAGGAGATTTCTCCAGAGAACCCTGCGGACCCGGACCACTACCTGTGTGCCACGTTGAGCCACCAAAGTAGTAAGTGGAGCGCCCCGCGCTCGATCATATTTATTGTGTAGAGCGTAAGTGCCGGTCAAGGGACACGGACTTGACCGTGCCCGATTGCGTTTGTGCGGGATCGTGTGCTCCGACTGTCGCAGCAGTCGTCGAGCTCGGGACCTAGTCCTCATCCCCGGGGAACGTCTGCCCAGGTTGCCTGAAAAGCTCCTGGGTGTTTCAGACGACCCATTCCCTGTGACGCGGGGACCGTTGTTGCAGGAAGCTCAGCGGTCTCTGCGTTGCCGACGCCGACGGACTGCCGAGAAGTCCGTCCTCCACTAGGCAGGACTACAGAGGGTGTACGGGCACCCCGCGCGGATTATTAGTAATTAATTATATTGTGTATTTTGCGTCCCTCCGGGGAATACTAAAATTGTATCGAGTCGCCTAATAAATCCGCGAATAAAACATAGTCCAGTCGTGTCATTATTTCCGACACCGCCTAGTCCTCTCCAACGGGAGAACCTCCTCTGGGGCCCCTTTCACCGGAGTCGCTTTCCTCAGGGGTGAGGAACTCCGGTGATTTCTATAAATTTCTGTGACCGCGTTGTAACGTCGGGAGATTCACCTCCTCCCGGGATTACGCGAAAGCGCGCGTTACAACAGAATTTTTGAAATCAATTTTCATCCAATTGTAAATGTCAACATGGTTGCATTTGCAGATGATATCACAATTTGTGTCAAATCAAAATCAATCAATGATTCCATTACCAACACTGAATCCGTCCTGGAAAAAATAAATGTATTCATTAAAAATCTAAATTTAAACATATCTTGGCCGAAATGTCAATGTATAACAGTTACAGGATATAATAGCAATTATTTCAATAACAAGACCATTAATATTGACAATCACATTATATCCATTACTAAATCTGCAACTTACCTTGGTATAATCTTGGATAATAAATTTAATTTCAAAGACCATATCTACCACACTGCAAATAAAATTAGAAAAGTGAATTTTTCTATTATTAACTTAATGAAGAATACTAATATGCTCAATCTACACAACAACAAATTATATACTCAAATCATCTTATCAATCGCTTTATACGCTTGTCCTGTCTGGTATAAAACATTGGAGATTCCAAAATACCTAAATATCCTTAATAAAGCCATACGTCCTGCGTTATGTGATGCAATCAATGCTCCAATAACCACTGCGAATGATACATTATATCTATTAAATAAAATTTTCCCTCTCGACATACTGATTACACGAAGGGTAAATGATTTCTCTATAATTAGGGAACGTATTCCCTTTGATATATTGACTAAAACTCAATATAATCTCTCAAAAATTATCGTCACCCTTATTAACATGATCAAGAAAAATCATTATAATGATGCTATACAATCCTGGGATACCAGATTTAACCTGATGGTTCGTCCCTCAATAGCCAAATATTTTATTAATGACATTAAAAAATGGCTAGAATTAAAAAAACCAATTTTTCTAAACACTTATAATTCTATGGTCTTATCTGGGCATGGCCCTTTCTACTCACATCAATTTAAGATTGGACGTTCAAATACCAATATATGTCAACTTTGTAATGATGGTGTAATTGGTGATTCCTTACACCTTATTTTTCATTGCAAATCTGACACAATAACAAATATTAGAAACAGGCATTTATTATTTTTTATTGGGGAATTTACTCCTGAAAATGTTTTAATTCCTAAATATGAATTAACTAATTGGAACACATTTTCATTAATTTCTAAGGAAATAATTATTAATTTGTTTCAAATATTTAGACATTAAATTTCAATTTATTCATATTTCCATATACAAATATTTTTCATACATTTATATTCATCATAATAAGTTATCTTTCATCTCTATAACCTCATTTTAACCTCACTTTATCACTCACTCTCTCTTTTCACTTTCATTTTTCACTATCACTTTCACTAACATCTTTTTTTTTTATTCATCACATTAATAATAATTTTCACAAAGTTGTTTATTAATATTATTAATTTAATATTGATATACTTAAAGTTTCATCCTTCAAAATATTTATAACCTACAGGATTTGTTTTCATTTCACTTTCATATCATATACATACAACCTTTCTTTACCTTATAACCTAAAACTAATAAATTATAGAAGATACCCAACTAGTGAGTTTCATGTTGGTGATTGAAGTTAGTTCTTCAATTTGCCTTCGGTGCTTCTCTCTTTTGGACAAATGTCTTGCAGCTTCACGCGGGTTTGTTCCTGAACACACTTCATGGTCCTCTCGGGGATCATGAAGGATAGTCTAGAGGGCAGAGACACTTCATGAAGTATGCTCTTAGTGATCCCATGAAGCGTCTCACTAAGACGCCCTAGGTGAGGGGTTTAGTGGGTAAGAGCCCCACACTACCCCCGGATGGGTATCTCATGGGTAATGCTCTCCTGTGGGAGGGCATTTTGTTGGTGTTGGGGGGTTGGTTGGGGGGGGGGGGGGTCCTCTGCTTGCTGGCGGGGTCTCTGTCGGCGGGGGGTGGAGGGGGTGCGTGTCTCGTTCTCGGGGCATGCTCGTCCTCTATCTCCTTCCGGGGGGGGCCGTTGCCGGTTTGCTGGGGGTCCTTTCTCCTTTTCTCTAGCCCTTCCAATATCGACAGCTGTTCTCTATCCGGGAGGCTAGCCCATGGAATGCTCCTTCGGGGGTGTCTGATAGCAGATTCCCCTCACCAGCCAGAAAAAAAAAAAAAAAAAAAAAAAAAAGGGTGTTAGGGTGTTAGGGGGGTGTGTTCTGGTCGATATCCGGTGGCGGACCCACGTTCTTCGGTGCCGCTCTGAGTCTAAGTTCTTTCGGGAGTGCCCTGTAATAGTTGCGTTTGAGTGTGTGGGCTCATTGCATCTGTCGTGTCGTGAATCTCACTTTGAGATATTAATTTCCGTTTTTCCGACATCCTGTGTCCTGAAAATAAGTGTTTTAGTGCGTTGGAAAAACGTTGAGGTTAGATTGCCGTTGGCAGTCGTGGCAATTTTCGACGGTGCTGCGTGCGCAGCTTGGGTGCTTGCCGAAATGGTGTGAGTGGCGCCATCGTGTGGTCGTCTCGGGTACTATTTGGCGTAGTCGGCCATCAGACTTCGCCCTCGGAGGTTGGAAGTACTCTAACCTAATATGTCAAAATCTGAAAAGAAACGAGTTCTTGCAGATATGAGGAATGTCTCTTCGTCGTCGCTTGCTAGTGATGTTAAGAGATCCAAGCAGGATATGGTGACGATATCCTTGTTGGATGAAGATGGACCGCCAGTTGAAATGGTGAATACTTACTCTGAATGTGGTGCACCATCGGCCAGTTCTAAGATGAGTTCCTCTTCTTCACAGAGTTCTAATGTTGTATATCCTGGGACACCGTATTATAAGGCCTTCAAAGGTTTTATTGAGATGCGTGATGCACTTCGCGATCTTTGGAAATATTCAAAAAATTGTGACAATGATCTGGAGACTCCTGAATGGGAAAATTTATTGAAATATTTTAGAGCTATTTCTAAGTGTTTTAAATCTTTTAGATCTGACTTTACTGCGCTTAATTCTAACTATAATGATATGCTTGCAGAGATCACTGACCTTCGATGTGATATTATTGCTGAAAGAAGGAAAAATGCCGAACCTGTTGCACAAAATAAGGACACAGGATTTGCTGGACCATCTTTTGCCTCGGTGATCAAGAATAAAAAGAGAAAAAATCTGAATAAGAGTGACTCAAGAGGCAAAACAACTACACCGAAGCTGGATACAAAGGCATGTACAGTGAAGATTACTGTTTCAAAGGAGGGTGCCACCTCCGATGATTCAAAAGCTCAGCTGAATAATATCAAGAAAGCTATCAATCCCACAACGATGGGGCTAAAGGTGAAAAATGTCAGAGTAGTTGACAAGAATGCGTATATCACTGTTGTGAATATGGGAAATGATGATAAGATCGTGGAAGATTTTGAAAAGTCTATTGATGAAGTGACAAAGGATGAGGCGGAGACTATGATTCTCACTCATACTGCTTTATTAGAAATTAGAAATATAGATTGTCTACAAGATGATGAGGATATTCTCCGGAGTGTGACAGATTATGTCAAACAATATAAAAGTGCTTATTTTAAATTTATTGCAGTTAGACAGTATAGCACTGGTGGTCCCAAATCTGTTAGGTTTGTGGTAGACATAAAAACTGCAGATATTATGTTTAAGAGGAATGATTTTTGTTTTGGATGGCAAAAGTGCTTCATCCATAAAATACAGTCCTTGAGGAGATGCTTTAAGTGTCACCATTTGGGACACATTAGGGCATATTGTATAAACAAGAACATTGACAGATTATCAAAGTGCACTAGGTGTGGCGGCGAGGGTCACCAATATAAGGACTGTAATCGTGATCCTGTATGTATCCCATGCAGGGACGATTTAAATTTTGACAAATTCAAGCACTTCTGTGGCTCAAAGGAATGCAAACACGCTAAGGAGGTTAGGGATAAGATAAACTCTAAAATGAAAGACTCCAGACTGGTGAATAAATAGTTTTTAAGTGGTTTTTATTTATTTATTTTCTTTGTTACATTTTATTCTCCAGTGCGTGCTTGAATGATAGTGACTATATATTTTTTATATATTTGTATGTACTTTGTTATTTGATAGCTTATATTTTATCTAAGTTATTTTGTGTATATATTTATTGTGTTAGTATGCCATTTCTCACTCCTATTGGTGATTATTGTCGGCCCCTATTGGCCTAAATTTTATATTTTTATAAATTATTTTGTATATAGATTTTCACTTACCTGTTGGATTCAGTGATATTTTAATGCTGTGGACTGTGGGTTACCGACAGCTCCCTGTCGGTAACTGATTTTATTTTATAATGTGATGATAACTTACCTTGTTGGTGACTTATCACTTGATATATTGAATTGCCCAAATGGTTTTAAATGGACGTTTTCTCCGCGGTCGGTAATTCATTGCTGCTGTGGGTAATCGTGTGTAATAGTAAATGTGAAGTTTTTACCATGTTTCTTTAAACATGGGAATTATTTTCTTTTCTTAAAAGATTGTATACTTACCTGCGCGTTGTCCCTCGGTCCGGGTGGTGTCGTCCTTCCTTCCTTCCTTCCTGTCGCTGGGTCCTGGCTTCCTTCGGGGGCTGGTTCCTGGCGGTGGTGGGGGGGGGGGGTATCGTCCTTCCGTCCGGGGTTCAGTGCCTGTAAAATAAAAATGGGTATCTTAGATAACTCTCTGTGAGAGATATAAGCGGGGGTATACCGCTTCCACACCTTCGGGTGTTAATCAGCCCGTTTAAGGGCTAACATAAGAATTCGAGAGAACCGCCCTTTTTAGGGCGAATAGAGACTTGGGGTTTTTTCTGGGGTGGCTCCCGTCCTGGTTTGAACCGATTCTGTAGATTCTCGGGGCATGTTGCATGCCGCCCTCAGGTCCCCTAGGGGATTTGGGGGCGTAGCTCTTCGGGACAGCGGCGCAGTCAGAAGCATGCCGAGGGGCGATTCCTGATTGCGTCTCATAATAAGTCCAGGTGGTGGTTTTAGTGGGTCGAACCCCACACTACCACTGCACCGCTCGCCTCTTTGAGCCGGGCGTGCCGAAAGGCGCGCTTGGGGGGTGTGTTTCCCGCGTGTGCTCCTTGAGCTGGGCGAGTACTCCACCGGGGGTGTAACAACCCCCGATGGATGCTCGCCATGTGCTCGGTTCACGGTGGGGGTGCGCAGTTAGGCCCCTGGCTCGGGTTGAGGGTGGTGCAGTGGTGTCTGGTCTTCAGATTTCCACCACCAACCAAAAAAAAAAAAAAAAAAAAAAAAAGGGTGTTAGGGTGTTAGGGTAGTTGACTGTGATGTCCGGTGGTGTGACTGTGCCTCTGTGGCTGCTCTGGGCAGAATCGCCTGTTCTTGTGATCGGGTGACCGGGTGTTGTCGTGTTGCGGGTCTCCGTGTTCGCGGTCTCGCGGGCTCCAATCCTGGATATAAATTTCCATTTTTCTGACTCTCCTGTGTCCAGTTTTGAAGTCTTAAGTTTCTCGGAATTTTCTAGGTTGGAGTTTCCGCTGCCTCGTGGCGGCTGATTTTGTGCGCGCGCCGGTTCCGTGGTCTCGGACGCGGGTGCTCTGTGGCGCCGCCTGGCGGCACCCTCTGGTACTATTCTGGCAGTCGATCGTCGACTGTCGGAGTGTGTGGATGTGGGCCGATTTGGCTTGAAAAATGTCTAGCGCCGTTAAACGCAAGGGAGTTCCTGGTGATGGGTCCGGTTCTTCGTCCCCCTCTTCGGAGGTGGCTGGCGTAAGGGGTAGGAAGGCTCTTAAGCCTTCTCAACTAAGAGATGACTCCTCTGTTTCCTCTGAACAGGATATGGAGGTGATAAATAATGATGCGGATGGCTCAGTCAGCTTAGATGAATGTTCCCGGTCTGTCAAATCTTTTAATAATGCTGATCTTGATCATATGAGTGGATGCCTTCGAGAGATTAGGAGTTGTGTTGTCGGTGTTAGAGATTTTTCTAGGAAAGCTAGGAAAAATGGAGGAGAATTTGAGGACTTATACGGTCTTACTCGTAATATGTGTGTTGCCTATGATTCTTTCACTAAGAGTCTTGATCCGATTGTTTCCAGTTATAGGATACACTTTGATAAATATACAGCTATGGAGGAGGAACTAAAATTAGTTAAACAACAACTAACATATTTACAAAAAGTGCATGATACCTCTATGGACACAGGAAACTACAAAAATAAAGCTTCTTATAAGAGTGTTGCTGCACGGAATTTGAAGAGTTCCTCTTCCCGTTCCCGTTCCAAAGGGAATATTGTTTATGACAAAAATGTTGCTACAGTGAAGATTTCCGTTCGCAAAGATGGTGCAACTGCTGAGGACTCCAAGTCCCAGCTCAATATTATTAAAAAGGCTGTCAATCCGACGGACCTCGGATTGGAGGTTAGAAATGTGCGGATAGTGAATGAGAAGGCTTTTATTACAGTCGTCAATAAGAAGAAGGATGTTAAAGCGTTGGATAAATTTAAAGAGTCCATAGATCGTATTACTAGTGATTCCTCCGAAAATGTTATTCTCACTCCTACAACCCTAATTGAGGTATCTAACATTGATTTTACTTAGTGTGAGGAGGACTTCGAGAGGTACCTAAATGCATATGTAAAAACTAATGAGTGTAAGTCTTTTAAGTACTTATATATGAGACAGTTTCGACAGGATGGGCCGCGTTCTGCTTGCTTTGTGGTGGACACTTTGTCCGCTTCAAGGATGCTGCGCAGGGATGATTTTCGTTTCGGGTGGCAGAGATGTTATTTGCGTGCGGTGACCTCCCTGCGGCGGTGTTTTAAGTGCCACCAGTTGGGTCATATTCGGGCTCTGTGTCCGAATGTGAACATTGACAGAACAAATATGTGTACAAGGTGTGGTGGTGACGGCCATCTTTATAAGAACTGTCAGAACGATCCGGTCTGCTTGCCCTGTAGGTTTGACCTTCAGGTGGTGGATTTCAAGCACTTTTGTGGCTCAAAGGATTGTATGCATGCGAAGGATATCAAGAACAAGATCAACGCGAAAATGAAAAAGACTGGTGACATCTCAAGAACCTAAATTGTATATATAATGTTTATTTTATTACGATATATTTATATATTGATATTGTTTTTGTGAGTTTCGCCCCTATTGGCGATATATATTTTTACTTATTGTGTTTTGGCCCCTATTGGCTCAAATTTTTATTTATTTATTATAATTTATTTGTGCGATGTCTTATTTATTATCGGGTAACTACTGGATTGTGACTGGTGCTGCCATCTTCGGTTTGCGCTATGGGTGGTTGGCATTCGGTCAATATGGACTTTCGTTTTTGTGATGCTCCGACCTCGGTCGATATTTTTCTTTACCAATTGAGTTTTTACCCATCCCTTGAGTCGGTTTTTTTCCGACCGTCGGTAACTTACCGTTATCCGGCTGTGATCCTCCGAGATTGGTATTAATTACTGGATTTCTTCTTCTCATCCTTTGGCTGCTGCTAAGGGTGAGTGTTGTTTTTCCTACACCTGATGTATACCTGCGAGTTCGTAGTGGATTACTTACCTGCGGGTGACTCTCTGCTGCTTCCTCGTCCGGTGTATCTAAAGCATTGCCTTGGATTAATTCCTCGGTTTATATAGGATGATTAATTGTTTGTTGGTTCCTCCTCGATGGTCCTGGTCCTGGTTTGCTGGGTCCTGGTGCTGTCCTGGGGGATCCTAAGCATATAAAGGTGGGTTTTTATATATGTATGTTACCTCTCCTTGTATGAGGTTTGGCGATTTCTTCGCTCTATTTACGCGCCTGTGCGCATTACGCTCTTCGGAGCCCATTGGCCCTTAGTAGGGCCACTCATAGGTATTGGCCCTCTTTGGGGCCACCTATAGTTATTATTGGTCCTTTTCAGGGCCCTATATTCATGGGGTTTATTTGTTGGGGGATTTTGTTTTATCTTTCCGGCATAGACCGATGAATTAGAGTCTCCGGGCATTTTTATATGTCGCTTCCTGGTCCCCTCGGGGTTCAGGAAGCTGTAGATTCTTAGGGACAGAGGCGTAGTCAGAAGCATGCCGAGGGGCGATTCCTGATTGCGTCTCATAATAAGTCCAGGTGGTGGTTTTAGTGGGTCGAACCCCACACTACCACTGCACCGCTCGCCTCATTGAGCCGGGTGTGCCGAAAGGCGCGCTTGGGGGGTGTGATTCCCGCGTGTGCTCCTTGAGCTGGGCGAGTATTCCACCGGGGGTGTAAGAACCCCCGATGGATGCTCGCCCTGTGCTCGGTTCACGGTGGGGGCGCGTAGTTAGGCCCCTGGCTCGGGTTGAGGGCGGTGCGGTGGTGTCTGTCTTCAGATTTCCACCACCAGCCAAAAAAAAAAAAAAAAAAAAAGGGTGTTAGGGTGTTAGGGTTGTTGTTGGTCGTTGGTTGCTTGTAGCGTCCGGTCGCCTTTTTGCCGCCTCTGCTTTTCCTCGACGGATTTTTGCGATCGTCTCCCCTGTGAGTTCGAAAGTGCTTTCGCCGTGTTCGGCTTTCGGTGTGGTGCGGGGGTGATTGGAGGGAGTTTTCTCCTTGACGGGGTTTTGGAGCTTTGCTCCGTTTTATCTCTCGTTTTTGGAGTAACCTCTTTTAACCCTTGAACATCTTTGCTGCGCGGTGGGGTGCTTTTGGTTTTCTGCGCAGGCGACGTCACGCATTCCTTCCTGCTGCTCATCAAGGTTGCTTAGCGACGCCGCCCTTCTGCTCCATCTCTGCATACTGGTGCGTACCCTATTTTTCACCCCTGCCATCTTTAGGCTTTTCCTGTAATCTCACCCTTGTGTTTCATGTTTACATAACATGTCGTCAATACATCCAAAAAACTCAGAACCTGGGGCCACCCCCACTCCAAATAAGCGGCGATCATCTGATAGTTACGATTATGATGATCCACCTCCTTGTAATGATGAAATCCTCAGCATTAGTAGTACCGACTCAGGAGGTACAATTCGGCACAATAAACAACCGTGGGTACCGGTTCGTAAAACTCCTCGCAAAGAGAAAGTTCTCAATTTGACTCCGCCTGCTGCGGTAGGAAAATCTCCTCCCTCTAATAATGGTAAAGGGACCCCTTCTGCCACCAGAAATGTCAAACAAAATATGCCTGCTGACGTATGCCACCAGACAAATGTTGAGAGTTCTCAAATTCCTAGTGTGGTTCAAGCCAGCAATATTAATATGACCTCTGGGGACCATATGGAGGACATGGAATGCTCTCATCATCTAACTAATTTAGAACCTTGCGACATAGACCCCATACATACTATCTGTGAACTCCTCGACGACTTTTCACAAGTTAAATCGGAACTGCTCCAAATGAACAATAATTATTTAAAACTTATCCCTAAAGTTTATGACACCACCCTGGTCAAAAATATAGCCGCTGCTAATTCCTCTCACATGGAGAAAATTATCCAGCTCCTAGAAACAAACACTTCCAGAGCCAAAGCCACAATTGAGGCCATTACCACCAAAAATGATTCTCTCCTCAGTCGCATTGAAGAAATATCCGCTGAAAAAAATGATCTTAAAGACCAGTGTCAGCGTATTCTAAACTCTAAAGGAAAACCGATCATTACCAGAGATGAACATTTTCCCGCCCTCACAATTCCTATACCCAGCACCTCATATGCTCAAATCGCCGGTCTAGGGCTTCACAATAACAACAACACTAGTACTGTCAATAAAAACACTTTTATTTCTAACAAAGGGAAGAATCCCCCTAAGAAAAACAACAACAATAACAACAAAGGTAATAACACTAATAATAACAAAACACTACCTAATAAGATCCCCAATAAATTCATCAATAAAAATCCACATACAAACCAGGCCATTTTGATCAAGGGAATTCCACCTGATCCTCAGGACCCACCACAAGCACACAACGCCAAGATGAAGACCTTAATTTCCAGAATTAAAGATGGTATCAACCCCGTCGACTTCAATATTAATATTTTTTCAACAAGATTCACTCCCAAGGGTGATGTCTATCTTGAAATTGACAAGGCATCTCCTACAAACATCAATAATTTCAAAAACGCAATTGATCGCATTGTTGCTGATACCACTACCAACACTACTCTTACCCCTACTGCGCTCTTAGAAATTTCCAACATCGAAGGTATTCTGGACGAATCCGAGATCAAATCTGAAATTGAAAAACTAGTCAGCAAATATGATCATATGGATTACCAGTTTCAATTCTCAAAACGCTCTTATAACAATACCAAAATCGCTCGCTTTACCATCGATAGATCCTCTGCTAAACTCATCTTAGCTTCCGAAAAAATTAAGCTCGGCTGGTGTATTTGTGGTACTAAAGAAGTGGTATCCATCAAAAAATGCTACAAATGTTTCCATCTTGGCCATCAAACCAAAGATTGCACATCCACCATAGATCGCTCGCATCTTTGTTATAAATGTGGGGGCTCAAACCACGATCCGAAAACCTGCGGAAACTCTCCCTGCTGTCTTCCCTGCAAGGAAGACATAAAAACTGAAAATTTCTCCCATTTTACAGGCTCAAAAAACTGTCTTCATGCCACACACATAAAGAAACCCAGGCCAAAAGCCTGAGAATTCTGCAAATTAATTTAAACAATACACCTGCGGCTTTTAATCTGGCTTCGGAGACTGCTTTCCGGGACAAATTTGACGTCCTCCTTATCTCCGAACATCCTTACAAAAACTCCAACCTGATTTTCCACTCTTCGTTGGATAAAAAATCCGCTATTGTTTTAGTTAATAAAAATTCCTCCTTCAAAAAACTCATGGCATCAGAGCACTTTTGTGCCTCCAAAATCGATAACTTCATCCTGGTCTCTGTGTACCTGCCCCCCGGAAGATCAGCTGACGTTAATAAATTTCTTGAAGATTTGGATATCCTCCTGTGTAAATACCGGAATTTTCAAATCATTGTTGGTGGTGATCTTAATGCTCACTCCACCTCTTGGAAATGTAGATCCACCAATAAAAGGGGCAGAACCATCGAAGATTTCCTCCTCTCGAAGTCCCTGGTCCTTCTGAATCAGGGCTCTACCCCCACATTTAGATCAGCCAGGGGTCAATCCATCATTGACCTATCCTTCGTTAACAAAACCTGCAACAAAAATTCTGTTATTTCATGGTACAATGATGATGACACGGACACTTTGAGCGATCACAATTATATACTTATCTCTATTTCAAATTCCCACCCTCAGACAGAACACTCCTCACCATCTGTTTACACCTCAGTTGCTTGGACTATTAACCCCAAAGAGTTTGATAACTGTCAGCTCTTTTTCCGCTGGAGAATAACACAATTAGACCCTCTTGATAATTCCTTGGAAAGCCTATCTAACCTTATTACGGCAGCTTGTGACAATTCTTTTAAAAGGAAGTCCACTCACGCTTCTTCTTCTACGAGGAAATCTTTTTGGTAGTCCAATGAGCTCTCTGAAATTAAAAAGACCTTATTACGCCTCAGACGTCTCTCTATCAGGCTGGCTACAAGATTTAATGTCTTACCTGCTAACAATCCCTTGATTCCTCCTTACAAAGAGGCCCTTCGTGAGTTCAAATTAGCCATTAAGACTCACAAGCAGTCTGCCTGGAATGGTTTCATGGAAGAACTGCGCAGAGATCCTTGGGGTAGACCCTATCGAGTCATCCTCAGAAGACTCACTAGCAAGACGGTATCCCTCGAACCTGATGACCTTGACGAAGTCATCACTGAACTTTTTCCGTCTCCTGAAAAAGATCTACCAGATCTTAACCTTCTCCACAATGCTGCTGGCATACCGGAAATCACCAATGAGGAACTACAATACTCAATTCGTCGCCTTAACAATAATGCTGCTCCTGGTTTTGATGGCCTTCTCAATCCCATACTGAAGCTTCTCCTTCTGGACAATTTGGGCTATGTCCTATCAGTCTTCAACAATACCCTTCGGTCTCCTACATATCCTGAAGCATGGAAACGTCAAAGGCTGGTACTCTTCCCCAAGAAAGACTCAGCGAAATTTCGGCCCATCTGTCTCATTTCCAATCTCTCCAAAATTCTGGAAAACATTATTAAAATCAGGATATACAACCATATCTTCACTACTAGCATCATGAGAGAACGCCAGTTCGGATTTATGAAAGGCCTGTCCACCATTGATGCCATTAAAAAAGTATTTGAACACTGTAATAATATTCATATTCCCTCTGGCAAACACATTGTTACCAATGTCAACGTCATGGTGTTCCTCGACATTGCTAATGCTTTCAACTCTATTGAGCATATAGACATCTTAAACGCACTACGACATTACAATTTTCCTGAATATTTAATATACATTATTGGACAATACCTCTCATCACGTTCCTTTGTGGTGGTGTTTCCCAGATACTCCAAGTCATATTCCTCTGCTCGTGGGGTTCCCCAGGGTTCTATCCTCGGTCCCATCCTATGGAATGTAGCTATAAATCAAATTTTTGAGGTTAACCTCCCACCATCAATTCAAATAGTTGCCTACGCAGATGACATTACGGTTTCAATTCGAGTTGAAAATCGCAACACCGTGGCTAATACCACTAAAAATTCACTCCTCAAAATCATGGATTTCCTATCCTCTCTTAACCTGAAAATTTCTTGGGCGAAGTGTCAACTAATTGTTATTACAGGCTATAACAAGCACGAGTTTGATAATCTTCAGATTGACATCCACGAACACTCGCTCCGGGCTACCCGCACTGCCGCCTACCTGGGCATTGTGTTAAACAACTCGCTCGACTTCCGAGATCATATTAAACATACCGTTGGTAAGATCCGAAGAACTTCTTACCTATTAAATAATCTTTTCAAGAGTTGCCTCTACCTGGGAATAAATCACAACAAATTATATATAAACATTGTGCTATCTATTGCCCTATACGCTATTCCCGCCTGGTATCAGATTTTGAACACTCCTAAATACCACAAACTCCTTAATACGGCAATCATAGTGTCCCTTCGTGCAGCCATCTCCGCTCCCCGAACCACCTCTGATCAAGCGTTATACATCCTTAATAAGATTCCCCCACTAGAACTCATTATTAAGGAACGAATTTTTAATTATTTCACAATTAGGGAATCCATCCCTATATTATACCGTACTTCCATTTCTCTCACTCGAGACCCAGTTCTATCTGCAGTTTCTCGAAACATAAAACGCGCCGCAAAATCTACTTTGAAGGAGGAATGGGAGATGCAGTGGAATCTTTCCTTACACGCTTCCATTACCAAATCCTTCATCCCCAATTTTAAGGCCTGGCTTGATGACAAATATAAACATACATTCAACTATGCTACTACTATGATAATTACAGGTCACGGACCCTTCGACTCCTTTCTCTTCCGGCAAGGGCGCTCCCTTACCGACCGCTGCTCACTATGTGAGGATGAATGTCTGGGTGACTCCATTCACGTGGCTTTCAGCTGTTCAAATCGACGCATAGCTGAAATACGTCGTCGATATATACCACGTCTTCTAGGTCAATTCCTCCCCTCCCTCATGCTAATTTCTGAGCATACTAAGAATAATTGGAGCATCTTTTCCCAGTATGCCACAGAACTCATCAATTATCTCTTTCGCGTTCACAACCTATAATTTTGACCTAGCTTTTTAGGTCTTCCTATCTCTCTGCTTTTCTTTCTTTCCCTTAATCCTGTTTCTTATTCTCCCTTTCTCTATTTCTCTCTATCCTTCTCTTCTCTCTACTATATATATAGGGGGGGCTTATGGTATCCGCTGCTTCACTCCTTCCTTCTCTCTTTTCTTTCTGGGGTGTAAGTGGGTATTTTAAACCCGTCTAGCTTCACGCGGGCTTTTCCGTGTTTTCGCCTCCTTACCCCTTCGGGGGTCAGGAGGTCAGATTAAAGGGCAGAGGCACTCTCAGAAGCATGCCTTCGGGCGATTCCTGGAAGTGTCTCTTTAATCATGCCCTAGATGAGGGGTTTAGTGGGTCGAACCCCACACTACCCCCGGGAGAGTCACCGCACTGGACCGGGTATCTGATGGGGGGCCGGCCGCGTCCTGGGGATTGCGTGTGGGTCATCTCTTCGGGGATGTCTCGTCCGTTCTCACTGGGATTTCGACTGACTCCTTTCCAAAATTGCCCGGGCGGTGGGGGGGTTCCCCCGGGGGTGTCTGGTAGTCAGATTCCCCTCACCTGTCAAAAAAAAAAAAAAAAAAAAAGAGGGTGTTAGGGTGCTTTTGTTTTGTGGTATCCGCCTCGTTCGGAAGTCTCCGATATCCTCGATTCATTTTCGGCATTTTTCTGGTCTCTGAAATCTCGCGGCTACTCCAATTTGGCTTCCCTCGTCTCCTTGGATTGTGCGGTGTTTGGATAATTGGAGTTTCCCCTTGCGGTGCTCCAATTTGGGATTTCTGCTCCGTTTTGTGAACTCAGTTTCCCAACATAACCCCATCCTTCCTGGATCCAGCCATTGCGCGGAGGGCGCTTTTTCGAGTTCTGCGCAGATTCTTCTACGTGACGTAGGATTGTTGCTGTCTGGTCTCTGTGGTGACGGTACGCTCGAACTTCAGGTGGTTCACCTCCTGGCCTCCCGTGAGTCCACCCTGCTCCTACCCTGCCTCCTAACGGCCTCTTTGGGTACCCTTTCCTATATTATCGACTCTAACCTCTCTCCTTCCTACTAATGATAAGCGTCCTTTCCTGTCCCATCAATGGCAGAAAACGCTCCTAAAACGCTAAAACGCACAGCATCCCCAAATCTCCCTCTCGATTCGATTAGCATTAGCAGCACCGAATCAAATTCCCCAAAAACCAACCAAAAAAATCGACGCTCGGCCAGTAAAGTCCGACGTTCATCTATCCCGGATCCGGTCGATAACATCCCCACCACCTCCAAAAACATAGATATTGACCTCCCGGAAAATCTAGAAAACCTAAAAAAAATGATTTGCCCAGACTCAGATAATGACTCTAACCCGTTAGAAAATTTGGACTACCCTTCTAACTCCAATGAAAACCTCATGGACTTTACCGAGCACAACGTTCATGATGCTATATCCCCTACCGAAGTCAATCCTTCCAAATATGTTGAGGTCATACTTGAAAACATATCTAAAGTTAAATCCAATATAATTAGAATGCTTCGAAACAACGCCACTGCAGCTGCGCATCAGGATACTAAACGCATCATTAAATTGATGTCCGAAAATAATAGCTCCCTCGTGGACTCCATCATTAATCTCCTAGATAACACAGAAACGCATTCCAAAACTATCCTAAATGTAGTCTCCATTGGCAATGAAGAATTATTCTCCCAAATCGATGAGCTCAAAGAGCAGAATAACTACCTGAAAAATAAAATCGAAATCCTGGAAAAAGAAAAAGAAAAATTGTCCCTCCCAACAATCATCAGAGATGAAACTCTTCCTCCCAATACTCATCCAGGCAGAAATTATGCAGCAACCCTAAAACAAAATAAACATGTAAATAATAAAAATAATAATAACCAAGCGCCTAAACAACCCCCCAAGGACAACAACAATATCAACGCTAAAAACCCACCAAAAAAGGGCAACAAATCTAATAATGATAACAATACAAACAAAAATAAAAATCTCCCTACTAAAATTATTAACAAAAACCCTCATGTAAAAAGAGCCATAAAAATCAATGGGATCCCTCCCAATGATAAGGACTCTCCTGGCTCCCAGGTTAAAAAAATGAAGTCGCTGATCGACAAAATCAAGAAGGAAATTGACCCCGAAAACTTCCTGGTCTCCATTGCCTCAATTCGCCCCCTTCCTAGCGGTGATATTATTCTGGAAATGGAAAACACGGAATTAGAAAACATAAACAATTTTAAAAATGCTATTGACAATACAGTAAAGGACGTTACCACTACCTCCTCCCTCAATCCCACTACCTTATTGGAAATCTCCAACATCGATGGCACTTTCGATGAGCAAGACATTAAGAATCAAATCCACACTCTTCTCTCTGGATTCCAACACACGGACTACAAGTTTTTATTTTCCAAGCCCTCCTTCAGAAACACCAAAACAGCAAGGTTTTCCGTGGACTCTAACACCGCAGCCTCCCTCCTACAAAATACAAAGGTAAAATTGGGTTGGTCGCTCTGCAATATAAAAGAAGCGGTTTCTATCAAACGCTGCTACAAATGCCTCCACCTAGGACACCAAACTAATGCCTGCAAACAAAGTGTAAATCGTACCCATATGTGTCACAAGTGCGGCCATGATAAACATGGGGATTCCCCTTGTGGCCCAGATCCCATCTGCATTCCCTGCAAATACGACCTTCAAAATCCAGATAACAATCACTATATAGGCTCAAAAAACTGCCTCCATGCACGCAGAATAAAAAATCCACAACTTCAGGATTAAAATCTTTCAAAATGCTACAGATAAATTTGAATAATACCCCAGCGGCTTTTAATATGGCAATTGAACATGCATTCCAAAATAGTTTTGATGTTCTCCTGGTCGCAGAGCACCCATATAAAAACTCTAACATCATATGTAACTCCTCTCAGGATAAGAAATCGGCCATCATCCTCATAAATAAAAATCACACCTTCAAAAACATCTGCTCCTCCGATCATTTCTGTATCTCCAAAATAGGCAGTTGGTACATCATATCGGTCTATCTCCCTCCGGGCAGCAACACTAACCTCACTAAATTCATCCAGGATCTCTCCAGCTTTATACTAAAACACAAAAAATTCAACATCATATTAAGCGGCGACTTTAACGCCCACGCCAAATCCTGGAATAATAACTATAATAATAAACGTGGCTCCATCTTGGAAGATTTTTTCATCTCTCATGGCTTAATCCTACTAAATCAGGGAATAACCCCAACCTTCCATTCTCCCAGGGGGAATTCCATAATTGATCTTACCTTGATTAATACCACTGGCCATCGAAACTATGATTTCATCTGGTCCACGGATGATGAGACGGTGTCACTGAGCGACCATCACTACATCTACTCCTCCTTTTCCCCAAATAGTAGTCAGAATCCACCTAATACCCCACAGCCAGATCAAAGATCCGACACTGGCCACCCTAAATGGAAATTCACAAATGAAAACTATGACACATGTTCCTTGTACTTTAAATGGACTATGAATTCCATACCAATTCAAGACCTGGACTTACCCAAACTGCAAGACGCACTCTATCAAGCCTATAACAATTCCTTCAAGAAAGCTTCTCCCCTGGATTCTCCCCCCTCGATAAAATCCTTTTGGTGGACTCCAGAACTTTCACGATTAAAAACTCAGCTTTCAGCCCTCAGGCGTACCCTAAAAAAGCTAAAAACCAAATTCAATATAAACATATGGAACAACAGGGTTTATGAAAACTATAAAAATACTAGGAAACTATATAAACAAACGATCATCACTGAAAAGACCAACGCTTGGGACCTTCTGATGGAACAACTCCGGCTTAATCCATGGGGGCGCCCATATAAAATCATTATGAATAAACTGTCATCCCAAACCGTTAACCTGGACCCTGCTGATTTGGATCATATTATCTATGAGCTTTTCCCTGCTCCCCTAAAACCAATTCAAGATCTTAACTGGGAAATTCCCAATGACCAAATCCCTCCTATAACACTGGATGAACTCATATATTCTACAAAAAGTTTGAATAATAATGCTGCCCCTGGCCTTGACGGGCACGTTAACCCTCTATTGAAAATCCTTATCCTGGACAATGCCACCCACATCCTGAAAGTCCTTAACAGCATCCTCGTCTCCTTGGACTATCCTACTCAGTGGAAACAACAAAGACTGGTTCTGTTTCCTAAAAAAGAAGCTAATAAGTATCGTCCCATTTGCCTGATCTCAAACCTCTCAAAGATCTATGAGAATATAATAAAACTTAGACTACACCATCATATCACAAACACTGGCATAATGCAGGATAAACAATACGGCTTCTTAAAGGGCCTTTCCACCATTGACGCTGTGAAACGAGTTTTCGAATCCTGTAACAATATAGATCCTCGCTCGGGTAAACACAGGGTCACCGATGTTGACACACTCACGTTCCTGGACATAAAGAACGCTTTTAACTCCATCGAACACCAGGATATATTGGAAGCACTCACCCACTTCAGATTCCCACCATACCTGATCATCATAATAAAGAACTATCTATCAGACCGCTCTCTACTGTACATAGGCAAAACATACACCAAAACATATGCCTCTGCTAGAGGAGTGCCACAGGGATCGATCCTGGGCCCAATTCTGTGGAATGTGGCAATCAATAAAATCATCGAGATTCCTAACCTCCTTCCTTCCGTCCAGATAGTCGCCTATGCGGATGACATCACAGTCGCTGTCAAAACTAAAAACAGGAAAAACTTTATTTCACTTACAGAATATACACTGAAAATGATTAATACTTTCCTGAAAACACTCAATCTTGAAATCTCCTGGCCCAAATGTCAACTTCTGATTGTCACTGGCTATCGATGTTTTGACGTGGCACAAACCTCCATCAACATAGACGGGCTCAACATCATGGCCGCTAGAACTGCCACCTACCTAGGGCTCACCCTCAACAATAAACTCAACTTTAAGGACCACGTGACAAATGTCATTACAAAAATTCGGAGGACATGCTTCAAGCTTAATACCTTGTTCAAACATTGTTCCCTGCTAAAAATCAACAATAATAAACTTTATATAAATATCGTATTATCAATAGCCTTGTATGCCATTCCTGCGTGGTACCAAGTACTGAACATTCCAACTTATAATAAGAAAATCATTTCGGCCATCAGACCCGCTCTTTGCTCTGCAATTGGGGCATACAGATCTGTTTCCGAAGACTCCATCAATACCATAAACAAGATTCCACCCACAGAACTAATAATTAAACAACGAATACGAAATTATTTCATCATCAGAGAATCCATCCCACTTCAATTCCGACTACAAATCAACACCACTAACGATCCGGTCACAACCAGATTCATTAATCAAATCAGGAAACAATCTCAGGAACTCCTATTGGAGAATTGGCAGACCAATAGAACCAGGTCCCCCCTGGGCCGGATCACCAAAGCATACATCCCGGAAATTAAACCATGGCTAAACATCAAGCTTAAAATCAACCATCATGCGTTCACCACGATGCTTCTGACGGGCCACGGCCCATTTTATGCACATCTCCATAAAATAGGGAAATGCCCCTCCGATATATGTCCTCTTTGCCCCTTAAATCGTATTGGTGACGCAATCCACCTCGCCTACGAATGCCCCGACCGCGCAATTGAAAATCTCAGACACCCCATAAGAACCCGCTGGATTGGTAATTTTGCCCCAATCGCTGTTCTCGATCCTTCCAATATCGATCATAACTGGCCAGTCTTCTGCGATTTCGCACACTCCCTAATTCCCCACCTCTTCAACATAACCACATTAGCCCAATGATCATCCCAGGTCCACATCTTATCTCTCAATCATTCCTACCTTCCTTAGCTTTTCCCCTCCGCCATTTTATTTCTGCTTTCTGCTTCCCTCCGTGGTCCGAGGCCGTGTTTCCACGCCTTGTCCACGCCTTGTCCCCACCTACTCTTGGCGGGTCTACTGGGTCTGCATGGGGGGTGGGTGGGGGGGTATTGCTGAAGGTACTAAACCTATATTAGAGTCTCGCGGGTTTTCCTGCTACTGTCTCCCCACCCCTTTGGGGGTCGGGAGACCAAAACTAAAGGGCAGAGGCGTTTTTCCTGAAGTATGCCCTCGGGTGATTCCAGGAAACGTCTCAATAAGACGCCCTAGGTGAGGGGTTTAGTGGGTAAGAGCCCCACACTACCCCCGGATGGGTGTTTCATGGGCGATGCTCTCTCCTGTGGGAGGGCATTTTGTTGGTTTTGGGGGGTTTGGGGGGGGGGGGTCCTCTGCTTGCTGGCGGGGTCCCTGTCGGTGGGGGGGGGGGGGGGGGGGGTGCGTGTCTCTTTCCCGGGGCATGCTCGTCCTCTCTCTCCTTCCGGGGGGGGCCTTTGCTGGTTTGGTGGGGGTCCTCTCTCCTCTTCCCTGACCTTTCCAATGCCAACAAGTGTTCTCTATCCGGGAGGCTAGCCTATGGGATGCTCCTCCGGGGGTGTCTGATAGCAGATTCCCCTCACCAGCAAAAAAAAAAAAAAGGGTGTTAGGGTGTTAGGGTGGTGTCGCTACAAATGGTAGTTGTGAAGCCACGTTTCTCTCCACAGTGCAATTTTCTGAACTCGGTAACTCCGTTTCTGGCTGGTTTCCTGCGTGTGTTGCTTGTTCCCGCGATTCGGGGGGTGCTTAGCTCCGCCGGCAATTGGAGGTGCCCTCGTTGGACGCGTCTCGGAGTAATTTACTCCAAATTGCTGATCCTCCATCGGTCCTAACCTCACTTTTAGCCGCTATCCCTTTGAGCTGCGCGATCCTGGACTCTAGGCGCAGGCGCGGGCTGCCTCTCACTGGTTGCCATAGCGACCGTGTGTTCCTGCCAATAGCTGGACCCGACTTCCCAGTGCCGGTAAGTGCGTGGTGGTGCCACGGCTTTTATTTCTTGCGACGTGCTTTTTTTTTGCCTTCGTCCTTGGCTACTCATGGGCCTTTTGTGGCATCCTAAATCACTCAAGGCGCCATGAACTCGCCTAATCGCTTAAATAAAACCCCTAAAAGGGATAAATCTAACATCTCCCCACCTTCGGAGGAATCGCTAGATCTCCATATGGACGACAATATAGTAAACGCTCCTAATCGCAAACATACTAAAAAACGGAGGCGTACAAATAACTCCTCAACTACGACCGCGCAAATCCATGGGGCTACCGCCCAGACAAACATCCCCATTCTAAAGACTTCAACTCTGTCTAAAATTCGGGAAAAGCACCCCGAGATTACAATACAGGACAATATTATTGATCTCATTGAAGAGGTTGAGACCGATGAGGAGATCCCTCTCTCTGACCCACAAACGAAACTCTTTAAAAACATGGACGACTCTGACACCGAGGACACCACACAGTTACCTATCCCCGAGATAGATTTGGATCATGAAAATAATCTTTCTTTCAATCCCGACGATATAATTGACATCATGCAATCAAACAACTCAAACATTAAAGATAACTTAATAACTATCTGTAACAACGAAACCAAACTGCTGGTCTTCAAAGACGATCTACCTACAACTCAAAAACTAGTCTTACACAATTCCTCACTGATACAAGAGATACTAAAATCTCTTCAGCATAATCTCACCGGCAACAGGGCTCTCGTTCAGGGCTACGAAAGAAAACTCAAGGAAGCTAATCAAGACTCCATTCAGTTACAACACACAAACACCAATTTACTAGAAGAAATTAAGACTCTCAATAACAAACTATTAAAGCAACCCCCCAAAATAACTACTGACACGATACTATCCCCTAACACCGCTAGAACTAATATAAATACCTACTCAAACATTCTTCAACAATCTAAACTCAATAAAAATCTCCCAACGATCCAATCACACGTCCCAAAGAATAGCATATCTAAAAAATCTAAAACTAACAAACCATCAACCAACCCTCCTAAACTCCCTAAAACAATCATAAATAAAAATCCTAAAACAACCGAGATTATCAAAATAGATGGTATACCTCCGGATCCGGAGCACCCTACCGCCCATAAGGAAAAAAATAAAAACATGGTCAAACTAATAAAGGAAAGGGTCCACCCAGACACTCTTGATGTAGATATAGCGTCCATTAAACAGAAGGACAATGGGGACATTTACATCGAACTAGTTAACCCCGCACCCGCTAAAATAAATGTGCTTAATTCCGCCATTGGCGAAGCCATAACTAACATTTCGACCTCTAGAGTTATCACTCCAACCACTCTTCTCGAGATCGCTAACCTCGACAACACCTTCGAGCATAGCGAAATAGAGACTCACATCAACGACTGGATCGCCGCCCATAGGCCCAGAAATTACAAGTTCCATTTTATAAAACGATCTTTTGACTCATCACTCATGGCGCGAATATCCGTTGACACAACCATCGCCAACAAACTTCTGGAATCCCCTAAAATCAGAATTGGCTGGTCCATCTGCCCAATTAGGAAGGTCTCCTCCCTGAAACGTTGCACCCGCTGCCACCAGTTGGGACATCTGGCCACTAAATGTAACAACTCTCATGACCGCTCAAATCTATGCTACAAATGTGGATCTCCGGCCCACACACCCAAGGAGTGCCTCAACTCTCCATGCTGCCTTCCTTGCCGGGATGATATAGGCGTCGAAAACTGCTTCCATTTCACCGGGGCAAAAAACTGTGCTCACGCCAAAATGATAAAGAATCCAATACTAACGTAATGGTTTCCCACTTCCCCATCCGGATCCTACAAATTAACCTAAACAACTCGTCGGCTGCTTTTAACTTAGCCATACAAAACGCATATCAGGAGGGCATTGATATTATAATGGCATCTGAACATCCACATCCCAACTCTACTATTATAAATATTCAGTCTATCTCTAAACGAGCCTCCATTATAATTCTCAATAATAGCCTCTCCCGGAAAAGTATTTTGATATCCAAATATTTTTGTGTGGCCAAAATCCAGGACATCTATTTCTTGTCGGTCTACCTGCCCCCTGGCAAGGGTATGGACCTTGAACTCTTCTATAACGACATCTCTGCCTTCCTGGATAGGAACCGCACGCACAAGGTCCTCCTTGCTGGGGACTTTAATGGCTCATCTACGTCCTGGAACCGATTGGGTAAAATCAATCAAAGAGGCACATTTCTCGATGAACTCTTCATCGCCAAAAACCTAACGGTGATAAATCAGGGTATCGTTCCCACCTTCACATCTACCCGTGGTACCTCCATCGTGGACCTCACACTGTCGAATGCCCCGTTCAATCGACAGTGCGATGTAGACTGGTTTGTCGACTCGGACACGGAATCGCTTTCCGATCACCGGTATATCAGATACCAAATCAAGCTGAAGAAGCACAGGATCTCTTCTGCCAATCTCCCTAACAACATAAAAAACGAGATTGCCCAACAGCTTCCCGAAAATCTGTTCCCAAACCGGTGGCGTTTTCAGCCTGACCGTCTGGAAACCTTTCTACTTACCTTCAAGTGGCTGTCTGCCAGTATACCGGTCCCTACTGAAATAATCGATCTGCATAAAACCTTCACAGTAGCCTGCAACAACATCTTCTCTAAAATGGACAATATGACTACCCACTCCAACCGTACTCGCAAGGTGCATTGGTGGGACGACGAGGTAGAGACTGAGATCAGACACATAAACCTCATCAGACGGACGATCACCAAACTACACCGCCGCTACAACGCCGCTTTTAACCATGACAATCCCATATATCATCACTATATGTCATTGAAGAGACACCTGCATGCCACTATAAAAAACAAAAAACAAGAATCCTGGAAAAAATTCATATCCACTCTCAAAGAGGATCCGTGGGGTCGACCTTATAAGGCTATTATGCAGAGACTATCCTCTTCCAGGGTTCTCTTGGATCCAGCCGACCTTATCGAGACTATAGAGGAACTGTTCCCTCCCAACACCAAACCTCTACCTGGGCAACCTCCGCTGGACGCTGATGATGACATACAGATCCAGCCCATTACTAATGACGAAATCGTCTATGCCGCAAAACGACTGAACAATAATGCCTCCCCTGGAATTGATGGCCTTCCTTCCTTCCTCATCAGAGCCACAATCTTGGATAACATCCCTCTCTTTAATTGCACCTTTAACTCCATATTACTCTCCGGCACGTACCCACACATCTGGAAATATCAAAGACTAATATTATTCCCTAAACCTAACTCCGACAAATATCGTCCCATTAGTCTCATCTCAAACTTCTCCAAAGTACTTGAGAATATTATCAAACTCCGACTTCACTCTCACATCACTTCTCAGGGTTTCATGCGGGATCGCCAGTTCGGCTTCCTTAAGGGCCACTCCACCATCGACGCCCTCAGGCAGGTGGAATTACATGCTGGCAACCTGGATGAGGCCACTGGCAGGTTCCGCATGACCAACATAAATAATTTAATCTTCCTGGATATCTCTAACGCCTTCAATACCATTGAACACGCTGACATCATCCATAGTCTTATCCACTATAAATTTCCTACGTATATTATAAACATCATCACAAATTATCTCTCCAACAGATCTCTAATAGTACTTAATGAAAATTATTTTAAAACCTTTTCCACTTCTAGGGGCGTGCCTCAGGGCTCCATTCTTGGCCCTCTGCTATGGAACATCTCTATTAATCTCATTTTTGAATTAAAACTTCCTCCTAGAATCAAAATAGTTATGTATGCCGATGACATAACCATCATCATTCAATCCTTAAATCGCAGCAACATAGTCAACCTTACCAACCGTACACTTAGCAAAATTAACAAATTCCTTCAATCCAAACATCTTACCTTATCTCAGTCAAAATGTCAAATCCTCTCTCTCACTCGCTATAGACACTCGGACATCCAAAAACTTACATATCACCTTGATGGATACACCCTCACCCCCGCTAAATCCGTAAAATACCTAGGCATCATTATCAACAATCGCTTTAATTTCTCCGATCATATCCTATACATAGCAGCTAAAATTAAAACCACATCCTATCGACTAAACAATCTACTGAAAAATTGTCACCTTATTCAGGCGGACAACTCCAGACTCTACCTGAATATAGTCCTCTCCGTGGCTCTGTATGCGATTCCAGCCTGGTACCACATCCTCAACACCCTCAAATACCAGCAAATCCTTAACAGATCCCTACGTCCTGCCCTCCTGCGAGCTGCAGCTGCCCCTAGAACGGTATCTGACATTGCTCTATACTACCTCAACAGATTGCCTCCACTAGACATCATAATTAACGAGCGCATAAGAAACTATTTCCTCATAAGGGAATCTACTACCTATGAGACGAGGATCCAAATTCATCTGTCTCCTAATCAAATACTAACAACTCTTATCAATGATATAAAAAGGGAATCAAAAGAAATCTTACATAATACCTGGACTCAGCGCCTCAATCTGACTGAGTTCGCTACCCACTTTAAAGTCTTTTTGATTGACACTCGTCGGTGGCAACGTCTGCAGCTCAAACTCCATCATACCTCCTTCTCTTCCATGTTCCGAACGGGCCATGGACCATTCCAGGCGCACCTCTTCAGGCTGGGCAGGGCGGATACAGACATCTGCCAGTTCTGCCGGCTCAGCCTGGTTGGCGATGCGGTTCACATTATGTTCTACTGCCAGGCTCCCTCCTTCCAGGAGATCCGCATGACTGAAACCAGGGCATTCATAGGTGATTTTCTTCCTAATAATATTTTTGATCACCATAACTTATTTATCACTGGGAATAATTGGCACGTATTTAAAAAGCTCGCACAAATCTATTGCCCCATGCTTTACAATTATTTTCGATAACCATGCACGACACTTTATTTATTTATATATCTATTTATTTACCTATTTATTTACTCTTGTGCTTTACACACAAAACCTTCGCATGACTGCCTACCTACTCACCCCCTTACTCAACTTTTGGCCCGTTGGCCGGGGGATTTTCTCTTGACAGTCTTGCGCCACAATTTTGACAGTTGCTATTGCACTTCACACTCCCTCTATTTGTTTTTCTGCCGGATTGTGGGTTATGTCTTGTTTTCCTCGCCTTCGAGGGTTGCGCTGGTTGGGCTGTCTACATGGATGCCTCCTTCCCGGCGACACTCTGCAATACAATCTTTGATTATTTATTTACTCATTATACACATTCCCACTTACTGGTACCATAACCTAATTACTCCTTGTTTACTTTTCCTGTCCCCATTGCCATCTCTAATGCTATTCCTCTGGCGCCATGTGGCTGTCACTCGACTCCTCACGTGACGACCATGGACAGCTAAACTCTAGATCGGCTTTCTGCTGTGCTCTTTTACTTCAACCTTCTACCCTGCCTACCTACTTTCAGAACAAACCTCCTGATTCTCCACCATCCCATCCGTGAACAAACTTCCCGAAAAGTTGGAAAGGCTATACCCTTTCCAACTTCGTCGACTCTTCACTTTCACACTCTAGCTGCTTTTTCTTCTTCTCCTGTCTCCTTGCCTATTGGGGGGGTCAATGCGGGGGGGCGGTTAAGCAGCCCATATCGATTCACGCGGACTTTTCCGACGTTGTCTCCCCTCCCTCAAGGGGGACGGGAGACCATACTTAGAGGGCGGGGGTGCTGCCAGAAGCATGCCTTACGGTGATACCTGGGAACATCCCCATAAGTACGCCCTTGGTGAGGGGTTTAGCGGGTCGAACCCCGCACTACCCCTGGGGGGGTCACCCTGGACCCCGGCCTACTTTCGTGGGCTCCTCCTTCCCCCCCCCCGGCCGGTCGTGGGGTGGGCCGCCCCTTGGGGCTTGCTCCGGTGGGTGGTCCTCCCCCCCTTTCGGCGTGGGGGTGGGGGGGTGGTGCTCTTTCCGGTGGTGCTGGGACCCGGGGGGCCTCCCCGGGGGTGTCTGTTATCAGATTCCCCTCACCTGTCAAAAAAAAAAAAAAAAAAAAAAAAAAGGTGTTAGGGTGTTAGGGTTAGTTTCAGTCTGGGATTTGGATGGGAAGGACGTGTCCTGTCACTGCTCCTGATCTTCGATTCTTTTTCGGTGTTTTCCGCGCTTCGCGGCTCTCGATCTGTGCTCGGTGGATGCACTGATTTTTTATCGGTGTAGTGATATATTAATCTACAAAATAAACAATATATTAGTGGCAGTTATTAATAAAGTTCTGATTTTTGTATCTCTCACCGACTTTGATTGTGATCCGGTGGAGTTTTTCGAATATCCGTTCGCTCGGGTTCGGGGGACTTCGGGTTTTCGGCCCATCTGATTGGCCCATTCGTCGGGCTTGACGATTCTGACGAATCGGACTATCCTTTGAACTGATGCGATCTGACGTCATTTTGCCTGAGTTGACGTCCACAGTGTTTTCGCACTGTTTTTCTGGATACTGTATATACTGTAAATATTACATATATAAATATTTATTTTTATACATATTATTTTTTAAACAAATGTGTATATCATATTAGTCTAAAATAATGACCACCAAACGTAAAACAAAACGTAAATATGTTTCCAAGACTAAAAATCCAGATATTATTAGCGATTCTGGATCAGATTGCAGCGTTTCTTTAAACGACTCAATAAATTCAAAAAGTCCCATTAAGCCGGCATATAATTCAGAAAACGAATCTGATGTCGATAATCCGGCACCCTATACGTCGGCAAAAATCAGCCCTGTAGCTTTCCATTCGAAATCATCTCCTAACACACAATATGTGAATTCTAAGGTTATTGAAACGCTCATTTCAAAAGGAAATGTCAATATACCGATAGAGGGAGAAAACAAATATTTAACAGAAGGAGGGTTCATCAAACCCTCAACTACAAACATTGAAATAGCCGATAATTATGAAAATATTCCCATGGATACAACATTGGGCCTACCATTGGAACACTCTATAACTGCAGAAAATTTTAGTACGCCTATTATAAATAAAATCATTCCTGATTTGAAATCAACATCCCCTATAAATACATATAACATTGAAAGTATGAATTATGAAATTGAAAATCTAAATGACTGCAAAAATGCTATAATCGATGTTATACACAATGAAGCAATGATGGTGGCTTATCATGATAATTTACCAAATATGCGAAAAGTATTAGCGTTAAATCATAAGTTACATAAAGTTATTATAAATGCACTCTCCAAAATAGATACCAGTCTTAATATAACAAATATCAAAAAAGATAAACAAATTTTACAGCTACAAACAGAAATATCACACTTGAAATCAATAAATCAGCATGCCATAAACACTAATCAACCCCGTATTCTACAGGATACTATAATAAAAGATCCAATATTAATGTCGTACTCAAATGCGTTAACTAAAAATAAAACTCCAAATTCTACCAAAACCCTATTTAAAGAGAGTAAAAACAATTACAGAAATCATAAAAGTAAGAAAAATCTGGGATTACCTGTGGAAACATTGGAAATCCCTTCTACTTCTAAAATAATCCAAAACCCTATAAAAAATAAGGTAACTCCACATAATCCAAAGATGTCCAGGCTTCAAAATAACAACCCCCATGTGGAATGCGCCATTAGGATTCAATCAACCGGCACCACAAAGGATGAAAAACTAAAAAATAATATTGAAATAATTAAACAGGTAAAAACTCATATAAATCCATTAGAACTAGGTATAGATGTTAAGAGAACAAGATTTAACAAGGATAGTGATATAATTTTTGAAATTTCTAATAAAGACCCTGAATCGGCTTGTAAATTCTCTGATGCAATTAAACTTGCCATCAATAATAAAAATGAGGTTCGCCCCTTGATCCCAACTACGCTATTAGAAATCGACCAAGTTCCGGAATATTGGGACGAATTAGAAACAGCAATACAAATAAAAGACGTACTCACTTCTTTACACATCAATACATCACAATACAGATATTCTCACTCTAAGATCCTCCCACGCAGAGATAAGGTTGTTCGCATAATAATAGATAAGAACTCAGCAATAAAGCTAATAAATCAAAAAACCATAAAACTCGACTGGAGTACCTGCAATATAAAAGAGGTTAAGAGTAACAAAAAATGTTCTAAGTGTTATCATATGGGGCACCTCAAAGGTGGGTGTACAAATACCAGCGACAGATCTCATATCTGTCCTAGATGTGCTTCAGATGACACTCATAATTTTAAGAAATGCGAAAAAGACCCAATCTGCATCCCATGCAAGATGGACCTAAAATTGGATGATTGTCAACACTTTACGGGGTCAAAAAACTGCAAGCACTGGGAGAATGTTCGTCTCGAAACTCTGAAACCAAACTAAAATTACTACAACTTAATCTAAATAACTCAGGAGACGCTTTCAACCTCCTTCTAGATCAGGCCTTTAAATCTGAAGTCGATCTCTTAATAATCTCAGAACATCCTTTCAAAAGATCCTCATCCATAACTAACTCCTCCATAAATCTAAATGCAGGCATAGTACTTGTCAACAAGGCCATCCCATACAAAAACGTAGATAGGACAAATTTCTTCTGTACATCTAAAATATACGATATATATATAACATCATTATACCTTCCTCCAAAGGCCTCTGTGAATATTTTGACAATATTAGAGGAACTGAATATTTTAATTCATAAATACCATCGCGATCCAATCATCATAGCTGGAGACTTTAATGCCCGATCAATATACTGGGGGGATGATATCACAAATAGACGTGGCGAACTCTTTAGTAATTTTATAGAGGAAAATCCCTTGTCTCTACTTAACACTGGTAATGCTCCAACGTTTGCCTCTCATCGGGGTACATCGATCATAGACCTAACAATAGTAAATAACAAAGCAAAAAGTCTTTACACATTTAACTGGAAAATAATATATAACAAAGAAAACTTATCTGACCACAACACAATAGAAATAAGCCTCTGCTCAAGGAAATCAAGGAAATTTTCAGCCCGTCAGAGATCAGCTCATAATAAATCACAGCTCTTTTTAGAATCCAACTCCGATATACATAAATGGTCCTTCAACTCCAATGCATTAGAACTTTTTGATTTAAATTTTAAATGGACTCTTCCTCCGATCTATGAAGTTGACGATGATGATCCCATACATAACAGTCACAATATTTTATCTACAATAGTCTTCTCATGTAATGCTTCATTTCCACGATCGCCTCTGATATTTGATGATAATTCTAGAAGATCCTACTGGTGGAATGAAAATCTCACGCAATTAAAGAACACTGTAAATCACTATCGGAGAACAATATTGAATGCAAATGATACATTGATAAATTCCAAAGGTTACCCTGACCTTTTGAAGAAATACGCAAAAACTCGTAATGACTTTAAAAGGAGTATCAGAAATGCTAAAGATCAAGCCTGGGCTGACTTAATTTCCACACTAAAGGATGATCCTTGGGGTCTACCATATCGCATAGTAATGCGTAAACTCACTTCCAAAGGGGTTGTATTGACCGAGGAGGATCTGGAAATGGCTGTGAAAGAATTATTTCCAAAAAAAAGCAAGTTAAATATGCCGATACATTGCTACAACTTAACAGATGATCAGGTTATCCCACATGTTACTCCGGATGAGCTCTCCTCAGCTGTCAGGAGACTGAGAAATTCTGCTGCACCTGGACTGGACGGTTTATCAGTCCCAATTGTTAAGTCTCTGATAATGAAAAATATTAACATATTTATTGAAATGTTTAATTTCTGCATAATGGATAATTACATACCTCCACTCTGGAAACAGCAAAAAGTGATATTTTTTCCTAAAAAGGACTCAGATAAATTCCGACCTATTTGCTTGATCTCTAATCTGTCCAAAGTCTTAGAATCCATTATCAAAATAAGACTTAACCTATACTGTCATAGTACCGAAATGTTTGACCATAAACAATATGGATTCCGATCTGGTCTCTCAACAGTCGATGCAGTTAAACGACTATTCATTGGTTGTAATCGATCTGATCCAATATCTGGACGAATCATAGTCACTAAAATCAACACTATCGTCTTATTGGATATTAGTAATGCTTTCAATAGCATAGAACATGCAGATATCATAGATGGGATGATCAAAAATGGCTTTCCGCCATATTTGATTAAATTCATTACAAACTATCTAACAGACAGATCACTTATTTTTTATAATAAATTATATTATAAAAAGTACAATTATGACAGGGGAGTACCTCAGGGTTCTGTTCTGGGTCCTTTTCTGTGGAACATTGGCTTTAATGATATCTTCGATGTAAAGTTACCGACTGGAGTTACACTTGTGGCATTCGCTGATGACTTGGCGATAGTGGTTCAGGATACCTCGCCTGATCGGGTTCGGGAAAGGACTGAGGCTGCCATCTCTCGGATATATAGTCACCTAACATCTAAATCTCTCAATATCTCTTGGGGTAAAACCCAAGTCATTATCAATAGCGCGTATAAACACCCAAATATAGACAGATTATTCTTTAACTTTAATGAACACACAATTCACCCCACTCAGACAATCAAATATTTAGGATTTACATTAAACTCAAAATTAAACTTCTCTAGTCATGTCGAGGAAGTTTGCAGGAAAATGCGGGTGACCGCATATTCTCTGAACAGACTCTTTCAAAACTATAAATTTATGACAAACAATCATAGTAAATTATATATAAACATTATTCTCTCTATAGCGCTTTATGGTATTCCTGCATGGTATCAAATATTAAATAACCATCGCTACCATGAGCGCTTACAATCTGCCATACGTATGAGTTTAAATAAAGCTTTAGGATCTTACAAATCAGCTCCACATTTATCGATTTATCTTTTAAATAAAATTCCTCCTCTACATCTTTTGATATATAAACGTATTAATAAATACTTTCTAATCAGGGAACAGTGTGACCCTCGGGTCTTTAGACACCCACTGAATAAAGAAAATCGAACCTTACGGGCTTTGATCGAGCACATAAGTAACACTACTGATGACACTGTGTTCGAGAGATGGCAAGTCCTCTGGGACTTCTCGGATCTCGGAAGGATAACTCACCTATTCTTGCCGGATGTTAAGATCTGGAGTGGGAATAAATATCCATATATCTTTACTAATTATACCACTGCTATTCTCACGGGTCACGGCCCATTTGATAATTATTATTACCGACTAGGTAAAAGAGAAACAAATCTCTGCTCTCTCTGTGATAGTAGAGATGTGGCGGACTCAATTCACTACATTTTTCACTGCAGGAGCAGGATTTTATCCCGATTACGTACAAATCACACAGTTGACTTTGTCGGAGATTTCATTCCAATGAATGTTTTTCATGGTGGTAATATTGAAGTATTACGAAACAACTGGAGAATCTTTAGTGCTATTGCAGGGGATGTCTGCCGCTACCTGTACTCACTTGGATGACACTTGCTCCACCTAAACATCATTCATATAATAATATTCTAGTAACTTTTGCTATATTTCAAGATACAGTGTCCTTTTTAGGATAAATTTATACACTTAAATGGCCCTTTTTAGGGCCAACATACTCAAAGGGTCTTTGCGGGGGGTTGATTCTCAATTTCCGGCATAGACCGAGGTTTATTAAATTCACGGGGCATGTTTTCATGCCGCTTCCTGCTCCCCCTGGGGATCAGGAAGTGAAGAACCGTAGGGGCGGGGGCGTCAGCCGGAAGCATGCCAGTGTTGGTGATCCCTGGCTGCGTCCCCTAAAAAGCCCAGGTGGAGGTTTTAGTGGGTCGAACCCCACACTACCGCCGCGCGTTCGGCCGCGGGGAGCCTCGTGCGCTGCTTGCCGGCCTTCCGCTTGGGGTCGTTGGCCGTGGGGGGTATCCTTCGGTGCCTTCATCTTTCTTCCCGGGGCGCCGCTGGGGACCGTGCCCTTTTCAGGGCTCGGGTGCGCCTGGGGGTGTCCTCGGGGTTGGTGCTGTCATCCGGGGGGTGCTCGCCTTGGCTGGGGGCTCCGGTGGGGGTTGGTGTGGTGCCTTGGCTCGCCGGGGAAGGAGGCGCGGCGGTGTCTGGTTTTCAGATTTCCTCCACCAGCCAAAAAAAAAAAAAAAAAAAAAAAAAAAAGGGTGTTAGGGTGTTAGGGTCAGTTACTCTTTGGCTGCCGTGGTGTGCGGACGTGTTGTTGTGTCTGTCTCGGCTCGAGATATTTGTCTTGATAAACTGTGTTGTGGAACATCGGTTAAAAATGAGATACGCTTTAGCTTAAATACTTGTAAGGCTTAATATCTTCAGTTTATTGAATATTCATTGCAAATTGATGAAATTGGGAGAGGGTGGAGATTGATTACATAATCGGCTGCTTGACAGGGGCCCTTGATCCTGAGTCAAGAGTTTTTCTCCTCTATTGGGATAAATATGTATATGTGATTAAGTAATTAGTGATTATGGCGTAAGGTGCTATTTATACTAATAATATTTATGATTGTAAAGTTTTCTAATGAACTATAGCCTTATAATTATATATAAACGCGTTGCTACCGGATCTATGTATATTGCACGTTAATTCGTATAGTCTAGGTTGATAGGTGAGTTTTTGGTGGCGTTATATTGTTGTAATTGATTAACTATATATGCGAATTGTTGTCGTGTTTAGTTTTTAATTATTAATTTATATCATATGTATTATATTGTACAGTTAAGAGTTAAATCTAATGAGATTTACTATTTGTAAGTATAGCTTTCCTTCTAACATTGGTTTCCTGTTTTTTTCTTTCTACATTATTTTGAAATTTGAACAGAGATTTTGCCAACAAGATTTTTGTATTATCTACTCATTAGTTGGTATGAATTATAACTTATTGAGCTATTCTCTTGATGTGTTTAACTACTTATTTATTTATTTATTTATTCATATATCTTATTTATTTATTTATTTATTTTTATATCCTATATATTTATTTATTTATCTATATATCTTATTTATTTATTTAATTATTCATATATCTTATATATTTATTTATTTATTCATATATCTTATTTATTTATTTATTTATTTTTATATCCTATATATTTATTTATTTATCTATATATCTTATTTATTTATTTAATTATTCATATATCTTATATATTTATTTATTTATTCATATATCTTATTTATTTAACTTTTGCAACACCATTTATACTGTATGTTATTGAAATTTTTAAATGGAAATACAGAAATATTCTGTTTGAATGTATAACGTTCCTGTTATTATTACCCATCGGTCCTTCCGTTATTGTATGAAACCTATTTGTGATTCTAATTGTTGGGAACTGTTACGTTTACATATATATTTGAAATTGGAATTTGTCTTTGCCTACTCGAACTGTCTCAGTGAGGGACGGCAACATGCGCGGCAACAGGGGTAAGTCAAACAATAATAATGCTGGTAAAAGGGGTAGCTACTTACCGGCAGTGGCTGCCAGCACCAGAAAATTGCGCGGTTCTAACCTATTGGTCGGTAAACCCGCTGATGTTGAGGGTAATGAGTCCGATAAAGCAGACTCTCCTGATAGCAGCATTAGTGGAATAGATGTTATTTCTAATAGTCCAGAAAAGGGTCTACATAGAGTAATTAATTCCCCAACTACTTCACATAACAAAATAAAATTAACTCCCGATAAACAGAAAATTGATGACATCATGGACCCGGAGGAATATATTGAGGGTTTGGGACTACCATCGATTCATGGCCTGATTGGGGATGGGGATGTCCGGGAATCGATGGAGGAGGATGCGGGTGTCGGTATGAGTGCTGGGGGCCTGGTGGGAACGCATGTGTTGAATATATTACCGACGGAATCGGGTGATAACTTACCCATAGAGATTTCCTCCGATGCTGATCTGGAGCTGCCCCAGACTACACATGTCGGCCCTAGGGCTATTGTTAAAGAAGATAATAATAATGCTAACATAGATGTCAATGCCCTCTTTCCGGGATTCCTGTCAACTACTGGCACAAAAAGGAAATTGGGATCCCCTAATGAGGATAAAACTAATATCAAAAGGAAGAACAATAATGATACAGCTCTTTTCTCAAATCCTGATGAAAATATAAAAGCATTATCCAATAAGACTGTCAGGTTTGAGGAAGATGATCTGCAAGACCTCCTTGAAGACTCTATGTATGATATGCAACTTGAGATTGGTAATGTCAAAGACCAATCTCTGAGGGTATTGAATAATGAATTAAAATTATCCAGCGGTGATTATTCCCTGGAGACTTTTGACAATACCCTTAAGGACAATAGAGCAGCATTAAATGCCTTGGTAAATAGTATTGATGCATATACCACTAAGATGGCAATATTTAAAAAACTACATGTTAACATAATTAACGAACTGAATGATTATAAGCACAGATTTGAATTGAAAAATATGGAAAATGATAAATTGAAAAAAAAAACTGAATCTCCATAAATGCAATCCTACTGGTGAGGATGGGATTAAAGAATCCAATATAGTAGATCCCCGACATGATAGAGTTGGTCAGGGTTTGCATGGGGGAATAGCGTCATATGCAGAGATAATTGGCAGAGCAACTGATCGTATGGTGAAAATGGGGGATTCTGCACATAGTGAAACTGTAAAGGACATTGTGGACTCGCATGGATTTAAAACTGTTGGAGAAACTAATAAAAATAATAAGAGACAAATTCCTACAAAAGAAGATTTGCTTGAAAGAAAGATGGCAGTATTTAGGAATAAGCATTATAAAAACAATAATGCCAAACACACTATGATTAAAATAAGTAAAGATAAAATGGATAAAAATGAATGCACTAAAATCATGGAAAAGCTGCAAAAAGACATAGACCCCAAAAAATTTGGCATTAGTATCTTAAATATAAACATGAATAAAATGGGTAATTCCTTCATTAAAATAGACGATACTAAAACAGATAAAAATAAAATTGAAAATTTTAGAGACTCTTTAAAGAAAATCGCACCGGGTGTATATGCGGGTGTGATATTTCCCACCATTAAACTGGAAGTTATAAACATTAATCCTGATCTGTCGGATGAATTTATCACTGGGGAGATAAAGAAAAATATATTAAAATTCACTCCTAACAAATTTGAAGTACTATACGTCCACCAAGGGTGGAGGAATTTAAAACTGGCTAGGTTTATACTGGACTCCAATATAGCAGATAAACTATTAAAAGAGGGTTACATTGAAATAGGATGGTCACGGTTTAGAGTTAGGAAACACTTATCGCTTAAACGCTGTACCTACTGTCACCAGCTGGGACATGGCACATTTGAGTGTGTTAATTTTGATTTGAACAGGAGGGACCACTGTATAAACTGTGGGCATTTACACGGCAATGGGGATTCCTGCTCGACTAACCCAATATGTATACCACGCAAGAGTGATGTTGGTGATGGTCATGAGTATAATCATTATTGTGGCTCCAAATTCTGCTGGCATGCTCACCTAGTAAAAAGACAAATCTATAATGAAAAACAAATAATTATTAATGACAACAATAATATGAATGATAGAAATGGCTTAAGTTTCAATGGTACTACAAACAATTAAAAGCAATATTAAAGAATACACCTACAATAGTAATTGCCCTACTAAGACTATTGATCCCATAATAATAATTAAACCTAAAAACAAATATAATAAAAAGAATATTAACAATAAAACTTTAATAACTGACTCGTATCATCAGGTTGTATTGAAGCTTACCAATGAGTTCGATATGGCTAAGTATAACATAGATATATGTAGAATCCATGTCTCGAGGGTCTTTGACATCTATATTCGGTGTGTACTTACTCAGACTGTTTCATTGTCTAATTTGCAACTTCTGGTAAATTGTATACGAGCAAAATTGGGTGATAGTGCTGGTGTAATGTTGGAAATACCACATATCAGAGTTAAAATTGAATTAAAGTACCTGAGCAACCTGAAACAATGTAATAGTCATGAATTCTTATATAAGCTTTTTTGCAACTTTGTTATATATAAATGCAGTGCCTTGTCCTTTGAAGTAACTCACGGCACACCCACCTATACTGGCCTTAGACTTGCTGTAAGGATGGACTGGCGAACATATTCACATATTAGTGAAATTAAAAAGAAAGATCGGTCGCTTGCCTATTCGCATGATTTTTTCAAACATGGTACTTATGAAATCTATCCTCAAAAAAAAAATAACAATATTGTTAATAGTGCTGGTGATGATGTGTTTGATAAACTACGGAATATAAATGAGAATAGAATTAGTAAAAATGAAAAAAATAATAATGGAAAGATTTGCTCTGATGGTACTGCAGTGAATTTGAGGAAATCACCTGTTCTGAAACCTAAGTATGGTAGTCTACCCCACAGTGATATAGAATTATCACTTATACAGTTAAATATGAATAACTCTGGTCAAGCATTCCACCTTATGAACGAATATATGAGAGAGGAACTAATATCTGCGGCTGTCATTTCGGAGTATCCTTATAAATCTTCACAGATGATAGCACTACAATCTGAAAATAAGAAGACTGGCTTTATTGTTGAAAGAAGAAATAATACCTTCACTGGGTTGCATATTTCTGAATTTTTCTGTGTAATTAGAATGAACAATGTGATTGTCTTCTCAGTATATTTACCTCCAAAATCTGTTAGGGACGATCTAAAAAAATTCTGTGATGAATTGGAGGTTTTGATGGCCAAATTTAGAGATATGCCAGTAATTATAATGGGAGATTTTAATATAAGATCAAAAAAATGGGGTGATGTCCAAACGAATAAAAAATCAATAATGATTGATGACTTAATGGAACAATACTTTTACATAAATATTAATGCTCATCTTGGCTTCACATACTCTACGGATCGTGGACGCTCAGTGATTGACCTTGTTTTTGTCAATGATACCCTTCATAGGGATTATCTGACGGATTGGCGGATTATCGATCGGGAGACCCTCAGTGACCGTAGGATGTGTAGACTTGATATATATAGAAAGAATATGAGAATGGATGATGGCGGGGCCTTGATTGGTTTAAATGGGGAATCTCCTATTTACCATATATCTAAGAACGACACAGCTTCACTTTCTCTGCATTTGTCTCTGAGTAACATCATGTGGATGAACAAGTTAGACAATCTTCGGGTGGACATGGTGACATCTGGTTCTACTATGGAGCTGAAAAAAATGAAGGGCCAGACCATCCTGAATTCTATATACGAAATAGTTGATAAGTATAGTATTGAAAGTTATGGCAATAGAGAATCCAAACACAAGTCATATTGGTGGACTGATGAACTCTCCTCACAGAAGAATTTGCTATACTCCATTAAGCGCAAACTGAAGAGGGGCAAGAATGGTCGGGATAAAAAGCAACTACACTTAGAATATAAAATACAGAGAAATCGTTATAGGGCATTGATTATCAAAGCTAAAGACAAAGCATGGATAGAACTAATTAAGACCTTGAATAATGATCCATGGGGCCGAGCTTACCTCATTGTTATGCGTAAACTCTCTAATAAAAAGATTTATCTGGATGAAGCGATATTTGATGATGTTTTTGAAGAACTATTCCCTCCAACAAGGTTTGTAACTGGATACCCCGGTACCCTCACTGCCAAGGAGAACTGTGATAGGATAAGTGATGAGGAATTCAATGAAGCTCTCAAGGGTCTTAATAGTAAAGCTTCTCCGGGTGCTGATGGCCTAATAATGCCTGTAATCAAGCATATGGCAAAGTATAATGGACTCATTTTATTACAATTATATGATGGTATCCTTCAAACACAGCACTTCCCTGAACTTTGGAAAAGACATGTCTTGGTTCTGTTTCCAAAAAAGGATATTAATAAATATAGACCTATTTCCTTATTGTCTAATCTCTCTAAACCAATGGAGAGAATTATAAATAACAGGCTAATAAAATATGCAAGACAGAAGAAATTGTTTCTTGACAAACAGTATGGATTTCAGAGATTCATTTCAACAGAGGATGCCATTAAGAAACTTATAAACATAATTGATGAACATAATAAAATTGATGGCTCATTGAAAAAAGTAATTAATTATGTATATACTATCATTAGTCTTGATATAAAAAATGCCTTTAATACTATAGAGCACAGGGTCATTATAGACAAGATGCAAATTTTCGGTTTTCCAGACTATCTGGTTAGATTGATAGATAATTATCTGAAGGGCCGCATTGCTGTATATATAACACCAACATATAAAAAAATAAGGAAACTTACAAGAGGTGTACCACAGGGCTCTATACTGGGTCCATTTTTGTGGTGTGTAGCCATCGCTGATTTATGGTACTTCATGGAGGATTGCTTGGATGTTGAGATAATCGCTTTTGCTGACGACATTTTATTGATTGTTAAGCACCTGGATCGGCAAAAAGTGGTACACAGGACTAATCAGGTTCTGAGGCAGATGAATAAATATATGGTCAATAATAATTTGGAACTGGCAACAAATAAGACACAAATTATGGTCCATACTAGGTATAATAGTGCTTTAATGAGAGAACTACGATTTAAGTTTGAAGATGTGGACATAACAGCCTCTGAACAACTATTGTATTTGGGTGTAGTCATTGACCATAAACTTAAATTTAAAAAACATATAGACTATGTCATTAATAAGGCCTCAAGAGTCTCTTATAGTTTGAATAATCTGCTTATTAAAGGACAGAGACTTATATCTCTACAGGCTAAAAGATTGTACCTGAGCGTGTTATTATCAGTGTTGTTGTATGCCTCGTCAGTATGGTATGAGGATGTTATTGACAATAGAAGAATGATGAACAGGCTTAACATGGTGATAAATAGTTTCTCCCGCCGATGTCTCGGTGCCTTTCGCTCCTCCTCTGCTGCCTCGTTGCAGGTAATCATTGGGCTTCCTCCCTTGGAACTAGTGATGAGATATCGCTATGTAACGCTGTGAATATGTAACGAGATACACAGACTTCTTTTATAATGCAACCTTGACTGATTTATATAAAAAACAAATTGGTATTTATAAAAAACAACACGATAGGAATTTGCGTGGAGAATGGCAAGCGCGTTGGTGCATCTCTGATAAGGGAAAAACTGCACAAGGACTGTTACCTGATATATCGACGTGGATCCGCTTGTCAAGTGGTCGCTTTATGGTGAGCTCTTTTGTCGTCATGGCAGTAACCGGTCATGGTCCATTTCAGAGTTACTATTATAAAATAGGCAAAGTGCATACCCCTGTTTGCCAGATCTGCACTATGGGTGTTATTGGCGACTCGCTTCACTATATTTTCTTCTGTGCTGATCATGAACTGCAAATGATTCGAAATAGGCTTACTTGAGGCCATAACATTGGTAGATTTATCCCAGAAAATGTTATCTCTGCAACAAAAAAATTCCGTAATTGGCATATATTTGTTAGGATATCTTCAGCGGTGGTATATCGCTTGTTTGACAGATTGGGTTGACAAGTAATAGAGGTTATAACACTGGCGCTAAGGTGGTTTGTCTTGCAAGGTGTTCTGTAATACATTATTCGTGGACAAGAGCATGTAGTATATAATAGATAGAATTCTAACACAAGATGAAAATGACATCTTGTCCAAATTGTTTTTCTGGACAACCTTAATGGGATGTGTATACTTTGCAACATTGTATATGATTGTATATGATTACTTGTATATGATTACTTGGTAATATTTATGTGAGTATTTAATGGCTTATTTGTATTATCTGGAACAATTATTGTTTGAAGTGGTATATTTATTGTGAGCACTTAGCAACCATGGATCATGGCTGTTTACTTGCTGCATCCTAGTCACATATTTATTTATTTATTAATACTTATTATTTATTATTTACTTATTTACTTCTTAATTGTTTATTGATTGTTGTTGCTGGTTGCTCGTCCTCCGGTTTGGGGCGGACACGGTCCTCCCTGTGTCCCGCTCCCCGACGGAGGGTGTCGGGGGGTTGGGGGGATCGGCCGGCCTCGGGCTTGCTCGGGCGTGGTCGTAGATTCGGGGATCGCGCTCGGGATTCGGGGGCCTTCGCCTTGCTGTCAGCAGCCTCGGATCCCCTCGGGTTGGGGCGGGTCCGGCCGCCCACTCTCCCCTCTCGGCTTGCCGAGATTGGTTGACGGGGGTGGCACTCTTGACCTACTCCTCCCTCGGCCGGCGCCCCATAAAGGCGCGCCTGCACCGAGACTCGTGGTGGATTGACAATAGTTTAAGGGCTCTTTGCTCAAATTACAGGTGCCATTCATGGTGATAAAATATAGTCCCCCCTCTTATTTGTCTATATAATATAATATAATTTAATTGTTATTTATATATATATACTGTTTCTAATTTATTTGTATAGTCTATATTTATGTATTTATTGTATTTGTACATATTCCGGGCCTATTTTGGCATTTTAACTACAGGTCAGGTAGATGACCAAATATTGCCTACGCTTCTGTAGCGCGGGGTGGGCCCCCCCCCCCCCCCAGCACGGCAACCTATATAAAGGTATTTTAGATTCTCGCGGAAATGTCGAACAGCATAGTCGCTCCCACTTGCTCCGAGGAGGGTGGGAGGCAGATTAGTAGGCCTGACCACCAGGGAGATGTCGGCCTTAGGGACTATCTCCTCCCTGGTGGTCCTTGAGAGCCTGTCACAGGGGTTTTTAGTGGGTCGAACCCCACACTACCCTCGGTCGACCTCCACCAAAGACCGGGGGTGTCTGGTTTTTCAGATTTTCCCCTATAGCAAAAAAAAAAAAAAAAAAGGGTGTTAGGGTGTTAGGGTGTTGACTGTGATGTCCGGTGGTGTGAGTATGCCTCTGTGGCCGCTCTGGGCAGCTTTGCCTTTTCTCGTGATCGCGTGACCTGGTGTCGTACTGTTGCGGGTCTCCGTGTTCGCGGTGTCGTGGGCTCCAATCCTGGATATAAATTTCCACTTTTCCGATTTTCCTGTGTCCAGTTTCAAGGTGTTAAGTTTTTCGGAATTTTCTAGGTTGGAGTTTCCCTTGCCTCGTGGCGGTTGATTTCGTGCGCGCGCCGGTCCGTGGTTTCTGACGTGGGTGCTCTGTGGCGCCGTCCGGCGGCACCCCCGGAACTATTCTGGCAGTCGCTCGCCGACTGTCAGACTGTGTGGATGTGGGCCGACTCGGCCTGAAGAATGTCTGGTGCCGGTAAACGTAAAGGAGTTCCTGGAGATGGTTCCGGCTCTTCGTCCCCCTCCTCGGAGGTGGCTGGCGCGAGGGGTAGGAAGGCTCTTAAGCCTTCCCAATTAAAGGATGACTCCTCTGTTTCCTCTGAACAGGATATGGAGGTGACAATTAGTGACGTGGATAGCTCAGTCAGCTTAAAGGAGTTTTCCCAGTCTGTCAAATCTCTTAACATTGTTGATCTCAAACATATGTGTGTGTGCTTTCGAGAAATGAAGAGTCGTATTACTAGTGTTAGAGTGTTTTCTAAGAAAGCAATTAAGAATGGAGGAGAGGTTGAGGATTTATATGATCTTACTCGTGATATGTGGGTTGCCTTTGATTCCTTTGGTCAGAGTCTTAATCCGATTGTTTCTAGTTACAAAGTCTATATTGATAAATATGCAGCTATGGAGGAGGAACTAAAATTAGTTAAACAACAGCTAACGGACTTACAAAGAGTGCACGATACCTCTATGGACACAGGACATAATAATAGAACTTCTTATAAGAGTGTTGCTGCACGGAATTTGAAGAGTTCCTCTTCCCGTTCCCGTTCCAAGGGAAATGTTATTTATGACAAGAATGTTGCCACGGTGAAGATTTCTGTTCGCAAGGATGGTGCAAGTGCTGAGGATTCCAAGTCCCAGCTCAACATGATTAAAAAGGCTGTCAACCCTACGGATCTCGGTTTGGAGGTTAGGAATGTGCGGATTGTGAATGAGAAGGCATTTATCACAGTTGTCAACAAGAAGAAAGATGTGAAAGCAATGGACAAATTTAAGGAGTCCATAGATCGTGTTACCAGTGATTCCTCTGAAAATGTTATCCTTACTCCTACGACTCTTATGGAGGTGTCTAACATTGACTTTACTCAGTGTGAGGAGGATTTTGAGAAGTATCTGAATGCATATGTTTAGTCTAATGAGTGTAAGTCCTTTAAGTATTTATATATGAAACAGTTTCGACTAGATGGGCCGGGTTCTGCTCGCTTTGTGGTGGATTCTTTGTCCGCTTCAAGGATGCTGCGTAGGGATGATTTTCGTTTCGGGTGGCAGAGATGCTATTTGCGTGCGGTGACCTCACTGCGGCGATGTTTTAAGTGCCACCAGTTGGGTCATATTCGGGCTTCGTGTCCGAATGTGAATATTGACAGGACGAACATTTGTACAAGGTGTGGTAGTGACGGCCATCTTTATAAGGACTGTCAGAATGATCCGATCTGCTTGCCCTGTAGGTTTGACCTTCAGGTGGAGGACTTCAAGCACTTTTGTGGATCAAAGGACTGTAAACATGCGAAGGATATAAAAGATAAGATCAACGCAAAAATGAAAAAGACTGGTGATATTTCAAAAAGTTAAATTGTATATATAATATATTTTTTATTACGATATATTTATATATTGATATTGTTTTTGTGAGTCTCGCCCCTATTGGCGATATATATTTATTGTGATTTGGCCCCTATTGGCTCAAAATGTTATTTATTTTTTATATGTGTACTGTTTATTATAATTTATTTGTGCGGTGTCCTATTTATTAACGGGTAATAGCTGGATTGAGACTGGTGCTGCCATCTTCGGTTTGCGTTGTGGGTGGTTGGTATTCGGTCGATATGGATTTTCGTTTCGGGTTTTGTGATGTTTCCGACCTCGGTTGATATTTTACATTATCAAGTGAGATTTTACACATGCCTTAAGTCGGTGCTCTTCCGACCGTCGGTAACTTACCGTTTTCCGGTCGTGATCCGCCGAGATTGGTATTACCTATTGGTTTTCTTCTTCTCATCCTTTGGCTGTCGCTAAAGGTGAGTGCTGCATTACCTACACGTGATATTTACCTGCGAGTTTGTGGTCGATTATTTACCTATGGGTGATTCTCTGCTGCTTCCTAGTCCGGTACCTAATGCATTGCCTTGGATTAATTCCTCAGTTTATATAAGATGATTACTTACTTGTTGGTTCCTCCTTGATGGTCCTGGTCCTGGTTCGCTGGGTCCTAGTGCTGTCCTGGGGGATCTGAAACATATAAAAGGTGGTTTATATATATGGGTTTCCTTTCTTTGTATGAGGTTTGACGATTATTCGCTCGATTTACGCGGCTGTGCGCCTTACACTCTTCGGAGCCCATTGGCCCTTTTTAGGGCCACTCATAGGTATCATTGGCCCTTTTCAGGGCCCTATATTCATGGGGTTTTTATGTTTGGGGGGATTTTTTCATTTATCTTTCCGGCATAGACGGAAGCTTTAGAGACTCGGGGCATGTTTCATGTCGCTTCCTGGTCCCCTCGGGGTTCAGGAAGTTATAGAATCTTAGGGGCAGAGGCACAGTTGGAAGTATGCTTTGCGGCGATCCCTGACTGCGTCTCATAGTACGCCCAGGTGGTGGTTTTCGTGGGTCGAACCCCACACTACCACTGCACCGTTCGCCTCTTTGACCTGGGTGTGCTGAAAGGCGCGCTTGGGGGTGTGTTTCTCGCGTGTGCTCCTTGAGCTGGGCGAGTACTCCACCGGGGGTGTAACAACCCCCGATGGATGCTCGGTTCACGGTGGGGGTGCGCAGTTAGGCCCCTGGCTCGGGTTGAGGGTGGTGCAGTGGTGTCTGGTCGTCAGATTTCCACCACCAGTCAAAATAAAAAAAAAATAAAAAAAAGGGTGTTAGGGTGTTAGGGTGTTAGGGTGAAAATACGGTCCTGGACTCAGTACCGAACGGACGCGCTTCGGATCGCTCTGCAAGGAATAGTCATTATTCGGTTAAAGTGTGAATTTATCGTGGCGAGACTTACCTCGGTGCAATCTTGTGGTCCAGAGGATCATTCAGATATAATAATTTCCACAAAATTATTTAATTTAACAGTGGTTTCTTTGTTTAATGTGGAATCAACTTCTCTGGAGGTTAAAGTGGTTATTGTTTCGTGGTGCCCGTGAACCGGTGCCACGCGCCGATTGGTCCGCGTCGCGATTGTTCGCGTGACGTAGGTGAATTCCGGCTCGCCGATTGGTCCGGTGCCTAAGGACGAACTCAAGGTGACGGCTAGCCTGTATAAACAGGAAAATTTTGATGTACAATAGTGCGGCTTATTGAGAAAAATATTAGATAAAAATGTCTGAATTAGACAAATTCGAGGAATGCATGGACATCGTAGAGATGGTAAGCGATGATTCCTTTGAGGATTTTGAAGTAAAGCCAACTCCTCTGGCGAAGAGGAAGACAAATCTTCAGATAATGAAGACTAGAAATATAAAGGATTTACTCTCGACATCGTCGTCGAAAAAAATCAAAAAAGAGACAGACTCCGACGAGATGTCCGCAAAGGAAAATGCCGCAAGAAACACGGACAAGACAAACAAGAATTCGAACAAAGCCCTCCCGTTACCGGGCAAAAGACAGACAAAGAAAGAAGAATCCGATCTATATACAAAGCTCGCGAAGGAAAAAAGACAGGGGGTAATAGATAATCGAAGGATGATAAATAGTGACAATGATTTAAATGTTAGAAATAAGAGTGATAGTGAGACAGTTAAAACTAGAAATATAGCTGACAAAGACTCCAGTGAGATAAGTGTATATTCATGTATTAAGAATGAAATGATAAACATTTGTCAAAACGAGTTACAGATGGTAATGCATAAGGAGGATCCGGCTCAAATGAAATTGCTGGTCTTGAGAAACAATGCGCATATAGCAAGCGCAACGAAACTAGTGGACGACATGGAGAGAAATCATGATAAAACAAGACGAGAACTCGAAGGTAAGGAACTTGAAAATATTACGCTAAATGATAGGATAAATATGTTACAGGAAAAGATAAAGGACATCCAGAGGTCCGTAGACTCAAATACAAATACAAGGAATAACAACAAAGACAGCGTCGCCAATAAAGGAAAAAAGAATATAAGGATAGTTAACGACAATATTCTAGGACAAACACAAAGAATCGATATTCAAACATACGCCCAGTTAGTCGGGAACAAAGGCGTTAATAATAATAACAATAATAATAGTACTAACAAAAATATAAGGAACGACAGGAAAAGATCAAAGACCCCGACAAGGAAAAATAAAATATTGAATATAAATCCTAACGTTAATAACGCTATTAAAATCGAAAGTAGTCGTAACGCAGATCAGATTTTACGAAACAAGGAAAACGAAGAAATGATAGACAAAATCAAAAAAAATGTTAAGCCGCAGGAATTGGGCTTCACGGTAAGCTGCATTCGTCGTAATCGCAGTGGTGACACATTTATTGAAATAAACGAGAGAGAAATTGATATCGTCAACAAAATCAAGGATAGGATTGAAACGATAACGGAAAATCGCATAAAGATTAAATCGCTCACGCCCACGTCGCTCGTTGAGGTAAATAATATCGCAGCCTGGCTCATCGACAGCGAGGTGGAGAACAATATAAAGAGATACATGGAAGACAATAACATAGACACGAGTAACCTCGAGATGAAATTCGTCAAAGAGATTAACAAAGGCACCAAGATCGCCAGATTCATAATTAACAGGGAAGCTGCCCTAAAACTCATAGAGAATGGTAAAATGAGATCCGAATGGACAATCTCCACATTCAGAATTATAAATAGCTTCAAAAAGTGTAGACGATGTCATCAACTGGGACACAACATTAGGGAGTGCTCCAACAAGAATGATAGAACCCAGATGTGCATTCGATGTGGTGAAACAGGTCATCACGAAGATCCAATGAACTGTCGCAGAGAACCAGTGTGTATTCCATGCAGGGACGACGTGGGAAATCCTGACTTCAAGCATCACTGTGGTCAGTTAAAATATTGCCAACATGCGAGAATAGTTAGAGGCCAAAAGATCTGAAACAATACTCGGATCATACTCAAGAAAAAACGAGATGCAATAATTATGCTGCTAAGTAACAAAGCATAAAAGAAAATACAGACACAACACTCGTCATCAGGATGGACTCGTGTTAAACTTACGCTTATATCATCACAAAATACAAGGATGACAAGGAAAGCAGATGAATCGAGGGAATCATGTGAACTGTGATTGGAAAAAATTCAATAAATACCTGGAAAATCCTCTGTTCATCGAAGAGGATTCAAAGGCTCGTTCGCATCCTGGATGATTCCAAGGGTTCTTTTCAGGATGATGATTAGATGAACTAGATATGGAAACCAATCTATCTGAGAAGAAGAAGACACACGCTTCAAAAGGCTCCAATACACTACAAAATAAGGAGAATTCATTGAACTGGATTGTGTCACAGTTGCGAATGCAACAAGTTCAATAAAAAATTATGAGGACGATAATGACGATGATACAGTATCATCAAAATAGCATACACAATATAAATGAAAAGATACTTATGCATGGATCACAATGTAATTTGACAGTTCGAGGTTAGATCCTCCTTGGAGAAATCTGATAATGTTGACTGAACGAAGATACCTCGGTCCCATGTCAGACGGTCAATGCAAAGACTGAAAAAATCAATTTGTTAAAAATACAATTAATCATCCGATTAAATATATATAATTTCGAATTTTCTACTTTAACAAATATTGTGATGATCGGTGATAGAGGTGGCGCTGTTGCTGCCCTGGCGATCATCGAGAAACTTTTCGATATATCGATCTTACATCGAACCAATGCTTCATGGGAAGATGGCGCGAATAAATTCGAATTGATTTAATTCAAATTCTAAAGTTACGCGGTTAGTGACTATTAATATATAATTACAGTAATATATAGATAAATTAATTATAAAAACTTAGGATAAGAAAGGAATGGGATCCAATGATAATCTTTGAGAGGCATACTGTATGCAATAGCGTTGTCGCGATTGTTACATGATAATTATCAAAAGGTATATTAAGAGGAGAGAAATATTTTATTTATCCTTTGGGTTGGTTCGTACAGGTGTGGTACGGGAGCGCCTCGAGGATCATATCACTCAAGATATAGACGAACATGAAATGTTCTCAAGTAGAATCAACGGGTCATGATTGATTTTGGATGTGCCCTTCCAATTCCACTTTGAACTGGGATTGGAAGCTGATTAGATTCATAGGGGCAGGGTCTTCAGGCTGAAGCATGCCAATCGGCGATTCCAGGCTGAGGGCCCAGAACATGCCCGGGGTGGTGGTTTTAGTGGGTAAGAGCCCCACACTACCCCCGCATCTCTGGCCGCGGATGGGATACCTTGCGCTATCAAGGGTGGCCCTTGTACGAGGGTTCAGGCGGTCCGTGGGCGGGATGTTCGCGCGGGCCTCGCCCCCGCCGGGGCGGCTCTCCGGGGACCGTGCCCTTTTCAGGGCTCGGGTGCGCCTGGGGCAGTCCTCGGCGGGGGGTGGGATCCGCGGGGGGCCCGCTCCCGGGTCGCCGGATCATCGGGGGTTGCCTGGAGGGTGCGGATCTCTCCGGGGAAAGGGATGCGGGGGTGTCTGGACGAGCAGATTTCCACCATCCGTAAACAAAAAAAAGAAAGAAAAAAAAAAGGGTGTTAGGGTGTTAGGGTAGTTCGGCACTGGTTTTAGTTCGGCGCTGTTGTGCTTTTACCTTGCTCTGCATTATTTGGTTGGAAAAGTGGTTTTATTTGAATTCTGTGGGCCATCAGTGATATCATTGTGTTCCTGTCTCTCTGCCGGTCATTCTGTGATATAAATTTCCGTTTTCTCTTTGGTATTTTTTGAGTTTTCGGGCTTTTATAGAATCTCTGGTTTTGTGTCTCACCCTTTGTTCTGGGTGTTTCGAGGGTCGGCGCGTTGTTGTTGGTGGTGCATTGTCTCTGATTGGCTACTTGTGTCGTTAGTGGGCTTTCATCCAATCGTGGAGAGTGGTTTTGGTGACGTGGCGTTCTGCTGCTTCAGGGTTGTGTCCTCTTTTTGGGGGTTCCTTGAAATAATAATTTATAAGTTTATCTATAAATTATATATTTTATCAATGTTTTTGTATAAAAATCATGTCTAAAGAAGATCCTCCCTTGAGTCCTGATGATCACATCAGTATTAGTGATGAGGATAATGAAGATAGTGAAACCTAGTCTATATGTGTTGCTGTTTATATTGTCTATTTCTATTTGCGTCAAATGTAAATTCGGGCATTTGTTGGTATGTCGTTTATATGTACATTTCAAAAATTTATGCATGTACCAGCAGTCACTTTTCCTTGAGCATGCACTCAGCATGAATTTTATGCAGGTTACATGTCTGTTAATGAGAATAAAATGTTATTTTTTTTTCATATATGTGTATATTGCAAAATGTTAGTTAAAATCAAATTTACTTACCTTCTTTCATTCCACTTTTTTCCTCTTTCCGCAAAAAGATGAATTATTTTATTTTTCATGTTTTCTTTCATTTTTACGTCGTTTTCTTCTTCGCTTGTTGAAGGGCCTTCCATTTTATTTTCTATTTTTATTCTAAACAAAATTATAACTTTTACACGCACGCAGATATATGACAATATTATTTAATATTGTCTATTTAATTGTTTTGTCAAATTATATTTGTATTGTCGACTGTTTTCTTTTCCACAGTTTTTCATGAAAACCACTATGTTCATTGAAACAGGTCACAATGAGGTTGTGTTCGATTGAAACTATTAACCATAGATTATAATACTATTTTCTTAACGATCGGAAACTCATTTGTGTTTTTGAAGTAAGATATAGTATATACAGATTGGTCAATGTTGAAATGTTTAACAGTTTTTGTGTCTTTTTTGAATTGGATATTGTTGATCATTATCTTTTCGTGATATATCAATTTAGCGTTTTTTCTTTATATTTATTTAATAATTTTAAACGTTTCTTTTTTATAGTATGCGACTGTTCATAGTAACTTGATGATTTTTTCTTGTTTTCACCGATTCTTAATAAATTATCGTCAAGACCTTTTTCAATAAATACATCTGATCTTATTTCTATTTGACTGGCATCTCTTTCTATTATACCTGGAACACCGTATTCATCAGTATTTATTGTATTCTCGTTCAATGAGCAAAAGATGTTCTTGCTCTTTAAACTGGTTTCGTAATCCTCCCTACTTTTACTTCTTAATTCATTATTGTACTGTCGATTATGTACGAATTCATTGTCAAATTCACTTTCAATGTCTTCGGTTATTTCAATTAACGTTTCTTTCCAGTATGGTCTATCGGAATAAACAAAAAATAATCTGTTTCTTAAAGCTGCGTCGGCAATGTCATCGAAATTGCTTATAAAAATAATCGGACCTTTATGAATGAACGTTTTACTGCTACCACATTTAACGTCATAGGAAGCCACGCTTCCCTCCAATAATCTTTTCAATTGTCCATTTATTTCAGTGTTGCTCTTGTAATTGTATTCCTCAAATAAAATGATTTTATGATAATCTTCTCGATAGCCTTGCATGAAGAATATACCCGATTCAGGATAATAAATGAATGACATATTTTTCTCTTCGACGATATGTTCTATTAATTTGGTTTTACCGGCATTAGACGGTCCCCAGAGATATAGGCACTTCCTTTTATGACTGTAGGAATTGTAACATTTATTCCACCAAATGGCTACTTTCTTAGACCAATTGTCATATATATATTCCACTCTTCTTGGCAAGTATCTGCATGTCGTGTCTATGGACCAGTGATCTGCATGATATTTCATTAATAAACGCCAATCATTCCTATGCTCCGCAACGAATGGATCGTCTAATTGAAATATTTTGGTTTTTTTCACCCAATGTCTCATTCTCAATCTAAATGAAAATTCATTGATTTTTATATTTGTTAAAGGTTCTGGATCCTCTTTAGTAATGTATATTAATGTTGATCTACGTGATTTGCATGGTTGGACGTCAATGTGGTGGTGGTCGTGGTTGCTGTTATTGTCGTTGTTGTTATTGGTGTAAATTGTGTTTAATTTTTTCCTTAAAACGTCTACGAATAAAGGTTCCTTAAATTGAAAGAAAGCATGCAAGTGCCATTCTGGTTTTTCAGAAATTTCAGATTTCTCCAATGCGATGCAGTAGGATACTAAATCGTCCTTAAAATGATTTAGCAGCCGGATTTTACTTTCATTGGTGATCTCCATTGATGCCAGTGATACAAAAAAAATGTGACCTTTTTTCAGTCTACTACTCTTCTTCTTCTTCTTCTCCTCCTCCTCCTCCTTCTCCTCTTCCTCCTCGTCGATGACCGTCGTTTCATCCTTCTTCGATCCCAATTCTACTGTTTCTGACTGTTTCCCACTTTTCCTTCTTTTTATTATACATTTTCTTCTATTGTCATGAATGAGTTATTTTTTCATGTTTTTACAATTGTCTCTAATTTGCAAATTGGTTTCTGTTTTATCGCAACTTTTGCTAATTCTTCTTTTTCTTGGGTTTTTTCCTTCTCTCACGACACATAATCCTTCCTCATCAATAATAGTAATGTTCTGTAGCGATTCTTCATTTACACTGTGCTAAATACTTTTTGTTATTAAATTATTTTACAATAAATTAATTAATTAATAAACTAATTAATTTCTTTATTTATTTATTTTCAATGACAATAGACAAATTTGTGTTACTTACTGTAATGTTGTTGATTTCTTTGTATTGTCCAAATATCTAAATTCACGTGTTTCAACATGATACGAGTACGCTTTGCTTTTTCTCTCTTTGCCCAAACTTTCGTCTGAAAAATATGCGTAACGTCTATTTATATCTTCTTCTATGAATTCAACGAATTTCTCATTGAATGTATATTTCATTGCATTTATAACGTCGATTTCACTCGCTCCGTTCAATATAGAAAAATTTACTATTATCGTCGCATTCTTCGTAGACCATTCCTTAGACCAAATAGCTTTTCTTACAAATTTCAACCAGTACTTGCTGTATCCGACTATTTTTTGATAATTCTGCCAGTATTCTTCCATTTCACGAAATGATTTTTCTTTTCTGTTATCTGAAACACATTTTCATAATGTTAAAATTAATATAACTGAGGTCATTTTACTTTTTTATTTATTTCTAATGATCTTTTAACCTTTAACATTTATATGTCAATCAAATACACATGATTCTTTTATAATTTCCTTCTTTTACTGGTTTTTCCTTTTATTGTTTTCTTTTTTGTAATGTCGCCAGAGAAGGAGGAGGAGGAGGATAATGATGGTTTTGCTGTAATAGATGTTTCAGAAGAGATTTTTCCGGTTTTTGATTGACGTTTTCCTTTCAATTTCATCTCATCTAATAGTATTTGCATACTGTTTCTTCTCTTCCTTTTACTTATACGTTCCTTTCGTTGTCTTTCATCATTATTATCATCATCATCATCATCATCATCATCATCATCATTGGTAACCTTTGATGATGAACCTGGACATGTTTGATCGATCGATGCAAAATCCAATGAAATAGTTTGTCTAAAGTCATCGAGGGTTTTTGCTGCGTTTATTAATTCTATATTTTCCTTTGAAAAACACAGAGAGAATTATTACCTTTCTTATAACGTTTATGGTTTTCCGTATTGTCTAATTATTGATTGATTGATTGATTGATGGATTGATTGATTGATTTTGTCACTTATCTTATTTATAGGAAAAGAAAGGAAATAAATTTACATACCTCGTCGTGTATTGTGTCGATTATTTTGTCTCTGTTTGATTGAATGAAATTTCTGATTCGTTGAAATTGTTTCTTATTAGGATTGGAGTACAGATTAGCTAAAATATTATTAATTATTATTGTCGGACATGTCTTTGCGTTGACAAAACTGCTTTTATATTTTCTGATTTCATTAATGCATTTCTCCAGAATTTCATCCTTATCATTAATATCGGGTAATCGCTTGATATTTGGATCGTTCTCTATTTCCTCTATCGTCACACCTGTTTGACAATTGTCGTTTACATTAATTCTAATAACACATGTCACTGTTAATATATAATTTAATTCCTTTTATCTATTCTTATTATTATTACTTTTCTTGGTTTCCGAACGTGGTATCCATCCGGAAACCAAGAAATGTTATTATAATGACCGTGAAAGTATGAAAACTTAATATTATTATTATTATTATAATTAATATTCTTCTTATTTTATGAATGTGTACAAATAAACAAACTTCTTAAAATTTCTCTCAGTTCAATCTTATGCGTGTAAATGAATGTCCTTATGTAAACAATTCTATTGCTTCGTGGTAAGTGTACATACATGTCTTGCACTATTCGTTTTAATGTCGCCTTATCGAGAAATGTTTCTGGATTGGGATCTAAAAATATGTTTTCATTCTTTTTCAAAGCTATTAATAGCCTTTTATACATGTCCTTCGATAATTTTGCGTTCAAAGACATATCGTTGATTCTTTGTATTGTTAATAATTGTTTGTATTCTTCTTCTTCTTCTTCTTTTTGGTATTGTCGTGCTGAAGTGCTATTATCGTTGGATTAATTCGCACGTGATATTTTCAATGTTATTTGTATAATTTATTATGATCTCTTTCTCTTTCTGTCTGTCTGTCTGTCTGTCTGACTCTCTCTTTTCATTCCTTCCTCCGATATGTGATTTGTAATCAGACTTTTTTGGTTGTTAAAAAGTTCATAAATGATTTTAATATCTATTAACTTTTAATATTAGAACTTTTAATATGCTTATGTTCAATTTCCAACTTGTTTAATTTTTAAGTTTATCACAAAAATAATATAACTAACTAACTAACTAACTAACTAACTCATTCTCCAAAACTGACAGATTTTCAACTATTAATGTTTCATTAACGTGTTTCTTTTTTTTGTTCATTTTCTTCTTCATTTTTGGTAAAAATGTATTTAAAACTGCCTTCCTTATACATAATTTTGTAGACAACTTTCATTAATTTTTAATCCTTTTCCAGATTGTCTGTACTTTCATTTTTAATAATACATATATGTCTCTTTATGATAAAATTATGTTGCCGCATTTTCTTCAATGTCCTCCTCCTACTCCTTATTTCCGACATTTGGTCAGGTTGCGGTCTCACTATAAGGACATTTTAAGGATATTACTTGATTATAAACAATCAGACCACTTAACAGAACAAATTTCTTCCATTCTTCTTTTTAGTTTGTTCACCTAACCTTCCATTCTTCTGACTTTTAAAAAATCATTGGAACTCGCACAATGGCTTCAATGGCTTCCTTCCTTCCTTCCTTCCTTCTTTCCTATCTATCGATAACCCTTTTTTTAATTGAAGGTAAGTATTTGTTCTAGGTCGGCAATGATGTTACCCCGTGAGAAGATTATAAAATCAAAAAGCGAAGTATGATTGCTTTAACCATAATTTAATTAAAATTAACCAATATTGATAAATTATTTGATAATGGTAATTATTATGTTTACAAACGTTTCATTTCCATAGTAGTAGTAGTAGTAATAATGATTTGAAGAATGAATTGCAGTCTCCGTTTGACGAAGCTTCAGCTGTTCTGCTTTTTTCCGCGGTTAAAGTTGTCAGTTTTTAAAGGGCAAAAAAATATTGAATAAGATTTTTTTTTAACAATTTGTATATTTCCAATTCAACAAACTGTTTGTTGATATAGTGGAATGAGATTCGTTGGAGGCAGCGGTTACTGTCGGATATGCTCCAGCTATCGCTGTTACGGTTTTCTAATGCGGGTTCCATTGCACTTTGAAGCTTTTGGTGAAAATAAAATAAAAAAAATTTTTTTAATTGTCACTAAGCTCAATCCGAGTCAACATACGCATGCAGTTGGCAGGTATAACGAATTCCTTTGGACCATCAGTTACTGTCGGTTATGCTCCAGCTATCACCGTTAAGGTTTTTTAACATCGGTTGCCTTATCGTGTATGAGCGTACGGGTCGAGCGACCCGACGTACGCTCGAAAATATTAAGCGTTTCATGGAGCGTTTACTCGTGCTATTCACAAGTTAATGGAATACGGCAAAAGCGAGTGTGTTTGTTCGTTAGTTGGGATCAAAAGGAAGAGAACGAGTCTAATAAAATCAAAATCGGTCCATTTTTCCCAATGATATTTAGATTTTTCCATTTTTCGTGCGCCTCCCTAGAACAACTAGGAGGCGTACGCGATAAGAAATTGGGACGCGACCCGTCCTACGGAACCGCACAGGTGATAGCTGGACGATTTTTGCCAGTAACAGCTGGTTTGTGCGGATTTAATCGTACAGTACGGTTGAATCGTTTGTTGAGTGAAAAATGTAAAATTATAAACAATAAAAAAAAAAAGAAAAATCGTAAATTTTTTATATGAAAAAAAAGAAATTGTAGAACGCCAAATTTTTTATTTTTTCCTTTCGATGTGACTATAACAGCTCAGGGTCTACGGAGTGAGATGGAATTGTTGTTTCGACGATTTTTTCAAAAATTGCAAAAATTTGCTGTTCTGCGTTCTATAACACGCGATAGGCGATAGCTGGAAGAAAATGTTCAGTAAGTGCTGATTTTTTAAAATCTTTTCCCATAGGAAGTAGAAGCGTTTGTTGAGTTCAGAATGTGAAAATAGGAAAATTGAATTTTTAAAAAAATTTGTTGTTTTGCGATCGGAGTTATAACCAGTGATGCAGACCAGCTGGAGCTTTTTCGACAGATAATTCTATTTTCTTTAAATCATTACTACTCTTGAAAAGAAACGTTTGTTAATCTCGTTTCGCGATACAATTGTTAAAGATTTTTTCATTTATATTAATTACCACCCACTATCGCTGCTCCGAATAAGGGGTAGTAGTGCCTCGGCCGATAATGATGGTGTATTTACTTGTCCTGAATAATGAGGTTGTTCGCGCGCGTATAAATCTCTCTCTCTCTCTCTCTCTCTCTCTCTCTCTCTCGTGTTTAGGAGGATGTTAAGCTGAGCGAAAATCGTATTTTTCATTTTGTTACTTTTAAAATGAACGGATTTGGAAACAATTTGAACTGACTATTCCAAGTAATGTGAGGAATCAACGAGATAAATAATTTTTTGTAAAAATCGCAAAAAAAATTATTAAAAAAAAAAGGAATAGTTATCGTACAAGTTTTACATATTATCCAGTAGGAGTTTAATATGAGTTTAGTCTTGATGTAGAATTAATCTTATTAATCCTTTCATTCCGTTTAGCTGAGACATGAACCATTTTTAGGTCGGTTATGCAGCATCAAAAAGTAATGTCAACCAACCTATGGAATTTGTGATTCGCGCACATCAATGCATTTCTACAATTCATTGATTATGAGAGATATCTCTTATTAGTAGTTGTTAACTACGCGGAATAGTGGATCATGGAAATGGCGTGCAATACAGCTCTCGCCATGCGAGTGATGAATCTTGATCCCTGAATTCATATTGAAATGATATAAGAAGAGTTAAACTTAAATATACTTCAAGACAATTGTTATATATATTTTAAGTATATAGTAAATCTTTGGTGCATTGGCATTATTGGCGAAAATCAACAAGGGAAAGATTGATAGTTAGATAGATAGATACATAGATAGATAGATAGATAGATAGATATATGTGTGTGTGTGTGTGTGTGTGGCATAGACTAGCTTACGACAAAACAATTATTATTTAATGGCAATAAAATTAGTAAAAACGACAATACAATTAATTATTCATTGAAACACTGATACCAGTGATATTTTTTGGAGTATAATTCAAAATAATGGTTTCCAATATTAATATATTCACGTTCAATGACAACTATGTTCCTTTCGGTGTTGAAGAATTACTTTATAAGCTTGAACAATTGATTTGGGAGAGATTTGTTTGTTTGCATTTTCTTTATAGTTCATCGATGGACTGTTGCGATTATGAAAATAATGAAATTGAAAAGTTTCGTCAACATTTGATAAAAAGGTTGGATGATAATCATTTATTAATACATAAGAGTATTATATCAATGGATAGTCATTTAATTGATAAGAATGATGAGGAGAGAGTGTTGTTATTAGAGAAATATTGTTTGTCCCAAAAAATGTTAATGTGCATATTTTTAACGTTATCCAAGCATGTTTACGATTGGTATATTACGCAGGAAAAGAAGTTACTTTATTTGCGTCTCATGAGTATCAATAAACATATGAGTATGGAGGATATTGTCTTGATTGTGAAAAAATTTGTTCCTTGCAAAATTGTGATTATTGTCTTTTCTTTTTATCGTTGTTTCACTCTTGTCTATTATATCTGTTTTCTTTATACTATTTATTAATCAATTACAGATTACCGAATGGGATCTGGACGTTGATAATGTGTGTTTTGAAGAGCACTCTCCATTTTTAGAAACACATTATTCTAATGTGTTATCGCTTGTTTCAAAGAGGCTTGTTCCTCTTCAGAGGGGTTATGCTTATTTACAAAAGGATCAATGCTGGCATATATACATGCGTTATATAGATAATAAGTTTTCTCACGAGACGAAGGTGTTTGTTTGTTTCTCATAATGATTAATAGTTTTTGTTAATTGCTTTTCATTTTATTTCATAATTTTCATTTTTTTACATTTCAGATGTTTCTTCATGCTGCTGAAAATATTTCCTCCAATGTTAGATTCGAATATCTCTGTGATAGGATTGGCTGTGCAATGGAGAAGATAATGAGTAATAATATTATCAATAGGAATGTTTTCCTTAAGAGACAAAAGCATTGTCAACCTTTGAAAAGTATCAGTTTTAGCAACTGCAATTCTTCTAGTTATGTCGTGCGTATGAAAACGTCATATGAAATTTGTGATGCTGTTTTAACTGATAAAAAAATTAAACTCTATTATGAAAAATTAGAAACTACGCATTTCTTACATTATGAACAATTTTGGCTTTTCATTTTATATTTAAAGGATTATTTATCTTATCCCTTTTTTTCTGTAAAGAATTATATTTTTCAACATTTACTAATTTTATGTAATAATCAGGAAAGCCATTATGTTTTAGATATTTATGACAATTTATTGAAAAATATTTACAATACAAATTTTAACTACAATACAAAGAATTGCATAGGAATAACGTTCATTAATGATAAAAAAGAAATTGTTCATCTGCAAGATTTAACATATAATAAATTAAATAAGATATTAACAAATCCTTGGCTTTTAGTTCAAGAGATTATAGGGCCAGCTGTCTTCTGGTCAGCATTTATTAGAAAAGCATTTTGGTATAAAAACTTTAATGATCACAATCGTATGTTAGTTAGTTTTGCGATTTTGAACGGTATACATGAAAATTTTCTTCACATTATTTTATGTCACACATTACAACGAAACTACACTAAAAGTAGGAGATATCAAATTACTGCGCGCTTTAAATATTTGTTTAATGAAGGAAAATACAGTGACTTGCGATTATCGAAGTTATATTCTTTTAATAACGCTAAGAGATGTGTCATGTATTTGAATGGTCAATTGAAGTATGGAAATTAATTAAATTTATGTTGTTTTTATTATAATACTTTTCTTTTATCACTACATTTAATGTCATTTCGTACTTATCAGCCTGTCGAGACCTACGAGCCGATCGTGCGACTGCTGGTCGTGCATCGAGTTTCTCGCCTCTGCCGGTTCAACGCTTTTCTCGTGCTGCAACGTTGCACTCTTGAGACAACATACGCTTCACTCTGCGATGAGAAATGCTTGGGGAAAAGTCCCATCTCGTTATCATGGTCGTTGGCGATGCTACAGTGCCGGTTTTATCCGTTGGTAGGCCCCCCCCTCCTCGTAACCGCTAACGGACGTAACCCGCGTTAGATCCGGCGTTCTTCAGGCACGGAGACTTCCGGTCAAGATTGTACACCCTCACACTCCTAGTTGATAACCACGTGTTAGGGTTGCATCGATGAATGGGTTGATTTTTAGAAAGGATATGTCAGCACGCTCACGCATGCACGTACCCTGAGGTCTGAACCACGCGTATGGTGGTCGGTAAATTCATGATGTATGTTTCCAAAAATGCTATCTGTTGTATCATTGAACGTTAATCTTTATGTTTCACTTTTTATTTATATTGTTTGTTAGTATTTTTTATCTCGTGTGTTGATTTAACTGTTGAAATATTATAGAAAATATATTTAGTTGAACGAATTTAATAATTTGTTTCATAAAAATTCATGTCGTTTTACACATAATTTTCTGTTGCGTTGTCAATCTATTAATATTCAGTGGTTTAAGTTATTGCTCAATTGCTTTTTTTGAATTAACTCAGTGTCGGTTTCATATTATTAGTGCAGTGGTTGTGTTCTTTTGCTTGGGCATTTTCCTTTAACTGGATTTGTTAGTTAACTTTTGTTTAATATTCATAATTCATATTGAAATAAAAATTTCATGATTTTCTTGACTGAAATTGAACCAAAAAGGAATTAATACAATATCATTGTTTGTTTTTTAAATACAAGCAAGTGAACTATTTGAATCATATTCATTACACTCTTTTTTCTCTCGACAATATAAATAACGTATTTAGACAATATAAGTTCATGAATTTTACAATATAAATTAATCATTTTGACAATACACAGTATATAATCATTCATACATTTATAAAAAGTAAAAATGGAAAGTATTAATGAAAGAACAATGAAATTGATTATTCTTATAGTACCAAATTTAATAATAGATAAATGCACTGTAAGGAATAGAATACTGAATAACAGGAGACAGAGAAGTATTTTTGATGTTTTCAAAGTAGCAAAAATTTATGACTTAATAACTAAGGAAGCTGCTAAAGACTATCAATCAATACCAGTGGCTATGAAGCTATGGTCTTTAATGGCATGCTTATATTATGGTGGTAAATATCAATATAAAAAAGTCATATTACAATTTAGGTCATTCTTTGTTTATAAGGAAAAATTAATAAAATTCTTGATAAAAGTTTTTCATAAGCACGTCGTACACGAGTTGCACATCGTACACGAGTTGTACGATTGGAAAGAAGAATTGTCAGTTTGTACAAATAGAACAATTGTAGAAATTGATTCACTAATTTATTTGCACAAGGATGATGATTTTTCCTTAAATGAAGAATTGCATGAAAAATATGAATTCATTAAAGGAACTATTGAGATAAATGATTTAATGAAAAGGAAAAACAGGATTTTTTATGTTGAGTCAACTGACAATAAAAGTATCGACGACAATGCAATTAGTAATGACAATACAAACATATACTCAAGTGAAAATCCAATTGATATTTCAATAAATTGTCATACACCTTCAGTTCTTCATAATAGTCGAAATGAAGTATTAGATACATCTAATATGATGCGTCATTTGACTGATTCCTTCATAAATTATTGCGAATCAAATTGTCCAAATAGTTCTACATACGATGCTCCTAATTTACATGAAGGTAACATTCTTAATGCTGAAAAAGAAGATGGAAGAGGAGAAAAAAGTATTGAAAAAAATATGTTCCTTGATGCTAATGTAATCAGTACGAGTAGTGATGTTAATAGTATTGTCACTCATGACAATGAGACAATTATTGACAATACAATTTTAACTGACAATGAAATTGATCATATTGTGGATAGAAGAGAGGACGCTGATGGATCTTCTGCTTCTAATAACAATGATAACATTAATAATGTTAATAACACAAGTAATAATTATGAATCAGAATAAATTAATGTTTTAGTTTATATTAATAGTGAGAGTGTTGTACTAATATCAGTCTTGATTTTGTAGAATCGTCAACTTCTTTTCTTCAATTGAATAATGAAAATAATAATGACGACATTATTATTTCAACACCAAAATCCACGGCGTCAACAAGAACAGTGTCTTCAAATGATTCCTTTCTGCTTGTGGGTCGTGGAACATTAGAGGAGAAAGATTATATGTCTTGCTTGGAGAAAAAAATTAAGAAGGGTGGTCGCAAAAGGAGGAATTCCATGGAAAGATTAATGGAGAAGGCAACGGCTAATGTGCAAGAGGCAAATCGCTATTACTTTATTAAGGTATGAAATAGTTAATAATAATAATGATAATAATAATTAGGAATATTGTTGTCATTGCTTATTTTTAGTCAGATGATCGCGCAATAAGAAGGGTACAGTTGAGAAATAAGAAAAAATGATATTTAAGCGTGGTTAAAAAATTGTAAATATTTTATGAAAATAGTTTGTATACTTTATTTATTAGCCATGTTTAAGATATTACATTATAATGTGTTTAAAGTTATCATAAAATTTTTTAAGAAATATACAATTTCCATACGCACTTTAACCCCCCCCCCCCTTCCTTCCACTCACTCCACACACCCTCTTCATTATTCACATCTGAATGTATGCCATGTTTGGAGAGAATAGTCTTTCTACTAGGTTATAAGTGAAGAATGAATGGTTCATTCAGTGTTCTGAGTTATTAAAAAATATCAATATTTCAGAAATAAATTACAAAAAAGGTTTGGCCTATTACAATTATAATAATAATATTAGTACTAGTAAGGAAAATACTATCGTTTTGTGAGGTATGTCTTCTTAACTTAATAATATTGATTTATTATTTTAACCTTTTCAATGCAAGTTTATGTGCTAATTTCTTTCTTTTATTCTATTGATCAGATTTTATGTTTTCGGTAAGATTGGTTTTTTTATATGTAAAATTGATAATTTTCTTCATAAAATTAAATTATATTCATAAAGGTGACAATACAAAATTAAAAGACAATACAAATTTTAAATACGATAATACAAAATTAATAACATTATGGATTATTTTGGTAAAAGGTAAATGTCTTTATTATAATATAAAACTGTTTGATAAACTCAATATTATTTCTCATACACATTATTTATCTGAGATCTTTTTTGCGTAGATTGGATTTTGAACATGCCAAGTGTAACAGCGAAGCTGAAAATTTTAGAAAGACCTTAAATTGTAGACAATTGACATGTGGAAAAGTCCATGACTATAAATTTTGCTTTAGTTATGGTAATGGTGAATGCAAAAATGAAGACTGTAGATTTTTACATTTAACTCTTAATGAACAAATACATTATTTAAATACTGGCGTTATAAGTGTGACAATGATGAATGAGATCATAATGAAAAACCAAATGTTTGGCATTTGCCAACTATATTTGGAGAACAAATGTAAAAGAGATGATTGCAAACTTGATCATATAAATCTGAATAACTTCTTCAACTGTGTAGTTTGTTATTCACTATTGAATGTTCACACTTTTTGTTTAAATGCGTGCGATCATGTCTTGTGCATTACTTGTGCAAACACACTAAAAGTTATGAACCAAGTAGTGACTTTTGAAGACGAGGAGCGTTTATTATATGACATTTTTCATCCTGAGAGTAGGAGCGTCTATCGAGATCATACCATAAAGTGTCCTATTTGCAAAAAAATTTGTGTTTTTAAACAATTGAGAAATGATTAATGGTTTGTTTATACATATTTTTGTACAAGTGTATATATATGTATATATTTATTTATTGGCTAGTCTCTTTTTTTCAGAAGAATAAAACATATTTTATAGTGAATGTTAAAAATGGTTTATTTTTATAAAATACATACAAATAATTTAAAATACAATGATTCATTTATAAACATTCATTTATAATTTTTGTCCCTCTGTCTCTCCCTACCGTCCTCTCCGTTTAATGGAAAATGTTCCGTTCACTCGTTAATGTGGTTTTTGGGTAATTAAATAAAAGCTTCATTATTACATAATGTTATTGAAAATTTATTAAAACATGTAAGTATTTTATTTTATATTTATTTAAATTACATTACATTTCTTCAATATTAAGGAAATTAGTGAGAAATCATACGTTAAGAAAAATTTGTCTTTTCATGAAAAAATTGTTGCATTTTTTACATTTGTAATGCACTGCTTCATTTTTAATGTCAACACTCGTGGTATCAATGCATACCTTGCAAAACATGTGCATGCATGTTAATAAATAAAAATTTTCTTTTGTTAAAATTATTTAGCAATTAGAGAAAATTATATGTTTCTTTTTATATTCAAGATTGGCATCTGTAACAGAAGAAGAAAAATTTGTTTTTAATGATAACCAATAATTGATGTAATTTAAAGAAATTTGTTCCATTCATGTTAACGTTTCTAAATATGTTAATAAAAAATCTTTTACCTTCATTCTTACATGTAATGCATGATTTTGTAAATATGCATGTATTTCTAATTCTTTCACTGCATAAATGTTTCTGCATTTTGTTCTCTGTTCCCTGCTGCATTATGAATAAAACTCTTTTTAACTCCAAGAAAACGTTTTCTGTAAATGGTTGATTCGTTAATGTGAGATCTATGATGGAGTTGCCCCTTGTGGATTGATACGTAGGAGTGATTCCCTGGTTGAGGAGGGTTAGGAAATGGGTCCTAAAGAATTCATCCAACGTTTTACCCCTTCTGTTCTCATGTTGGTGATTCCAAGCCATGCTGTGGGCATTGAAGTCACCCCCAATGAATACGTTGAATTTTTTGTGTTTGTTGAGAAAGTTAGTCATATCAGAGTAAAATTGATTGAGATTTATTTCATTTCTAGGTGGCAGATAAACCGAAATAAAGTATGTGGCCTCTACTTTGGAAATGCAGAAGTGATCTTTGGACAGGATGTTTTTGTAAGTTAAATCTTTGTTGATTAAGATTATAGAACTCTTTTTATCAAGTGAAGAGTTGTTTATAATATTGGCATTTTTATAGGGATGTTCCGAGGCCAGGATTAGGTCGAATTTTTTTTGGAAAGCGTGTTCAATAGCCAAATTAAAAGCTTCAGGAGTGTTGTTCAGGTTAATCTGGAGGATTTTGAGTATTTTTAATCTTTTGTTTTCGGATTCTTTATATTTATTGCGTGGGTACAGTTTTTTGATTCTATGTAATGTGAATGATTTTCCAGTTGCAGGTCATATTTACAAGGGATACAGATGGGATCTGGGCCACAGGGAGTGTCCCCATGCTTTTCTTTTCCACATTTATGGCATAGATGCGTTCTATCGATGGTGTTTTTGCAAGAATTGGTTTGATGTCCGAGGTGGAGGCATTTATAACACCTTTTTATTGATATCGCCTCTTTGATATTGCAGAGGGACCAGCCTAGTTTAATCTTGGGATTCTGGAGTAAAGTGGTGGCAGTAGCATTATCAATAGAAAATCTAGCCGTTTTCGTGTTATTGAATGAGGGCTTTGAGAAGATGAACTTGTAGCCACTATGATCATATTTAGAGAGTAAGGCTTTAATTTGTTCCTTTATGTCTTGTTCATCAAATGTGCCGTCAATATTGGAAATTTCTAATAGAGCGGTAGGATTGAGCGCGGTGGTGGTGGTAATGTTTTTTATTTTTTGATCGATCGCTGCTTTAAAGTTATTTATGTTTTTACGTGCTGTTTCATCCATCTCGATTATTATATCGCCGTTGGGAAGGGATCTGATAGAGGAAATTGTAACATCGTGAGAATCCGGACTAACCTCATTTTTAATTTTATTTATGAGAGACTTCATTTTATTTTTAATTGAACCAGGTGATTCATTCTCTTTTGGAGTGATACTATTAATTTTGATGGCTTTTTTAATATTAGGGTTCTTATTTATTATCTTTTTTGGGATAGTAGGAGTTTTACTTTGTGTTTTTGTCTTGCGATTTTTGTTGGTCTTTTTATTGTTACCGTTTTGGATTTCTGATTTATTGTTACCGTTATTTGGATTGTTGTTGTTGATACTGTTATTGTTTCTGGTTTTTTTGACCACTTCGTTAAATTTAAGAGGGGGAAAAGCATTTGGGGGAACTAATTGATCCCGATTTATGGTGGGGGCTGTTTTTGGGTTTGGATTATTCATTTTTTCACGTAGAAATGTATTTTGTTCTTTTAGAGCGTCAATTTGTGCGAGGAGTTCCTCGTTTCCTATCGCGATGGCTTCAATTATCGCCCTTGTTTGTAGTTCAGACGCGTCCAGTAAATTTATTATTCCATCGACTAGGGAACTGTTGTTTTCTGACATTAGTTTCATTATTCTTTTGGTATCCTGATGAGTTGCCGCGATGGACTGATTTGATATTATTTTAAGTAGTTTAGATTTAACTCACGTAATGTTGCTAAGGATACCGTCTGCAATTTTGGCAGGGTTTATTTCATGAACATTTACGTTTTCATTAATCTCATTGCAGTCCATGTAATTTTCATGTTGTTCTTGGGGATCGTCAATCCCCTCGGTAGCATTAGAATCATTGTCAGATCCATTGGGATTATTTTTAACTTTGGGTTTATTTGTAGGAATCCAGCCAGGCTCCCTTTTATTATCCATTGAGGTGGATGGTGCATTATCGACCGAGCTAGAGTAGGAGGCACGCCTAATTTTGCTAACGGACGAGGAGGTATTTTTTCGTGCCTTATTAGGGGTCATGGATTCGGTACTGCTGATGCTGATTGCATCGGCAGGGGGGATGGGAGAAGCAGTGCGCTTCTGCCCTTTATTCGTTTTCTTATCCGACATTTTATTCAATTTAGGTTAAAATGAGGGACATTAATGTTCTTGATAAACAGGTGTCGGAAACGACTGGAGGTACTCCAGGATGGCGTTAGATGGCCAACAGGATAAGGACAGACTACTTACAGTAGGATGGGGGTAAGTCTGAAGTTCGTGCTTACAGTAACCTTGGGAACCAGGACAGCTGAAGCCTGAATTGGAAAGTGGAGGCTGCGCAATGCTCCAAAATGCCTCGACTGCGCAATGGCCGACTCCAAAAGGTGAAGGGGTTATGGAACCAGGAGGAAACACAATTCGGAGTAATTCTCAGAAAATAGGACGCCCAGGAGCCGAACTCCAATCACCCGCGTGCAGCCTGAGCCAGCGAAGCCGTGGAACACAAAAACCGGAGTATGCGCGCTCCAACCGATGGGAAACGCGGAGCGAAAAACCAGGGTCAACGAAAGACGTCCGTACGAGTCAAGAACCGCAGAACAACACCCTAACACCCTAACACCCTTTTTTTTTTCTTTTTTTTTTGATTTTGACTTGTGGTGGAAATCTGAAGACCAGTCACCACTGCACCACCCTCAACCCGAGCCAGGGGCCTAACTACGCACCCCCACCGTGAACCGAGCACATGGCGAGCATCCATCGGGGGTTGTTACACCCCCGGTGGAGTACTCGCCTAGCTCAAGGAGCACACGCGGGAAACACACCCCCCAAGCGCGCCTTTCAGCACACCCAGCTCAAAGAGGCGAACGGTGCAGTGGTAGTGTGGGGTTCGACCCACTAAAACCACCACCTGGGCGTACTCTGAGACGCAGTCAGGGATCGCCGCAAAGCATACTTCCAACTGTGCCTCTGCCCCTAAGATTCTATAACTTCCTGAACCCCGAGGGGACCAGGAAGCGACATGAAACATGCCCCGAGTCTCTAAAGCTTCGGTCTATGCCGGAAAGATAAATGAAAAAATCCCCCCAAACATAAAAACCCCATGAATATATAGGGCCCTGAAAAGGGCCATAATACCTTTAGATGGCCCTAAAAAGGGGCAAAAAGTACCTAAGAGTAGCCCTAAAAAGGGCCATTAGGCACCGAAGAGCGTAGGGCGCTCACACGCGTATATTTCGAGCAATGAATCGCAAACCGCATCCAGAGAAAAGGTGCCCACATATAAAAACCTCCTCTTTATTTGTTTTAGATCCCCCAGGACAGCACAAGGACCCAGCGAACCAAGACCAGGACCATCAAGGGAGAATCCCACAAAGTGAGTAAACATACTCTTATAACACGATAGTAGGTAATCCAGGACGATGCATTAAACGTACCAAGCGGGAAAGCAGCAGTAATTACCGGTAGGTAATCCACCACAATCCCGTAAGTAAATATCCGATGTGTAGATAATAAACACTCACCATTAGCCACAGCCAAAGGATGAGAAGACAGCACCAGAGGGTAACACCAATATCGGATAATCAATGTAGGAATCGGCAAGTTACCGACCCTCGACAACACACCGACTTAAGACAATGGTCATCTCGGAAGATAAAACCAATTCAGTCGACCGATGTCGGAAATGTCGCTGTATGTCGATAAAACAGAAAATCCGCCGATAATCTGTCATCCACGATAAAAACCATAGATGGCGACACCAGCAAGAAATCCGCAATACACATCAAATAAATAAGACACTATACAAATAAATAAATAAATTAAGACACTCTGGACAAACAGACGTTCACACCACGCCAATAGGGGCGGGAACATACACGCACACTATCACAGAGATCAATATGTAAAAATATCGCAATAAATAACTATAAAAATTTATTTCGAGGTTATCTTCAATTTTGGCATTAATTTTGTCCTTTAAACTTTTGGCATGTTTGCAATCCTTGGAGCCACAAAAATGTTTAAAATCCTCACACGCAAGGTCATCGCGGCAGGGCACACACACCGGGTCACGAGAGCAGTCTCTATACAGATGTCCCACACCACCACAACGCGTACACATTTCAGACCTATCAATTTCCTTATTAGTACAAAATGCCCGAACATGTCCAAGCTGATGACATTTGAAGCAACGCCTCAAGGAGGTCACAATTCTCAAAAAACACTTCTGCCATCCAAATCGGAAATCATCTCTACGCAGTATCTTGGAAGCAGACACAGAATCCACCACAAATCTCGCCGTCCAAGGTCAATCCACACGATATTGCTTCATATATAGATATTTGAACATTTTACAGTATTTGAACATTTTACAGACCCTAACACCCTTTTTTTTTTTTGACTTTGACTGGTGGTGGAAATGTGACGACCAGACACCACTGCACCACCCTCAACCCGAGCCAGGGGCCTAACTACGCACCCCCACCGTGAACCGAGCACATGGCGAGCATCCATCGGGGGTTGTTACACCCCCGGTGGAGTACTCGCCTAGCTCAAGGAGCACACGCGGGAAACACACCCCCCAAGCGCGCCTTTCAGCACACCCAGCTCAAAGAGGCGAACGGTGCAGTGGTAGTGTGGGGTTCGACCCACTAAAACCACCACCTGGGCGTACTCTGAGACGCAGTCAGGGATCGCCGCAAAGCATACTTCCAACTGTGCCTCTGCCCCTAAGATTCTATAACTTCCTGAACCCCGAGGGGACCAGGAAGCGACATGAAACATGCCCCGAGTCTCTAAAGCTTCGGTCTATGCCGGAAAGATAAATGAAAAAATCCCCCCAAACATAAAAACCCCATGAATATATAGGGCCCTGAAAAGGGCCATAATACCTTTAGATGGCCCTAAAAAGGGGCAAAAAGTACCTAAGAGTAGCCCTAAAAAGGGCCATTAGGCACCGAAGAGCGTAGGGCGCTCACACGCGTATATTTCGAGCAATGAATCGCAAACCGCATCCAGAGAAAAGGTGCCCACATATAAAAACCTCCTCTTTATTTGTTTTAGATCCCCCAGGACAGCACAAGGACCCAGCGAACCAAGACCAGGACCATCAAGGGAGAATCCCACAAAGTGAGTAAACATACTCTTATAACACGATAGTAGGTAATCCAGGACGATGCATTAAACGTACCAAGCGGGAAAGCAGCAGTAATTACCGGTAGGTAATCCACCACAATCCCGTAAGTAAATATCCGATGTGTAGATAATAAACACTCACCATTAGCCACAGCCAAAGGATGAGAAGACAGCACCAGAGGGTAACACCAATATCGGATAATCAATGTAGGAATCGGCAAGTTACCGACCCTCGACAACACACCGACTTAAGACAATGGTCATCTCGGAAGATAAAACCAATTCAGTCGACCGATGTCGGAAATGTCGCTGTATGTCGATAAAACAGAAAATCCGCCGATAATCTGTCATCCACGATAAAAACCATAGATGGCGACACCAGCAAGAAATCCGCAATACACATCAAATAAATAAGACACTATACAAATAAATAAATAAATTAAGACACTCTGGACAAACAGACGTTCACACCACGCCAATAGGGGCGGGAACATACACGCACACTATCACAGAGATCAATATGTAAAAATATCGCAATAAATAACTATAAAAATTTATTTCGAGGTTATCTTCAATTTTGGCATTAATTTTGTCCTTTAAACTTTTGGCATGTTTGCAATCCTTGGAGCCACAAAAATGTTTAAAATCCTCACACGCAAGGTCATCGCGGCAGGGCACACACACCGGGTCACGAGAGCAGTCTCTATACAGATGTCCCACACCACCACAACGCGTACACATTTCAGACCTATCAATTTCCTTATTAGTACAAAATGCCCGAACATGTCCAAGCTGATGACATTTGAAGCAACGCCTCAAGGAGGTCACAATTCTCAAAAAACACTTCTGCCATCCAAATCGGAAATCATCTCTACGCAGTATCTTGGAAGCAGACACAGAATCCACCACAAATCTCGCCGTCCAAGGTCAATCCACACGATATTCCTTCATATATAGATATTTGAACATTTTACAGTATTTGAACATTTTACAGACCCTAACACCCTTTTTTTTTTTTGACTTTGACTGGTGGTGGAAATGTGACGACCAGACACCACTGCACCACCCTCAACCCGAGCCAGGGGCCTAACTACGCACCCCCACCGTGAACCGAGCACATGGCGAGCATCCATCGGGGGTTGTTACACCCCCGGTGGAGTACTCGCCTAGCTCAAGGAGCACACGCGGGAAACACACCCCCCAAGCGCGCCTTTCAGCACACCCAGCTCAAAGAGGCGAACGGTGCAGTGGTAGTGTGGGGTTCGACCCACTAAAACCACCACCTGGGCGTACTCTGAGACGCAGTCAGGGATCGCCGCAAAGCATACTTCCAACTGTGCCTCTGCCCCTAAGATTCTATAACTTCCTGAACCCCGAGGGGACCAGGAAGCGACATGAAACATGCCCCGAGTCTCTAAAGCTTCGGTCTATGCCGGAAAGATAAATGAAAAAATCCCCCCAAACATAAAAACCCCATGAATATATAGGGCCCTGAAAAGGGCCATAATACCTTTAGATGGCCCTAAAAAGGGGCAAAAAGTACCTAAGAGTAGCCCTAAAAAGGGCCATTAGGCACCGAAGAGCGTAGGGCGCTCACACGCGTATATTTCGAGCAATGAATCGCAAACCGCATCCAGAGAAAAGGTGCCCACATATAAAAACCTCCTCTTTATTTGTTTTAGATCCCCCAGGACAGCACAAGGACCCAGCGAACCAAGACCAGGACCATCAAGGGAGAATCCCACAAAGTGAGTAAACATACTCTTATAACACGATAGTAGGTAATCCAGGACGATGCATTAAACGTACCAAGCGGGAAAGCAGCAGTAATTACCGGTAGGTAATCCACCACAATCCCGTAAGTAAATATCCGATGTGTAGATAATAAACACTCACCATTAGCCACAGCCAAAGGATGAGAAGACAGCACCAGAGGGTAACACCAATATCGGATAATCAATGTAGGAATCGGCAAGTTACCGACCCTCGACAACACACCGACTTAAGACAATGGTCATCCCGGAAGATAAAACCAATTCAGTCGACCGATGTCGGAAATGTCGCTGTATGTCGATAAAACAGAAAATCCGCCGATAATCTGTCATCCACGATAAAAACCATAGATGGCGACACCAGCAAGAAATCGCGCAATACACATCAAATAAATAAGACACTATACAAATAAATAAATAAATTAAGACACTCTGGACAAACAGACGTTCACACCACGCCAATAGGGGCGGGAACATACACGCACACTATCACAGAGATCAATATGTAAAAATATCGCAATAAATAACTATAAAAATTTATTTCGAGGTTATCTTCAATTTTGGCATTAATTTTGTCCTTTACACTTTTGGCATGTTTGCAATCCTTGGAGCCACAAAAATGTTTAAAATCCTCACACGCAAGGTCATCGCGGCAGGGCACACACACCGGGTCACGAGAGCAGTCTCTATACAGATGTCCCACACCACCACAACGCGTACACATTTCAGACCTATCAATTTCCTTATTAGTACAAAATGCCCGAACATGTCCAAGCTGATGACATTTGAAGCAACGCCTCAAGGAGGTCACAATTCTCAAAAAACACTTCTGCCATCCAAATCGGAAATCATCTCTACGCAGTATCTTGGAAGCAGACACAGAATCCACCACAAATCTCGCCGTCCAAGGTCCATCCACACGATATTGCTTCATATATAGATATTTGAACATTTTACAGACCCTAACACCCTTTTTTTTATTTTTTTTTTATTTTGACTGGTGGTGGAAATCTGACGACCAGACACCACTGCACCACCCTCAACCCGAGCCAGGGGCCTAACTGCGCACCCCCACCATGAACCGAGCATCCATCGGGGATTGTTACACCCCCGGTGGAGTACTCGCCCAGCTCAAGGAGCACACGCGGGAAACACACCCCCCAAGCGCGCCTTTCAGCACACCCAGCTCAAAGAGGCGAACGGTGCAGTGGTAGTGTGGGGTTCGACCCACTAAAACCACCACCTGGGCGTACTCTGAGACGCAGTCAGGGATCGCCGCAAAGCATACTTCCAACTGTGCCTCTGCCCCTAAGATTCTATAACTTCTTGAACCCCGAGGGGACCAGGAAGCGACATGAAAAGACATGCCCCGAGTCTCTAAGTCTTCGGTCCATGCCGGAAATAATAATAGAAACAGATATCATCCCCCCCAAACAATGCTGACCCCAAGATATCACCAGAAGGTAAAAAGCCATAATCATAATATTATATAAATAAGATACATGATAGGATGAAAAATCCCAACATGTAAATGAGTACTCGCAATAAATAGTGCCAAGACACCAGTTCTCATGACAACAAGTCATATAGAAGAACTCCATGTTTGTAGATATAGATATGATAAATATAATAAATATAAGAAAAAAGAACATGAAATTATAGATATAAAGATGTGTACTAAAACTATATAAGCAATTAAATGACTATATGCATAACAATAAATATCATTATAGATCCATAAAATATATAAATATAAGAATATAAGAAGAGACACCAGAAACCCCCAGAGACAAGTGCCCATCCCATCCTGCACCTACCTAAGGGAATATAAATACCGGCAGACTCCCTCACAGAGAACCCGAAAAGTCACCCAATTAACCATTTGATTGTTGTCACCACAAAGGACATTCCCAGGATTGAAGTCCCCTACAAACGTCTGTAGGCAAACATTTCGAAGCCTCAGTATGACATCATTTTGACATCCAAAGATATAATGTAGAGAGCCGCCGATATTACCACTATCACAGAGCGAACATATAGGACTCTCCCTTCTACCAATCTTAAATAGGTGTTTATCAAAGGGACCATGTCCAGTAATAACAGAGGTGGTACAGGACGAGAACACAACAGGTGATCTATTTGCCGACCACATCCCGACATCCGGAATGAAGAAATGAGTGGTTCTACCAAAATCGGACTAATCCCACAACACTTGCCATCTCTCAAAAACCTCAGTCTCAGTAGAGCCCTTGATCTGAGAGATCAAAGTACGCAACGCTCTGTTCTCCCTGTTGAGAGGATGCTGCAGAACAAAGTAATTATTAATACGCTTGAAAATAATCAGTTGCAACGGAGGGAGCTTATGCAAAAGAAATAAGGCCTCATGAGAAACAGTTCTATAGGCACCAATTGATTTGATCAAGGAGATCCGTATAGCCGTTTGAAGTTGGTTGTGATAGCGAATATCATTAAGAGCATGATACCACGCCGGTATCCCGTAAAGAGCAATGGATAAAATAATATTGATATAAAGTTTTATCTGATTAACAGAAAGAACCCGACATGATTTAAACAAATTACTGAGACAGTAAGTGACTCGCCGAATCTTCAAACAGACCATACGAACATGATCGGTAAAGTTCAATTTCGCATTTAATGTAAACCGTAAGTACTTCACAGAGGGTTCAGGAACAATCCTCCTGCCCTGAATCCGGAAGTAGAGCCTATCAATATCAACGTGCCTATAAACATAATTAATAAGAGCGTGCGTTTTGTCCCACGAAACCGAGAGATTCTTTCGAGAGAGAAAGTCATGAATCCGATTCAGAGAATCCTCAACCAAACATTTAACCGATGAAGGAGAAACACCCTGTACAACCAATGCAAGATCATCCGCAAAAGCTATCAAGAAGGCCCCCCTCGGCAACGCAAGATCAAAAATATCGTTCAGAGCAATGTTCCACAAGAAGGGACCAAGAACGGACCCCTGCGGAACACCCCTATTATAAGCATAGGATTTCTGATAAAAGTTATTAAAAGAGATGATGGATCTATCCCGTAAATATTCCTTAAGAGCATCCTGTACCGACCAAAAACGTATTTATAAAAGTATGTCGTTATAAATAAACAGATTTGAGAACGGTTTGACAGGTATACTCTATGAAGTGTAAGGAAGGTACGAGATTCTTTCGTTTTCCGAAAATCGATAAAAATTTAACAATAAACAAATCTGTACTAACAATTTTTCCTGTAATAAAAAATGCAGTAGGTATTTTGGAAAAAGAAGAAATCTCGTAGCTAGCCACATATTTAGAGAATCGTTTGAGCCTAGTCTCGATTAAAAATTCGAAGAAATGTGCACATACTTTTATAAATACGAAATACTAAAAAATTGCTAAAATATCAGTCCTGTTTTATCTCGAAGCTGATAAAACAGAGCAGATATTAGTTCATATAGATGGCGATACAAAAGATTTTTATAGGTGAGACAAAGATAAGAGACCTTATGTTTAATTCTATTAAGTTAAGACACGAACCATTTTAGGTCGGGAAAGGATCCTCTTAATGAACCTAATCAAATAGGACGGAAAATTAAACTTGATCATATTAGAAATGATTTCTCTATGCTCAACGCTATTAAAGGCATTTGAGATATCAAGAAGAACAATAGTATTGATCACGGCTACAATAGTGCGTCCCGAGACAGGATCCAACCTATCACAACACTGGAAGAGTTTCTGTACAGCATCCACAGTTGACATGCCAGATCTAAAGCCATATTGTCTATGATTGAACATTTCAATATCAAACGAATGTAAGTTTAACCTAACTTTGACAATACTCTCCAGTGGCTTTGATAAATTGGAAATCAAACAAATTGGACGCATCTTGACAGAATCCTTCTTCTCAAAGAGAACAAGTCTCTGTTTCTTCCAGACATCAGGTATGTGCGCATTAAAAATCATATATTCAAATATTTCTCTAAATATCTGTAGATTATTCAACACCAGATATTTGACAATAGGAACAGATAAGCCATCCAAGCCTGGTGCAGCCCGATTACGCACACCCTTGACAGCTGAGATAACCTCAAAATCCGTCAAAGGAGGAATCTCCAGATCTACAGGTAGGTTATTGGTATCAATTAATAAGTATTGAAATTCACTTACAGGAAACAGTTCAGAGACCACTCTATCCAAGTCTTCTTCAAGAAGAACCACATTCTTTGATGACAGCCGCCTCATGACAATTTTGTATGGAAATCCCCATGGATTTTCCTGAAGTGTCAAAGCAAGATTAAGCCAAGCCTCATTCTTCTTAGTGGAAATCATCACCTTAAAACGTCTTTTAGCAAGAGAATAAGCCTCAAGCAACTCATGGTAAGCATGCGTACTTCTAAAGTCAGAAGAGGCAGAAAGAATCTTGCGTCTCAAAGTATTAACCTTCCACTTCAAATTTGACAGATCAATACACCACCAAAAGGACTTCCTACTATTTGGAGGCGCAGCAGGATCCAAAATTATGAAAGTATTATTACAAGACGTAGTAATAGTCTTAATAACATTAAAAGAATCCTGAATGGGATCAATGTCCCTATTAAGAAGCCACTTGAAGTTAACGTCCAGCACAGGAAGACGCTCCAGATCAAAAGACCACTTATAAATGTCAGCATCAAGAGTATATGGAATCCTGGGAAGTGTCTGTTGAGCATTAAGAAGACGACTTTTAAGTGAAATGGTGATGAGAATAGTGTTGTGATCGCTCAAGTTCTCCCTATCGTGTGAAACCTTCCAATTAAAATCAAAAAGACTAGACGCTTTATCGTTCACCAAAGTAAGATCAACGATGGAGCACCCACGGGCTGAACTAAATGTGGGAATAGAACCATGATTGAGGATATGCAATCTCTGATTTAGGAAGAAATCTACCAAGATCTGACCACGATCATTTGTTATAGAGTCACCCCAATTAATGGATCTGGCGTTGAAGTCCCCACCAATCAACAAGGGAGATCGTCTATACTTGTGTACAAGAGTATCCAAATCAGCCATAACCCTCTCAATGTCCACATTTACCCTGGGTGAGATATATAAAGATACGACAAAGAGGTTATATATCTTGGAAACTGAATAAAAACTCCCCTGATCAACTTTCTTAAAGGGAATCCTCTTATTAATCAAGGCTATACCACTATTGAGGTCCACAGATGAATTAGTGATAATGGAAGATCTCTTGTAAGGATGTTCAGAGACTAGAATTGCATCGACGGCAAATCTAAAGGATTCCTCAATCATAAGGTTAAGTGAATCACCCGAATTATTTACATTAATCTAAAACAACCTCAGGAACGGACTGTTTGAAGACTTTTGATGATCCTTTCCAGATGATGACAATTTTTTGAACCTGTAAAATGATTATGATAATCAAGACCTAGATCAATTTTACAAGGAACACATATAGGATCACGTTGACAATCAGAGAAGTTATGAGAATCGTTACAGCCACATTTAAAACAGACTCCAGATCTATCATCCTTGTGCGTACAATTGTTGGCAAGATGACCCACTTGCAGACATCTTTTACGTCTCTTTTTTGAACTAACCTCCTTAAAGTTACCAACAGTCCAACTCATATTCATCTTTTTAATTGTCAAAAGTTTAGCAGCGGAGGACTTATTTATAACAAAACGTGCCACCTTAGTGCCAGACCTGAGTTGTCTAGAGAAGACAAACCTAAAGCCAGCCATCTCAACCTTTAAAATGGATAATCCAGTTTTAAGCATGTTGCCAATGTCATCGTCCACAAAATAACCAGGTATGTTATCGATCTCAAGTAATGCTGTAGGAATGTGCTTTAAGACAGAAGTCTTATCATCCACAGCTCTATCAATCTCAGACTTAAATTTCTCAATAGATTCAGAATCAGTATTCTCAATTTCAAAAATAGTATCGCCTTTACTAGTATGCCTGATTGTATTTATTGTGACACCTAAAGCTTCCGGATTAACCTTTTGAATAATGTTCTGGATAATATCCTTATTTATTCTTGTAGTAGTACCACCAGTATCATTAATGACAGTATCAGCCACGACCCTAATAGCATTATGTACAAAGGGATTGTAACAAGAATTCCTGTTGCATGTGCTATCGGAGATAGAAATTCTGGAATAAGAATAAGAATCGCCTCACAAAGGTGTGAGTGGCGACATCTGTCGTGATTCAAGGGAATCACGATAGATCGAGATCACGTAAGGGACTGCATTTCGGGAAGGAAATGCGGGGACTGGTCGACTCGGCGTAGACCCGGCGGGGCCGTAGGGCCAAAGCGGGGCGCCGGGCTCGGCCAGGCGAGGCTGCCCCACTCGGGATCTGGGAGTGCTCCCCAAGGATATCGACTGCTCTCGCCCTGTACCCAAAGCCCTAGGCGGGTTGACGGGAGGAGGGGAGGTGATATTCCGGGCCTGAGGAGGTCGGAAACGATTCCCGATACTCCTATGACCGAACGGAGCCAGCCCTGAGGGGAGACTGAGTGGCCGGGATATGCCGCCCTGTCCCTCTGGCGAGCCCGAGAGGAGAAGTGAATGTCTGGACTTCGGGGACTTGGCAGGGTTCCCGAAGGATAGAATGTTCCAGGAAGGGTTGCTGGTTACCCGACATAACCAGCTGGCGCCCTGAAGGACGGTATCGAGAGGGATCAGGCCGAAGGTAACACCCCTTCCCTGCATTCAGGCAGGAGTGCAGGGAAACATGTTACAGGATTAACATTTAGCAATTTATTAAAGGGTTTCTTCTTATCAGCCTTCGAAGACTTTCCAGGAGCCTTAACAGGAGGAGCAGCAGAGACGTCACCAGTAGAAGCAGAAGGAACTTGACCACGCTTACTCTTATGATTCTTGTAGCTGTTTTTACTCTCTCGAACTGGCAAATTTGGATATTCTTTCTTATCGAGAAGATTAGCATACGACACAGCACAGTCAGAGGTATTTTTATACATGACATCACTAGAGATAACTGGTTTAGTAGCCTTTAAGGCCTTTAATCTAGCATTTTCTTCTCTTAAGGACTCAATAGTAATATCTTTATCCTTTAAGGTTATCTGATGAATACGTTGAATCTCTTCAAGAGCATTAAGGATCCTCTTTTGATATTCATGACATGGTGACAAAGATTCACGCATACGTTCCATGTTATTAAAATTAGTTAGCATAAAGGCATTGCAATGAGAATATCCCAAAAGACAAGATCTAATAAGAGCAAAGGGCTCGACAGGTAAATCCTCAAACTCATTAGCCATATTAATATCCATATTAACATTTTCAGAGTTACTAGTAAGATTCACAGAAAATACAGGACTCTTAGCACCACAGCCTCTAAAGATAAGCCTCTCAGCATCTCTATTCTGCTCTCTGGTCCTTCTAATTTCAGAATCTCTATCCTTTTGTCTTTTACCCAGGAGCGCGGAAGAAGAGGACTTTAAGGGCATCCTTTCCCGGCAGAAAAAGTCAGCGGCGGCCGCTGACTTGGTTCGCGTTTGGACTAAGTCCAGTAACCAGCGCCACCGCGCTGTCTAATAGCACACACACATATATAGAGGATGGCTATGTGTGTGACGCCTGTAGCGGCTCACGCAACAGCCACCCCCCCCCCTCTATCCCCGCGCCGTAATGCTCATGGGACTATTTTTAGCCCAGAACGAAGCCTATAGCGATGCTTTTCTAGCCGGGCCAGCCATTGATAATTTCTATATATGAAAATGCTACAGGCCCGGCACAAGCACGTTTGGCTATAGGCGCATACCCTCCATCCGCAGATCAGCTGTTATGACAAGCTGATTGCGATTTTCACGTTTATCACTCTATTTCACTATTTTCCATATTGACTATAATCAAAAACGTGAAATAGAGTGATCAACGTTTTCTTTGGAGGATATAAAAAAAAATTATAAACTAAAAATGGTTATGTAACTTTTAAAAAAATCTATTGTAATTATCAATAGATTTTGTACAAGTCACATTAGCCTTTCTACACAAAAATAACTACATATAAATATATACATTATATATCTAACTACATATATATATATATATTATAAAACTAACTACATATATATATATATATATATTATAAAACTAACTACATATATATATATATTATAAAACTAACTACATATATATATATATATATATTAAAAAAAGGAGCCCCATCCACGCTCACTTTTGTGTGACGCAACCAATGATTTCGCCACTCCAATTAACAAAAATGTAATGAGAAAAAGAGATAGCAAAACTTATACAAAAACTGAGAACAACGATTTATATTGTCGGAAATTCCGATAAATCGTTGTTTTTTATGATATCAATAAAGTGCTTTCTCATAAGAGAAACATCATAGCAGTATTGTTTTTTGCTCGGATCAAAACCCAAAACTATTGAGGTTGCGAATGCAGCGGCATAAATTCCGCAACTCCAAGAGTCTGGTTGCGTCTGTACCTTAGGAAAAATAATGTTAGATATTTTCACCATAGGGTACCGCAAGGAGATGTATTCTTTTTCTTCCTTTGATAGCTTTTCATAAGTGCACGAAGGTAAACTATCGTACACGTGAATCTTACAGCCATCAAAGGAGACACATCTCCAATGATCAGAGCAATTACCTCCAAAAATCTGCAGACTTTTCAATTTTGAAATTGGTTTCACAAAGTGATTGTATGCTACATACAAAACACTTTGTGTCTCGAAGTCTGATGTTTCTCTTATAATACTGAGAAATTTGTCTAATGATTCATCATTTAATTTTCCATCAATTGGCAAGACATTTTTCTCAATGTTCTCTATAGAGGCATTTGCTGCATCAAGAAATTGACGTTGCATATCGTTCTTTTCTTCCGATATGCAAACTTTCACGATGCAGCAATCTTCCTCTTGACAAATTTCCGGAATATTATTAATACTACTAGTTTTTCTTTTTCTAGTTTTGCTTTTTTCATCTTTTTCCATTTTTTCTTTCCGCGCTTTATCTTGAGCTTCCAAGATAAAGCGCGGATCGCGGATAGGCATATTTCTAATATACCTACTATCAAGAATTTCGGGAAGAAGACAATGCTCGTAGAATTTTGTGAGCTTTGTCTTCATTTCTGTCTCCCAAAATTCTTGGTTTCTACCTACTCTAACTACAATGCTGCTTTTCGGTGTCCAAACAGTGAACATGCAATACTGTCTGTTAGTAATATGCAGCTGTCCTTGCACTTGATAATAATATTTGTGACGAATGTTAAGTTCTAACCTATCATTTTTTGTCACAAATATTCTTTTCATATGAGCAATTTTTTGGATTGCTTCTTCCGCTGACATGTTCTCGGCCGATGACGGACACTTTATCTCAACAAGGCCGTCATCGTCAATCAGTCCGTCAGGAGAAGCACCCAAAAAGGGAAATTCGCTATCGATAAATAAGCCGCATTTTTCAATGGGCTTATTTATCTTTTTCGTCAAATCTTCCTTAGCATTCCTTTCGTTTTCATGACCATAATGGATTGCTGCAGTGTCAATTATTGGCGGATATAATATCTCCTTTACCATAGCGGCACAAGACGTTGTATCTCGTCTGCGGCATATTTTTCCAAAATTTGACGCTGTTAGCATATCTCTTCTTATGGTCATCCATAATGGAGAATCTGCCTGATCTACCGTATCGCGTTCGATGTTTTTCGCATTTTGACTATTATCATTTAACTTCTGATAATGGTCCTCGCGTAAACGATCGAACACTTCTTTTGGCAAATCAGGCTTTTGCGATTGCAGACCATAATGTTGATTTTTATCGCCCGTGAGTAGAGTAGCTATGGGGATTCTGGACCAACGCGTGTTAGTGTCACACCGACACACACGGACACACCACACATGCACACTTGTAGGTGAGGGGGTGAGGTGCGGGTGAGCGGGGAGGGTACAAAGTCCAATTAGTCAGCACTTTTTTTGCAATGTCAGCACATTCCGATCTACCCCCCACCTATGCGATTGACGCATTAATTGACCTTCAAAATCTCAAAAATTGTTAATAGTGCAAGAGTGCGAGCCATGTAAATTCATGTAGTTGTGAGAGCAAAATCTTACACGGACACACCCATACAAGTGAACATGGAGGTGAGGGGTGTGCGGAGGGGTATGAAATTACCCACACATGTGCAGTCCAATGGAGTAGGGGGTAGTGTAGATCATCAAATTCCTGCAAGAAGAAGATGAACCTTGAAAACATGGAGGTGGGACGGAGGGGGACAAGTATCAGATGCAGTTGGGGCAGTAACCTGGAAGAAGGTGAGTCTCTTTCTAATACATTTAATATTTCATTGCATCTCTGTCTGACGTGTATCAATGATAACGCGCGGTTGTCGCTAACGGCACGTGCCAAAACCCCCACCCAAGCGATATTAGCTCTTTCTCTAATTGTGCGAAGGAGGCTGTACGATGACCCGATCATCGTGGCACGTGTGGCCAAACCTCCGCCCAAAAATGCATCATGGCATGTATTCGTCTCACCTAGCCCGCCCAATAAGATTTAAGCATTTTATATGAGACTGGTGACACATCTCACCTGGGATCCAATTAGATTTAAGCATTTTATAGCAGATATGACTCCTCTCTTTTTTTGTCCAATTACATTTTTCTATCGATGCATTTTGACTGCAAATTTCATCATCATCATCATCAATGAAATCTTGCACCTAAGATAATATTTAGTGGCTGTAGATTTTTATTGTACTTCAGTAGGAATTGAATCACAGATAGGTATACTTGGCTTAAAATTATACTACAGTAGACACATTGGTTTACTTGGAAAAATGGAGGCTACGCTAATTAAATCTTTAAGATTAATTAAAACTCCCATAGAGTTTAAGCATTGGAAGATTCAATGTGTAAATTATATTGATTCAATCAATCAAAGTATTGATAATAATACATCTGTCGGACTGAGGCAGAAAAAATTTGCTGAAATTGCACGTCTAAAGTGTATGCTCCTACGGGCGCAGAGAGCAAGACTCTCCAAGTTTGGTGCTGGTACATCACAACAACCATCCCACCTACAGTGGGAAGATTTGTCGAATTGTCGATTTGTCGATTTGAAGAATTTGTCGCTCTTCACCACAGACAATTCGAGTGGGTGGTATCGTGAGCATGTGAAGGAACCGCTGCTGAGGGAGCTGGAAGAATTCCAGGAGCGTGACAGTGGGTGGAAATTGACACAGATTATACATTTACAGTTAAACGTGAACAAGTATAATCCTCTGCGATCCGGTGCATGTATAAGTTTACCCGACTACATTCAGAAGAAGAAGGCAGTGATTAACATTGATAGTTCGGACAATGCATGTTTCGCATGGTCAGTTGTAGCGGCACTATTTCCAGCTACCCAGCATACAAGTCGCACTCAATCATATCCGCACTACAGATCAGTGTTGAACATTGAAAACATTTCCTTCCCAACATCTTTGCGGGAAATTAGAAGATTTGAGTCGGATAATGATGTGTCGATCAATGTTTTCACCACGGAGTGTGATGCTGAGGATGCTGGTAAAATAGTACCACTACAGCTGACCACGTTGAAACGTGCGAGACACGTTAATCTACTGCTTCTAACTGATTCTGAGGGAATTGGACACTTTACATGCATCAAGAACCTGTCACGTCTCGTTGGAATGCAGCTCAGCAAACATCGGTCTTCAAAGTTCATGTGATAGGTAAGGATGGAAAAGAAGAAGAAGAAGAGAAAAAAAAAATTTTTTTTCAGTGTCTAATTAGTAATTATATTGCAGATGCCTCCACTATTTCCACACTCGGGAGAAATTGGATCATCACATTGTAGACTGTGAACGTGTGAAACCAGTGAGAGCGGTTCTCCCCACTGCAGACAATCGATGGATTAGTTTTAAAAACATTAAGAACAGTGAACGCGTACCGTTTATAGTGTATGCTGATTTTGAGTGTCTTTTGAGAAAGGTGAACAATTCGGATCCCTCACAGAACACAAACACTTATCAGCATCACATACCATTTAGTGTAGGTTATTATTTTAAGTGTAATAGAGATGAGACTCTTACTAGATATAGTTCATACCGCGGTTTAGATTGTTCAAATTGGTTTGCTCGTGAATTGTTGGAAATTGCACGATTTGCACGAGACAAACTGAACAGTGAGCAACCTATGCAACCGCTCAATTTGTTAGATTTAAGACGACACGCGCACGATTCACAGTGTCATATCTGTAAAAAGCCGTTTCTTCCAGGCGATATAGTAGTTCGCGATCATGATCATATTAATGGTAGATATAGGGGACCTGCCCACAAGTGTTGTAATTTAAACTTTAAAGATTCGCATGTTATTCCAGTAATTTTTCACAATTTATCAGGCTACGATGCACATTTTGTAATTGAAGAGATCGCGAACGCTTTCGGGGGACAGATCGAACTACTCCCCCTGAATAAGGAAAAATACATTTCATTTACAAAATATGTTCAAGAATACAATATTAAATTGCGTTTTATAGATTCATTTAAATTTTTAGCCTCTAGTCTGGACAAGCTTAGTTCATATTTAGAAAAATCACAATTATTAAATCTAAAATCACAGTTTCCAAATTTAGAGGATAATCATTTTAATTTACTTACGAAGAAAGGTATTTTTCCTTACGACTATGTGGACGATCTGTCCAAATTGGAAGAGATGGCTTTACCTACACGTGAATCATTTTACAATAGATTAACCGATAGCAATATAATGGATGATGCATATAATCATGCCGTAGATGTGTGGACCAGATTCCAGGTGAGAACGCTTGGAGAGTACAGTGACCTTTATTTAAAGACTGACGTACTATTATTGGCTGATGTTTTCGAGAATTTTCGCGATAGCTGCATTGAAAATTATACACTAGATCCTGCACATTATTATACGCTCCCAGGCTTCACCTGGGATGCAATGTTAAAATTTACTAATGTTAAACTAGAATTATTTACCGACATTGATATGCTTTTATTCATTGAACGTGGAATACGCGGTGGTTTGAGTCAGTGCTCCCATCGATATGCTAAAGCCAATAATAAGTACATGTCAGATTTTAATCCGGAGGAAGCATCGCGTTACCTGATGTACTTTGATGTGAATAACTTGTATGGTTGGGCAATGAGTCAACCATTGCCGACACACGACTTCCAATGGATGGAGGACGCTGTACACTTTAACGTCTTTAGCGTTCCCATGGATTCCCCAATCGGATACATCCTTGAGGTGGATCTCGAGTACCCACGCGAGCTTCATGACAAGCACAGTGATTTACCATTTTGTCCGGTTCGTGAAAAACCGTCGGGTTCATCGAGTCAGGTGAAGCTGCTTGCAACCGTAAGCGATAAGGAGCGTTATGTGATACACTACCGTGCGCTACAGCAATGTCTGCGACATGGTCTTGTACTCAAGCGTATCCATCGTGGTTTACGGTTTCAGCAGTCCACCTGGCTCAACTCTTACATCCAGCTTAATACGCGATTACGTACAACCGCGAAGAATGATTTTGAGAAAAATCTGTTTAAGCTGATGAACAATGCGGTTTTCGGGAAAACGATGGAGAATGTGCGAAATCGCGTTGACGTGAAGCTCGTGACCAAGTGGGAGGGAAGATATGGGGCTGAAGCGTTAATCTCCAAGCCAAATTTTCACAGTCGCGCAATATTCAATGAGAATCTGGCCGCTATTGAACTTTCCAAATTATCAGTTAAATTTGATAAACCAATTTACGTAGGCATGTCCATATTAGATATTTCAAAAACTTGCTTGTATGAATTTCATTATGATTATATGCATCACACATTCGGGTCTAGTTGTAAGGTTCTTTATACTGATACGGATAGTTTGATTTATGACATTATCTGTGAGGACGTTTATCAAATCATGAGGCGGGATATTCACAAATTTGATACAAGTGACTATCCACCTGACAACATCTACAATATCCCGCTCTTAAATAAGAAAATCCCCGGTCTCATGAAAGATGAGAACAACGGGAAAATTATGAGTGAATTTGTGGGACTAAGATCGAAAATGTATTCTCTGAAGGTAAATGGGTCTGCTGAAATTGTAAAAAAGGCTAAAGGAGTGAAAAATTATGTGATTGCAAAGGAGATAACTTTCGAAGATTATGTTGAATGTTTACAGAATTCAACGGAGAAAATTAGAGTTCAGAATAATATAAGATCCAAATTGCACAAAGTCTATTCCGTTTCACAGAGAAAAATTGCTCTTAGTCCGCATGACGACAAACGTTACCTCCTCACAGATGATGATGATGATGATTCATACTCGACTCTTCCGTGGGGGCACTATAAAATAAGTTTAGTATAGTTTATTAGTATTTACTATAGATTTAAGTAGTTGCAATGTAAGCGTTTTCGAATGTATAAAGGTGGCTGGTGCAGAGAGCCTTAATTTAGTCAGAGGTCAATAGTTGTCATGGAGTGCACCAAAGTGATTTTTATCGATGTGCAGGGATTTACTCTGGACAATAAGAGATTCATCGTGAAAGAGTTTGCCGCCCTCTACGGAAAGAGACTACAACATTTAGTCTTCAGGGAGCCCTTTTCCTACAATTGGCTGACCAATGAGGAAATAAAACGGGCAACTTGGCTGCGCAACAATCATCATGGATTTTGCTGGACTGATGGTTATACACCATACAAACAGTGCAGTCAGCTGATGAATGATATAATCCGAATGATTCTCCAGGATGAGGATGATGTGAAGACCATCACCGTATACGTAAAGGGACTGGAGAAGATTACATGGCTCAGAGATTTTTACCCGACGTTGAACATTAGAGAATTTGACGATCAAATGTTTAAATTTCGTCTGAAGGACTATGTGAATAATGATAAATTTCACCACTGTGCATGGCATTGTGCGAGGAAAGTATGTGCAATGAGGAATGTATTTATAATGCAAAATGAATATTGTAAGACACGATTGGTGGAATAAAAGACTGATTTATTATTTATTATTTATTGGAAATCTTATACAATGTCATTTTTATTAATCCAAGAGTTACACGATGAATCCATTCCCAACCATTTTACATAAATCTTATTATCCTTTTTGCGCAGTACCCGCTCCACCAGATATGTATCGGGAACTTTTGTCTTTTGCAATTCATACTCGTAGAAACCGCCTTTAATGTCTTTGCCACGATAGTCTTGCAGAAGATAGGTGACGGGTGTGGTATAACAAACTTTGGTAATTGCAAAGATTTCAGTTGTCCAGTTTGGTGTGTATCCCTTGGCAAAAACTCTCTTAAATTTACTTATTCTCACGAAATCTCCAATCTTGAATATGGCCGGCTTTTTTCTAATTTTCGACAGATTAAATTCTGCAATCAGAGTATCGGGCCTCACATCTACAGGCCGCATCTGGATAGTGCGATGGCGTTTCTTGTTGTAAGCCGAGACGAGATCTTGCAGTATCGCACACCACTTGTAATTTCCATTTAAACTAAACTGCTTCCACATTTCAGCCTTTAGCGTTCGATTCCAACGTTCGACGATCGACGCCTTCATTGGGCTGTATGTCGAATAGTGATTAATTGCATGTTTTTTCACGAGATTTCGGAATGTGGCATTGTAGAACTCTTTGCCGTCATCTGTCTGCAGATTTCTCGGACATCTTCCTCCTCCTCCACTCTTTTGCAGAATTTTAGCAAACGCTGCACTAACGTCCTCGGCATTCTTAGTCTTTAGTGCAGCAGCCCAAGCATACTTTGAGAATGCATCGATACATGTCAATATGTATTGGTAGCCAGAGTCTTTGTAGTTGCGCATATCAACCAAATCTGCCTGCCAGAGATCATCGTAACCACGTACGATTACCCGTCTTCGTGGGAAATTTCGCCGTGCAGGCTTATGCAGTTCTTCGACCAGCTGTCTCTTTTCCTTACTCATTCCTCTGCTTCTTCTTCTCCTTTTTTGCTAGTGAAACAGAGCACGAGTTGCTGCAAGAGCTGGCAGAGTACAGAAATCCAATCCGCCCCCTTCTTCTTCGTGATTCTAAACCAAACTTTATTTCTCATTCTAGCCTTATTGTCATACTACCGCAATGAGTCATGCTAAACTGATACCGTTTCCCAAATTGTCGATATTTTTATAGAATCAAATCGGCTTCGCGAAGTTCTTCGACGATCGATAAAATTTCATTTTCATGACCAGTGTGACCGGCCGATTGAGATGCAATCAAGAGTCTGAGACGAGCAACCAGTTCATTTGGATCATCCCAGTGTACATACTCGATAGGTTTACTATTAACCAATTTCATTGAAATGCCATGACCCTCGTGTTGGGAAGATGGTGTGGACATGAGAGCTGTTGCTACTGCAGTCGCTGATATAGTTTTCCTCTGTATGTTCGAATTTTGTCTGAATAGCGGCGCTATAACTTTCTTATACTTGTAACCTTTATTTCCAATCATTTGATTTTTATCAGAATTTTGACGTCTGTGTGCTTTTGTAATCTCCAGAATTTCCTTATAGTTTTTCAAATCTTTATCCGTGTAGACATTTAGATTTGGTGATTTCTTGAAAATTAGTTCAAACAGACCCCGTGTGCCGGGAAAAGATTTATCATTGACAATAATCGTATCGTTTTTAGTGACTTTAAACCTTGTTTTGCCAAGCATTAAATCATCACCCTTGTAATACACACCATAAACATTATCTATGACATCTTTCGGGTCGGCAAAGAATAATTTCATGTATTCTCGCGCATTAGGTCCAAGATTCTTGGACATTGCATTTATTGTAGCGTTTGGCTGACTCCGCATCATTTCACGAACAGACTGTTCAAGCACAGAGGGTGTTGTAGCAGCAGCAGCAGTAGCTGCTACTGCTGCTGATGATGATGATGCGTACGATACATGATCGCTCTCAATCGGTGAGAGACGTGAATCCAAACGCATACGTTTGGACTGATCTACCGAATTGTTACTGCCAAATCTTTGTCCAAGTGTATCATACTGTTTTACAATTGGTGTTGAACCAATTATACCTGTATATGACATATTGGTATAATCATCATCTGCAATCTCATCGTTCCCCTCATCATCATCATCATTATCATCATATACCTCTTTACTGCTATTCTTTGCATGATTCTTTGTCTGTTCCGTCACTGATACCAATTTCCTTAGTGGTGCAATTATCGGTTGATAAGCTTCGGTGAACGCTTCCTCATTCTCAAGTCTACCAGTTTTCAATGCTCGATGCTTCTTCCGTATTATCTGACTGGTTTCAGCAATTTTCTTGATAAGCTCCTTCTCATCCATCTTTGAACCATTCAGTTGAACTGATTGAATCGACCAGTTGAACCGATGAACAGGTCAGTTGAACCGATAAACAGGTCAGTTGAACCGATGAACAGGTCAGTTGAACTGGTTGAACAGGTCTGTTGAACTGGTTGAACAGGTCTGTTGAACCGATGAACAGGTCAGTTGAACCGATAAACAGGTCAGTTGAACCGATGAACAGGTCAGTTGAACTGGTTGAACAGGTCTGTTGAACCGATGAACAGGTCAGTTGAACCGATAAACAGGTCAGTTGAACCGATGAACAGGTCAGTTGAACTGGTTGAACAGGTCTGTTGAACCGATGAACAGGTCAGTTGAACCGATGAACAGGTCAGTTGAACTGGTTGAACAGGTCTGTTGAACTGATGAACAGGTCAGTTGAACCGATAAACAGGTCAGTTGAACCGATAAACAGGTCTGTTGAACAGGTCAGTTGAACTAATCAGTTAAACTGATCAACTAAACAGGCTATAGGACAGATCTGTTGAACTGATCTAATCAGACTGATTTAATTAGAGCAATGCAAACTCATTAAAACCCTTTCGATATCGTCCATCTTGAAGAGGACTGTCCTTGTCCACCACCAAGAATCCATAGTTTTCATGCCAACAGTGTGAGCATAATTTGGTGAATTGGTCAAATGTCATGTCTGTATTCACATGATCGTTGTAAATGTGTCGCAGATTGGTACCGTCTTGGCGGAATATTATCATGAAATTAGTATTATCTCGAATGAGATGTTTGGGTATCTTGGCATACGTCTGACACAGGTAAAAACTGTCAATCTTTGAGTGTCGACCCATGGAGAAGTAATCGCGGATATTGTTCTGCTTGTCGGACGCGACATCGTCAAATATAAAGACAGAGTCCGGCAAAGCCTCGTTTACCGCAATCACATCACTATTGTTGGCGAACGCGTGAAAACCAATTTCCGGAATTTTACTCAAGAGCTGTTGGAAATACTGATATTTTGGCTGATGCAACGACTTTGAGTAGACGTAGACGTTGGAGAACCGTAGACCGTTTGGACTCTCAATCAGATTGAGCAGTACATTTGTCTTGCCGCAATTTGACGGGCCGCAAACGATACCACGTATTGTGCATGGTAAGAGTTTTCCATGTCGTTTCGCCATAGGCTTCGTCAGCCTATCAACGCTCGTCACCTGAATACGTGGATAATGTTTCACGAATCGCATTTTATCAATCTACCACCTGCAACTGACTGATCTGAAACTATGCGATTGGTATTTATACCGACTCTCTCGCCCAAAAGAGCTCATTATCTCTGTAGACAGCTACGATGAAAGACGTTTCAACTGATATTTATAATCTTAGTGTCGAGGAAATTCAATCTATCCCCCGTACAGTACTGCTAAAGTTTTTTCCCGAGGCAATAGAACACATTTGGGAAAAATTAGCGCCGCATATTCAGTCTGATTGTGACGTGCAAGCCTGTCGTCGTTGTATAAAGCATCTACCTCTACTGTACACACAGATTGATGGTCCGGCTCCTATGAGGAGAAACTGTCAACTCTGCAAAAAGGAGCAATCAAATGTCTAGGAAAAAGTTGGGAAGTGGTCTGTTTAACCGCTTGCTCAACAAACTACCAGTCGAACTACACCTACCGGGCTATCAGTTTTGTGGACCGGGGACACGATTGCAAGAACGATTGAAACGAGGTGAACGTGGAATAAACAAGTTGGACGCTGCTTGCAGGGAACACGATATAGCCTATTCACGTAGCAAAGAACTGCCGGAGCGACATAGAGCCGACAAGATTCTCGCTGATAGTGCACGTGAGCGTATCACTGCTGGAGACGCAACCTTGGGTGAGAGAGCAAACGCAACAGCTGTTTGGACCGCCATGAGTGCAAAGAGGAAACTTGGCATGGGCCTCTGTGCTAGGAAAAGGATACCTAATCAGGATACTACGAAGCGTAAGAAGAAGAAGAAGAGGAAAATGATGAAAAAGGGTGGGATTTTACCACTGCTACCATTGCTCGGTGCGTTTGGTGCATTGGCCGGTGGAGCATCAGGTATCGCAAAGGCCGTGAATGATGCCAAGGCAGCACGAAAACAGCTGGAGGAAATGCAGCGTCACAATCGTGCGATGGAACTAGCACGAGGTCGTGGGCTTTATCTAGCGCCTTACAAGCATGGTAAGGGTGTGACCAAGAAGTCGAAGAAGAAGAAAGAAGTTAAAAAAAAATAATTGTTAAATTACCATCCGATGGTCCTACCACCAACATTCAGCTAGCTAAAGTCTGTAAAAATATTCAAGGCTTTCGTGGTGTTTTTATGCGTAATGCACTACCTCCCGATGGTCCACATCCCGATGAATGTGCAATCATAAATCTGGACGATTGGAGTGGACCGGGCACTCATTGGGTGGCATACGTTAAACGTGGAAATAGAGTACTTTACTTTGACTCATTTGGTGATTTAAGACCACCCACCGAATTGTTTGATTATTTCCCGCCAAATATTAGAATCTACTATAATTACAATGCTTATCAGAGCTATGATACCAGCATTTGTGGTCAGTTGTGCGTCAGATTTCTTCACGATAACTCTCGGTAATAATGTCACGTACATTTACATTAAGTGGTCGTGGAACGTCTGTGCTGAATGTCGACTTTTTCCCGCCAATCAATCTCTACGATGGTCCATACGAGCTCGGTCTTGTAGATTTTCAGGCATGGAACTCAATTCCCAATGTAAATCAGAAAAATAACAAGTTTTACTATGGCGATGATGATAAGGTGATCACTATACCAGTTGGGTGGTACAAATTGAATGCAATAAGCAAGTACCTGCAAGAGAAAATTGCAGAAAATGAGAATTTAGTGAATACTGATCTAAACGATGTTCTCGAGATACATGCAAATCGGAATACACTAAGGAGTATGATTCGATGCATGTATCGTGTGAATTTCAGCAAGGGTCCCAACAGTATTGCAGAACTCTTGGGATTCTCAAACACTAGAATAATCGAGCCCCGTCACTGGGTCGAGTCAGATAGCACTATAAAGATCAGTGCTGTTAATGTTCTGCGAATTACGTGCAGTGTCACCACCGGTGCATATGTGAACGGGAAGCCTAGGCATACCATACACGAATTTTTTCCCAATGTACCGCCAGGATATAAGATCTCGGAAACACCGAGAAACGTCATTTACATGCCAGTCGTTGCACGGAGCATTGATTATCTCTCTGTGAATATCTTGGACCAATACGATAATCTTGTACATTTCGGTGACGAGGAAATCAACGTGAGGTTACATCTGAGGAAATGCTAATTTACAACGACAGCAGTGATAATTACGGAGAAGACAAATCCATCAACAACAACAACAATACTACTAGTACAGGCATTCTGAAGTCTAATACAGGGCTAACTCTGAAAAATATCAAGTTTCTCCAATCTTTGGGATATACGGTGAAAAGACTGTTGAAATATAAGAAATGGACCGGCTAAATATCACTGGAAAACCAATGTCTGACGATCGTATAACTAAATTTGAGATGCATGCGTATAATCCGTATGCAAATACATCGCTGGAGAACAATGATGAGATACGCATACCGATACAGCAGCAGGATCTGGTTACACTGCCCTCTGAGAGTTATCTCTACATTGAGGGAAAATTGGTGGAAGGTGTAAAAGCTGACGATAATCCTGTCACGGTCAAGCTAGACAACAATTGTGTTGCATACATGTTCAATGAGATCCGTTACGAGCTGAACGGTATCGAGATTGACCGATGTAAGAATGTAGGTGTAACTACTAGTATCAAGAATTTGGCGACGTTGACCAGCGAGGAGAGTGCTGCTCTGAGGAATGCTGGTTGGAGTCTAAATGGCTATGATTTGACATTGAATAAAAACAACTTTAGCTTCAGCGTGCCGCTGCGAATGCTGCTGGGATTTTGCGAAGGCTACAAGCGTGTAGTAGTAAATGCTCGACATGAACTTGTGCTAACACGTGCGCGCGATGATATTGCACTGATAACCGAGAGTGGTAATGTTAACAAATCAAGGGTTCAACTGGGCAGGATACAGTGGCGAATGCCTCATCTCACCCTAAATGATATGACAAAATTACAATTTTTACGCTATATCAAGAAAGGGAATATGATTAGCGTTGCTTTTCGCACTTGGGATCTGTACGAGTATCCGCTACTGCCTACCGCGATGAAGCATGTGTGGACGGTGAAGGCTGCGACGCAACTTGAGAAGCCTCGATACGTGATACTGGCGCTGAGGACCAACAAAAGAGCCGGCACTCGCGATAGAGTGTCTGTCAGTTTCGATAATTGTTATCTATCGGATGTCAAACTTTACCTAAATTCGGAATCATACCCCTACGATCGATTGAATTTGAACTTTGAAGAATTGCGCTATTCTACCCTGTACGATATGTACTTAAACTTTATAAGGTCTTACTATGCAGGCAGGAAAGCTGCACCCATGCTAAGTCTACAGGATTTCGCAATTATTGGCCCAATCATACCGATCGATTGCTCGCATCAAAACGATAGTATAAAAAGCGGTACGGTTGACATCCGAATTGAGATGGAATGCATGCAAAATATACCCCATAATACCACCGCATACTGCTTAATTATACATGATCGAGTTATTGAATATAACCCCCTTAATAGTATAGTTAGGAAATTAACTTAATGTATATAATAATTGAATAAATAATTTTTTTCCCACATCAAACTGATCTCTCATTATTAAATGTATACCATTCCCGCTTACACGTTACATTTTAAGCAGATATATAATCTGTTTCTGACAATAAGAGGGGGAGAAGCTTCAGAGGAAAAAAAGTGCAACTATGCAAAATATACTTTCAAGATTTTTTTTTTAAGTGGGAGATGTGCTCTCTATAAAAACATTTGCAAATTTCATTCTCCTTTAAAGCGGTATTATCATCTGTATCAAGTGTCAAATATTAAGTGTGTACTCAAAAGGAAGAAACTGAAAATGGTGAGTAAAAAGTGGTCAAGAAATCAGACTTGTGGTGTAATGAATTAGTGTTAATGTGATAAAGATCTTTTTTTTAATCAATTGTTGCAGGCTGCAAATAATGAAAACGTTGATGAAATGTCGGAGGAGTTTATGGTAAGATTTTTTTGTTTTTTTTATTTTTCCCTAAATAATATATTTTGTGTATTAGAATTGGCAGGAATTGATTCGTGCTAGGGCATCCATCGATGCCTATATTAATGCTGCCCCCGATGAGGATGATACGCGACGCCGTCGCCGTTGCTTCATTGTCGTGGATTTCTTCAGGGAATTCCGTGAAGAAATCCGCGAATATGTTAGTTTTAGCCGTGAACAACGGCTACGGCGGCAGCAGCAGCATGAAAGTGATGACGAGGAGATGTCAGAGGAATTTGAGGTAAGATTCTCTCTCTCTCTTCTTATCCAAAATAATTTCAATATATATTTTATTTATTAGTTCTGGCGGACGATAATGGACGTCAGGACGTCCTCTATTGCCTATGTTGCTACTGCCCCTGATGGTGATGAGGCGCAGCGCCGTCGTCGGCGCATCTTTAGTATAGATTGCTTCCTGGAATTCCGTGAAGATATGCATGGATTTTTTAATTTCATCCAGGAGCACCGACGATGGCGACAACAACATCCGCAACAGCAGGAGCAGCAGCAGCAACAGCAGGAGCAGCAACAGTATATGTGGGAGGCCGAGGAGTAGTATATTAATTATAAATGAATAAATATTTTTTTATTAAAGCATATATGCTTCTTTATTTCCCCGGGCTGTCTCTTTGCAGAGAATGTGTTAAAAATCTACACTGTGAATGCTATGCAAAATTAGTAACATGATAGGAAGTAGACTTTGTTGTCTTGAGATTACAGTTTAGGTTTGCTAGTTAGTCTTTGAAGCATCTCAGTATAAATCTGTCAGTTGCATTGGATACACAATGGTGCAATTAAATGCAGTAAGTTTTTTTTTTTTTTTTTATTCTTATTATTCTTTTTATTAGTCTTTTTACATTTAATTTATTTAATTTGTTAGAATCTCGATCCTACGGGACGCAAAATAGTCCTCAAGGAGGAGGAGGAGGAGGAGGAGGATATTTTGATGGAGGAGGAGGATATCGAGCTGGAGGGGGAGGAGGAGGAGGAGGGTGTATTCGACCCCGTAGTGGAGGAAATCCTCATAATCATGGAGGAGCTCCTCCAGGATGAGGATTTTCTGGCTGAGATTTCAGAAGCAATGGAGGAAGAGGATGTGGAAGAGGAGGAGGAGGAGGAGAGGGTGGAGATGAAAAATATATAATTAAATAAAACTTTTTTAATATATATTTCTTTTTTATTTAATAAAATCCTAATCCTAATCATAATTTTTTTTTCTCATCTACATCGATGTGTCTGGCTACACACTTGACCTTTCGGTGGTAGTCATCATTAATGTCTCTCTCTTTGGCTGCAACTGTTCGACCAACAAAATATTGACACATTTTGCGAATGAAACCTATGAATAATATTACATATACGATTAGTATTACACCAATGTGATAGTTTATAATAAAAATTAAGATTTTCCATACTTATAAATGAGTGGGTTTCCTGTGTGTATGTTGTCATCTTTACAGCTGCTCGACCACGATGAAGAATACCATTTCTGGATGGGCTTTGCATATTACATCCTTCAATTTATTTGTGAAAACTTGTGATGGTACTGGTCTGTCGACACATCACTTCTTCTTTATTGTCGGGTATCGTCATCTTTTTGTCAGTTATAAGATGGAACTTAAGAATATGGAGAGTAATACGGTGAAACTTGATGTGCTTTGCTCCTTAGTCCGCTATCGTGAAACAGCGTACTCCTACCGTGCACCATTTTAAAAAAACCAGATGATTTTTCACGATTGACTAGATGTATATGACTTACCAAGATTATTCCATGATATTACATATGCCGAGGATGATGATGATGATGATGCTGTTGTGCGAGGTGACGTTGACTTGTTAACATTATTAGGTCATATTGACCATGAAATTGATTTTCAAGATGATGATGATAATGGTAGTACATACATACACATACACACACACTTCCACTATCGCTCTTTCTCTCTCTCTTTCTCTCTCTCTATCAGCCTCAGTCTCATTACAGTAACCAGCAGATTCATCACTATCATTATCATCATCATCTTGAAAATTATCATCTTCAAAATCAATTATAACACGCGAAAAATAGTTTTCCCGCGGCTGGGTGAAACCCCGGAAAACAGATCGCGGTACAAAATAATTTCTCCGACCGACTCGGAGAGGTATGAGACCGCCGGGTGGGATTCCTTAGGGAACGCGGATGACCTGAAATAACGATTACGCAAGAACGATTATAAATAATAATTTATTATAATGATGCGGCCGATTCCGCTCGCAAATCTACAATCTATGTACAGCTTTCCCTAATCGAATCGGGAGCGCCCGCTCGCTCGTCGCACGCGTTCTTGCTAGCCGGTACACTCGCGAATCCGCAAGGAAACGGGAATTCTCTGCCCGCTGGCAGAGATCACCCGGTCCTTCAGGAGGAGACTGTCCAACCCAAAGGCCGGATACCCCGATATACCGGTGCGCCCTGGAACAGTCCCTCGTGACGTTCCGGCGCCGCAAGGTGGCTAACCTACGCGGGTAAAATACGCGGATCTTTACAAATACGCTCACGCAACAGGGTCGGGTACGCAAGGTGCAGTCCACTCACTCGACACGCTAGTCCTTCAGGTGGATCCTCCGGCCTTCCTTCGCGCTCTGCAGCCTCCTACGAATGGATCCCTCCTGTCCTCCCTTTTCGCTACGGAGTCGCTGATGTCCTCCAGAAAGCGCCGAGTGTTCGCAGCACGCACCACGGTCCACGTACCCACGCACGCAATTCCACACAATAAATACAATTGACAAAACGCTCTAAAACTCTAGATCCGGTATTCGCCGATGTCGACTATTCGCAGTCTGACATTGAAGTGAGGGAAAGTCGTTGAACTGTCGGATTGACAGTTCAAGTCCTCCCTCACCCACAAAAAATATCGTTTCAAACGTTGTTGTGGCTGAGGAAATCGGTTCAGCCCTGTATCGAACGCCGCGCTAATGAGCGAGACAAAGACAGCCTCTGCTACACTCGGCCGTCGGATAGCGCACGGCTCGACATGCGCTATCTCACTCCGACTCACCGAGGCCGCCAGCTGATCCAGACAATCAGCTCAACGTCTCGGCGCCGAGGGTGTTCAACCTGTTCTCGGTCCCCCGCTTGGGACCAAGAATCGATCGGAGATAATGTAACGATTTTTACACCGTTACACAATTTCATGGTCAATATGACCGATTAATCTTTCAAAGTCCACATCGTCACCTCGCACAATAACATCTTCACCATCATCCCAGCTCTCCTCCTCCTCCACAGCATATGCAATATCGTGGACTAATCTTGATAGATCATCATCATCCAGCCAATCGGTGAAATCATCTGGTCCTTTCATGGTTGCACGGTAGTAGCGTACTGCCTCGCTATAGCGGTCCATATTTTCAACCGCTTTGATCGGCTTGAACATTTCTTTCTGAAAAATTAAAAAATTAGTTTTAAAAATGATAAAAGTAATTAATATAATAATAAATTATTTACAAAACCATATATATATTAAAGTAAATACTTACTAAAAATTTAATAATGTCCTTCATTATAATGCTGCTGCTGTGAACTGATTACACTGAACTGGTTATTACAAATGTTAACTTGCTAATGAGGCTACCTCTGACTCTCAGAGAGGATCGGAACAGTGTGCAAAATGCATACTTCTGTTTTTCTGAAATTGATATGACTATGGGCTACACATCTTCAGAAAACAGGGTGAGGCTACCTCTGACTCTCATATGGGAGATTGAACAGTGTGCAAACTGCTTATTTCTGTTTTTCTGAAATTGATAGTGTGTTATACAGCTATACATCTTTTGGAAAACTTGACCATGTAACACATGCTCATGTATGAATCATGATATGTTACCCGCAAAGTTGGGAAAAAAGATAAAAACATTATTTCCTTTCTATTAATCTTTATTATTCACTTTTCATTATAAATTCAATTCCTCGATATTGTCCACCCTCTTCTATCTTCACATATATACATCCTTCATTTATCTTATCAACTAAATTATTATAATATTCCTTATTGTCTAGAATTTTACTAAATCTAGGCGGTAGGAAGAATGAGAACTTATCACTATCTATAATTATTTTCTTGCCAAACTTGGTATTGGCCTCCCGCATTTTTATTACTTTAAAATTGACATTGATTTCACAATTATTGATCAGTGAGAGATCCATCTGAAAATATTTTAAATAATAATAATTTGACTTATAAATTGTTAAATAAATTTATTATAATAGCAAATCTTACCTTTCTAATATTTCACAGTTCTTGGCTAGTGTTTGATGAAATAATAAAGTCACTTCACTTTTTTTTCGTGACAGTTTAATATGCCTCCAACTATTCCTTGCAGATATGCAACGGGTGAGATAATGCAGTCAATTGAATATTCCCCGAATATCATCACTTAATATTAACTGCGTTTAAAATAGTAGAGGGGGTAAAATTTGGCGTATTATGGGAGAGAAGCTTCACTCATTGGTGAAAAAAATGTTACTAAACTTTTGCCCAAATACATTGATAGAAAATTGCGCTCAGTAAGCAGCATCATATATAGAATAAATGGGATTGAATAAAACAGAGAGAGAGAGAGAGATGGAGAGAAACTCATATTCTTTACACATTTGCGAAAATGTGTGTATGTGTGAGGAACACTAAATTTGTTGTTGTAAAATGCTTAAATCTTATTGGGCGGGCTAGGTGAGACGCACACACACACACACATGTCTGTTGCTGCTGCTGCTGTCTCCATGATGCATTTTTGGGCGGAGGTTTGGCCACACGTGCCACGATGATCGGGTCATCGTACAGCCTCCTTCGCACAATTAGAGAAAGAGCTAATATCGCTTGGGTGGGGGTTTTGGCACGTGCCGTTAGCGACAACTGCGCGTTATCATTGATACACGTCAGACAGAGATGCAATGAAATATTAAATGTATTAGAAAGAGACTCACCTTCTTCCAGGTTACTGCCCCAACTGCATCTGATACTTGTCCCCCTTCGTCCCACCTCCATGTTTTCAAGGTTCATCTTCTTCTTGCAGGAATTTGATGATCTACACTACCCCCCACTCCATTGGACTGCACATGTGTGGGTAATTTCATACCCCTCCGCACACCCCTCACCTCCATGTTCACTTGTATGGGTGTGTCCGTGTAAGATTTTGCTCTCACAACTACATGAATTTACATGGCTCGCACTCTTGCACTATTAGCAATTTTTGAGATTTTGAAGGTCAATTAATGCGTCAATCGCATAGGTGGGGGGTAGATCGGAATGTGCTGACATTGCAAAAAAAGTGCTGACTAATTGGACTTTGTACCCTCCCCGCTCACCCGCACCTCACCCCCTCACCTACAAGTGTGCATGTGTGGTGTGTCCGTGTGTGTCGGTGTGACACTAACACGCGTTGGTCCAGAATCCCCATAGCTACTCTACTGTAGGACTTCTGTATTGAAGCATATTCCGACAGCTTTATTGGAGATTGACAACATTCCTGGATATTATGCGGATGAGGATATTGGAGAAATGCTTAAGACTGGCCTTTCTAAGTTAAATATTGAGATGGTTGGTTTTAGATTCCTTTTTTCTAGACAATTAAACTCAGGTACTAAGGTGGCGAGGTTTGTAATCAATAAATCTGCCTCTGTCAAATTGATGGAAATCAAGAAAATGAATATGAGCTGGACTATTGGCAACTTCAAGGAGGTTAGCTCTAAAAAAAGATGTAAAAGATGTCTGCAAGTTGGGCATCTTGCTAATAATTGTACACACAAAGATGATAGATCTGGAACGTGCTTTAAATGTGGTTGTACTGATACTCACAATTTCTCCATATGTCAACGTGATCCTGTATGCATCCCTTGTAAGGTGGACCTGGGTCTGGATGATCATAGTCATTTTACTGGTTCAAAAAAGTGTCATCATCTGGAAAGGATTGTCAAAAGTCTGCAGATGACCCATTCTTGAGATTTTTCCAGGTTAATGTGAACAATTCTGGTGACTCTCTTAACTTGATGATCGAGGAGTCTTTCAGGTTCACGGTGGATGCGATATTGGTGTCTGAACATCCCTATAAAAGATCCTCTATTATTACAAATTCCTCTCTGGATCTTAATAGTGGTCTTGTGCTGATCAATAAGAGGATTCCGTTCAAAAAAGTCGATCAAGGGAGTTTTTACTCTGTTTCAAAGATACATAACCTCTTTGTGGTGTCACTATATATTTCACCAAGGAGTGACGTGGATATTGAGAGGGTTATGGCTGATTTGACTATTCTTACACATAAATATAGGAGATTTCCCTTGTTGATTGGTGGTAATTTCAATGCACGTTCCATCACTTGGGGTGATTCCTGTACCAATGATCGTGGGCAACTGTTGGCAGGTTTCTTCATGGATCAGAGATTGCACATTCTTAATCATGGTAATGTTCCAACGTTCAGCTCTGCTCGTGGATGTTCGGTTGTTGACCTCACTCTGGTAAATGACAAGGCGATGAGTGTTTTTGATTTTCTTTGGAAAGTCTCACATGAAAGGGAAAACTTGAGTGATCACAACACCATTGTCATCACTTTGTCACTCAAGAAACGTTTCACCAACACTCACTGTGGATCTCATAGGATTCCTTACATCTTGGACGAGGATATCTATAAATGGTCCGTTGATTTGGAGCGTCTTCCTGTCTTTGACATTAATTTTAAGTGGCTTTTGAGCAGAGATGATGATCCTGTCCAGGACTCTTACAATATTATCAACACTATTGTTATGGCCTGTAATGACACTTTTACTGTGTTGGATCCTGCTGAGCCTCCAAATAAGAGGAAGTCCTTTTGGTGGTGTGCTGATCTGTCAATATTAAAGAGAGAGGTTAATGTATTGAGACGCAAAATACTTTCTGCTTCTACTGCATTCAGAGCTACTGACGACTATCATGATTTACTTAATAATTATACCATTGCTAAGAGGCGTTTTAAGGAGATGATTTCCAACAAGAAGAATGATGCCTGGCTTCGCTTAGTCTCTACGCTTCAAGATAATCCATGGGGCCTGCCGTACAAGATTGTAATGAAGAAATTGTCATCAAAGAATGTTGTTCTTCTGGAAGAGGATCTTGATCGAGTTGTCTCCGAGCTGTTTCCTGTTAGCAAATCTAGATATCTCTTGTTGGACATCAATGACCTGCCTGCAGATTTGGAAATTCCTCCTTTGACGGATTTTGAGGTTACCTCTGCTGTCAGGGGTTTGCGAAATCAGGCGGCACCGGGACTGGATGGTCTTTCTGTTCCCGTGGTTAAATATCTAGTCATGAATAATTTACAATTATTCCGAGAGACCTTTCAGTTTATGATTTTTAATGCGTACATACCTGACGTCTGGAAGAAGCAGAAACTTGTTCTCTTTGAGAAAAAGGATTCTGTTAAGATGCGTCCTATTTGTCTGATATCTAATCTGTCTAAGGCACTGGAGAGTATTATTAAAGTCAGGTTGAATTTACATTCGTTTGCTATCGGAATGTTTGAGCATAGACAGTATGGCTTTAGATCGGGTATGTCTACTGTTGATCCGGTTAAGAAACTTTTCCAGTGCTGTGACAGGTTGGATCTAGTCACGGGACGCACTATAGTTACGAAGATCAATTCTATCATCTTACTGGATATTTCCAATGCATTCAACAGCGTTGAGCATAGGACAATTATTTCCAACATGATAGAATTTCACTTTCCAACTTATTTAATTAGATTTATCAGGGAATATCTACGCAACAGATCTATTATTTCGTTTAATAGTTATTATCAAAAGTCCTATGCTTACAATAGGGGGGTTCCACAGGGATCAGTTCTTGGTCCTTTCCTGTGGAATATAGCCCTTAATGATATTTTTGATCTTCCACTACCAAGGGGAGTGTCCTTGATTGCGTTTGCGGATGACCTTGCGTTGGTCGTTCAGGGTGTTTCGCCCTGGTCGGTCAGGGGCCTGGTTGAGGACTCCCTAAATCGGATACATGGCTTTCTCTCTCAAAAGAATCTCTCAATCTCGTGGGATAAGACGCACGCTCTCATAAATTATGTATATCGGCATCCCGATATTGATAGGCTTTACTTTCAGATTCAGGGTCGGAGAATTGTTCCTGAGCCCTCTGTAAAATATTTAGGGTTTATGTTAAATGCGAGGCTGACTTTCACCGATCATGTTCGAATGGTCTGTTCGAAGATTCGACGAGTCACATACTGTCTCAGCAATTTATTTAAGTCATGTCGGGCTCTTTCTGTTAATCAGATAAAACTTTATATTAATATTGTACTGTCAATTGCCCTTTATGGGATACCGGCGTGGTATCACGTCCTCAATGATATTCGTTATCATAGTCTGCTTCGAACGGCCATTCGGATCTCTTTGATCAAATCGATTGGTGCATATAGGACAGTCTCGCATGATGCTTTATTTCTGTTACATAAACTCCCTCCGTTGCAGCTTATTATCTTTAAGCGCATTAATAACTTTTTTGTAATCAGAGAACGATGCGACCATCGTGTTTTACAGCATCATCTGAATAGGGATAATAGAGCATTGCGTACTTTGATTTCGCAGATCAAACGTACCACTGAGACTGAGGTTTCTGAGAGATGGCAAAGGCTATGGGATCAATCCGATCTTGGTAGAACCACATATTTCTTTATTCCGGACGTCAGAGTGTGGTCTGCGGACAGGTCGCCTGATACGTTCTCGTCCTGTACTACATCCGTTATAACTGGACACGGTCCATTTGACAAACATCTTTTTAAAATAGGCAAAAGGGAGAGTCCCATATGCTCGCTTTGCGATAGTGGGAGTGTCGGTGGCTCTCTGCACTGTATTTTCAGTTGCCAAAATGATGTTGTATCGAGGCTTCGAAATGTCTGTCTAGAGTCATTTGTAGGGGATTTTACTCCTGAAAATGTTTTTTGCGGTGGAGATGATCAGATGTTCAACTGGGTGGCGTTTCGCAGTCTCTGTGAGGGAGTCTGCCGATATTTGTATTCTCTCCGGTAGTTCCAGGTTTGGGATGGGACTGATGGGCTTTCTGTCTTTGGGGGTTCTGGTGTCCCTTCTTAAATTATATTTATTTTACATTTTATATATTTTTATAGTTTATTATACAGTCTTTTTCTACACTTTTTATGGTACATTCTGTGTTCACAGTTGTTATGCACTTTTGTACTCTTATATATATTTATTATTGTTAGTTGTTCATACCTACTCTTATAGTTATGGAGTCCTCTCTTGTAGGGGATCTTGTGCTTTCAGCACTAATTATAGCTCTCATATTTATATGATGCGGTTCTGTCCCATTATATATCTTACCGTTGTAAGATTTCTTGCCAGCGATGGTTTATATTCATGGGGTCTTTCATATTTGGGGGGATTTTTGTTGATCTTTCCGGCATAGACCGAAGACTTAGAGATTCGGGGCATGTCTTTTCATGTCGCTTCCTGGTTCCCTTGCGGATCAGGAAGTAGTGATATCTTAGGGGCAGAGGCGCAGTTAGAAGCATGCTTCGCGGCGATTCCTGACTGCGTCTCAGAATACGCCCAGGTGGTGGTTTTAGTGGGTCGAACCCCACACTACCACTGCACCGTTCGCTTCTTTGAGCCGGGTGTGCCGAAAGGCATACTTGGGTGGGGTGTTTCCCGTCTGTGTTCCTTGAGCTGGGCGAGTATTCCACCGGGGGTGTTACAACCCCCGATGGATGCAGGTCATGTGCTCGGTTCATGGTGGGGGTATGTAGTTAGACCCCTGGCTCGGGTTGAGGGTGGTGCAGTGGTGTCTGATTATCAGATTTCCACCACCAGTCAAAATCAAAAAAAAAAAAAAAGAAAAAAGGGTGTTAGGGTGTTAGGGTGTTAGGGTATCCCCTACTGCAGGATTAAAAATCCTACAGATCAACCTCAACAATTGCTCTGAGGCATTTAACCTCGCAGTAGAGTATGCTTACCAGGAGAAATATGACATCATCTCGTGCTCCGAACATCCTCACAAAAACTCTAGGATAATAAACGTATCCTCCCTGGACAAAAAATCTGCCATCATCCTATTAAACAGCAACTTAACCTACAAAAGCATTCAAGTATCAGACCATTTCTGCGTAACCAAAATTAACAGTATATATATCATCTCAACTTACCTCCCCCCTGGTAAATCTGCCAACCTGGAAAAATTCAAGGAGTCAATTGCATCTTTCTTAAATAAACACAAGAAATTCAATATCTTACTCACCGGTGATTTCAATGCTCATTCCACCAACTGGAATTGCCCTAATAACAACCAAAGAGGCATCCAACTAAATGATTTATTCATTGCTCAAAATCTTACCCTACTCAACAATGGTATAAATCCCACTTTTCATTCCGCTAGAGGTAATTCTATTATCGACCTTTCCCTCATTAATGCAACCTGTAATAAGAATTTTAAAATTAATTGGGTAAATCTTGATGAGATTGAATCACTTAGTGATCACCATTATATATATATTCAACTTTCCGATGATACATCCACTCATAATAGCACAAAATTCCAAAATCCTCATAAAAAATGGGTTTTTGATAAAGAAAATTTCGACACTTGTTCTTTGTTCTTCAAATGGTACATTAATACCATAAGTCCCGAAGAACTCACCCTGGAAAAATTTCAAGAATCTATTATCCTTGCTTTTAACAACTCTTTCAAAATTGTACGTAATTCTTCTCTCTCAAATAATTTCAGGGCCTCATATTGGTGGTCTCCAACGCTTTCACAACAGAAATTGCACCTATCAATAATGAAACGCACTCTCAAAAAACTAAATAAAAGATTCAATATTCCATACTCAAAAAACAAATTTTACAATACCTATAAATCAGCAAAAATAGAATTCAAAAAATCAATTTTGGACCACAAACAAGAAGCCTGGGACTCCCTTATGAGTAGATTGAAAGATAATCCTTGGGGTAGACCCTAGAAAATAATAATGCAGAAATTATCAAGTAAAACAATAAACCTGGAAATCGATGACCTTAATACTATTTTGGAAGATCTTTTCCCTCCACCATTAAAATCAATACAAGACTTACATCTTAACATTAATAATGAAGACATTCACCCTATCACCCAAGAGGAAGTTATATACGCAACAAAAAGACTCAACCCTAATTCAGCTCCTGGCTTTGACGGCATTACTAATCCAATTTTAAAGATTCTTGTTCTGGACAATATACCTCAAACTGCTAAAATTCGAAATGACATTCTCTCCAGTCTCATATACCCTACAATTTGGAAAATTCAAAAATTAGTACTCTTCCCCAAGAAAGAACCAAACAAATTCTGTCCAATCTGTTTAATCTCCAACTTATCAAAAATTTATGAAAACATACTTAAATATAGACTTCATACTCATATTGTTCAAAATGGCTTCATGTGAAATAAACAATTCGGCTTCATGAAGGGCCTATCCACGGTTGATGCTGTTAAATGCCTCTTCGAACACTGCAATAATATCGATGCCCTTTCTGGAAAACATATAGTTACAAATATCAACACTTTTACATTCCTGGATATAAAAAATGCATTCAACTCCATCGAACATCAAGACATTATCAATAATATGATCCATTACAACGTACCTCCATATCTCACAGCAGTTATTAAGGATTACCATTATAATCGTAAATTGATTTATCATACTCCTAATTATGAAAAAACCTACATCACAGCTAGAGGAGTACCACAAGGCTCTATTCTCGGTCCCCTATTATGGAATATTGCCATCAACACAATCTTTGAAATTAACCTCTCTCCTGAGATTAAAATCGTTGCGTATGCTGATGACATTACTGTCTCCGTTAAATCTGTAAAAAGAAATGATTTTTTATCACTTACAGAAAATGCACTAATTTCTATTAATACTTTCCTAAAATCATTAAACTTATCAATATCCTGGCAAAAATGTCAATTTTTATGCATTACAGGTTATAGAAGTGATGACATATCCAATGCTTTTATAAATATTGACAATCATACTATACACGCCTCTCGTACCGCCACCTATCTCGGTTTGATAATAAACAATAAACTAAATTTTCGTGATCATGTATTATACACAATTCAAAAAATCTCAAAAGCCTCTTATGGACTCAATAAATTATTAAAATATAATAATCTTTTATCATTAAATAATAACAAACTATACATTCAGATTATATTATCCATCGCCTTATATGCCATTCCAGCATGGTATCAAATACTGAATATACCTCATTATAACAATAAACTTAATACAGCAATTCGACCTGTCCTTAGGGCTGCTATAGGTGCCCCAAATTCTATTTCAAACGAGGCCCTATATGTTTTAAATGGCATCACTTCTCTAGAATTCATCATCAAAGCCCGTATTGAGACATATTTTAAAATTAGAGAAATCATCCCACTTCAATATCGCCTATCTATAAACCTCTTTAACGATCTCGCTACCCAAAATTTCATTTCTAACTTCAAAAAATTCGCTAAAGAGCAATCTTTTGACAACTGGTCAACCCATTTTAATCTTTCCCCTAATGCATCTACCACTAAAAAATTCATTTCAAATCTCTCTTTCTGGTACAACCTAAAACCTCGTCCTTCTCTTAACTATAGCATTACTGCCATCCTTTCTGGGCATGGCCCTTTTCATGCCCATCAATTTAAATTAGGCCGCGCTCTAACCAATTTATGTATGTTCTGTGAATCAGGCGATATTGGTGATTCAATCCATTTAACCTTTTTCTGTCAAGATCAACACATTTGTAACATTCGCAATAAATATCTTCATCGCTTTAAGATCCCTAACAATAATCCTTTCACCCCTGACTTTCTAAACCATAATTTCCAACATAACTGGTCCGTCTTCAGGGATTATTCCTATGATTTGGTCACATACCTTTACAACATATTCAAATAACACTCTCTTTTTCATTTGCCAATCATCCCTTTTATTTATTTCAAAATGCTCCTACAAAATTATAGCCTCTTGGTCATTTCTCTAATCCTATTATCCCTATACTCTATATTTCAAATTTTCTTGCGGGTTTCTTTTTCCCGTATCTTTTTCGTTTTAGTCTATCTTATAGACTAAAACGAAAACACATATATAGAGGGTAGAGGCGCTTCCAGAAGTATACCTTTGGTGATTCCTGGGAGCGTCTCTTTAATCAAGCCCTTGGTGAGGGGTTTAGTGGGTAAGAGCCCCACACTACCCCCGGATGGGTGTTTTATGGGCGATGCTCTCCTGTGGGAGGGCACTTTGTTGGTTTGGTGGGGGTCCCTTCTCCTCTTTCATGACCTCTCCGGCGTTGACAGGTGTTCTCCATCCGGGAGGCTAGCCTATGAGGTGCTCTTCTGGGGGTGTCTGTTTGCAGATTCCCCTCACCAGCCAAAAAAAAAAAAAAAAAAAAAAAAAAAAAGGGTGTTAGGGTGAGTTTTGTCGTGTTGGTGGCGCTGAACGGTCGCACTCTGTGCCGCTCTGGAATTTCTGCCTGAAACATAGGGATATTTTGGTGTGTGTTGTTATAAAAGTGCATAAGTGTGTTCCACATACCTTACCGGTCATTTTGTGATAATAATCGCTAAAATCTATTCGGTATTTTCCGAGTTATTTGTGATTTTCACTTTTACCGGTCTCCCTTTGTTCGGAACTTGTTTCATTGTTCAGTGTATGTGGTGACCTCAGCAGTTTTTCGGCTGCTCTGATTGGCCCTTGGTGGCGTACCGCTGTCCTGGTCCAATCGCGCTCGCTTTTCTCGGTGACGTCACGTCTTGGTTGCCGGGTTTGAGCGCTTTTCTTCTGGATCTTTCTGCAATTTCTGGAAAATTCAGTTTATTATTTAGTTTCTATGATATATTATTATATGTATTTATATAAAAATGTCGAGAGAAACACCATACAGGGAGCTTTCGTCTCCAGTGGTTATTGAGGACAGTCAAGATGAGGACAATATGAACAATGATTTCCTGGATCTTCCTCGATTTGATATGGACTACAGTCCTTATAAAGGAAATCATACGGACTCTGATGCGGATGACCCTCCAGTGGTTGAAACTAGATCTATAAGAAGTCTGTCTCCTCCTGAGTTTTCCACCATAACTTCTGGAACAGAAAAGAAACACAAAAGGTCAGATACAGAGACTAAAAAGAGACGAGAGAACAACTGGGACGTGGATAGATCTACCTCTGGGAGGAATTCTCCAAAGAGTCATGCACCTCAAGAGAGAGTAACAGGTAGGTCACCTTTTAATTCTAATATTATAGATTCTTCTCTTTTAGATTTACCTGCGGATCCTTATGATTGCATAAGGTCTGCTGTTCAGATGATTTCACAGAATGAGTCTATCATGCTAACATATTTTAACAACCTTGAGTTCATGAGAGGGGCTCTTCTTCCCAATCATAAGATCCAGAGAATTATTCTGAACACAATAGACTCACTGTATAAGACACATCAGGCTGAAATCAAAGATAAACAGTTAATTATAGATTCTCTGAAGGAGGAAAATAATAAACTGAAGTGTAATATCACAGAAAAGCCTACCATTACTAGTGATATTATTTACAAACCTGTCAATGGTGGAGTTTCCTATGCCACCGCTGCTAATAAGGATGCTCCTCTGACTACGGTCAGAGAGAGCAAAAACAATTATAGGAATCATAAAAGCAAACGTGGTCCAGCTGTAAGTATCGCTACTGTTTCCGAGGCTTTTCAGGTCGTTCCTCCTGCTAAAGCAGGTAAATCTGGAGTCGTCTCTGAGGAGAAAAAGAAGATAGAGAGTAGAAAGAAGGCTGCGAACAAATTAATGAACAAAAATCCCTTTACTCACAATGCAATTCGTGTAGTCGCTGACAAGATTGTTGGAGAGAACGGGGTAACTACTACAAGGATGAACAAGGAGGTGATCCAAAACATCATCCAGAAGGTGAATCCTTCCAGCATTGGCATCACCATGAAGAGGATTCGCTATACCAACAATGGTGACACAGTTTTTGAGGTTGACAATCTGGATTCCTCCTCTGTTGAGAAGTTCAAGACTGAAATTGAGAAGGCTGTTAATGGCAAAACTGCAGTTCTCACACACATTCCTACCATGCTCATGGAAATTGATAACATTCCAGGTTTTTCTTCCGATGCTGAGATTGGCGACATGCTGAGGGAGGGAGTGGAGAAACTAAAGATGGATATGGCTGAATTTAGATTCCTCTTCTCCAAACAGCTGAGATCTGGAACAAAAGTGGCAAGATTTGTCATCAATAAGAGAACTGGTGCAAGTTTAATTGCACTGAAAAAGATGGAAATGTCTTGGACGGTTGGTAACTTTAGAGAGGTTAGTTCCAGGAAAAGATGCAAGCGTTGTCTCCAGATTGGACATTTGGCCAGTTCCTGCTCTCATAAGACGGATAGATCCCAGATCTGCTTCAAATGTGGTTGCGATGACACTCACAATTACAGCAACTGTCAACGCGAGCCCGTTTGCGTTCCTTGCAAAATCGATCTGGGCGCCAAGGAACATAACCACTACACTGGCTCAAAAAACTGTCTTCATCTCCAAGAGGTTATGAAAGGTCTGCAAGGGACCTCTTCACCCTGAAAATATATCAGATTAATGTCAACAATTCTGGAGATGCGTTGAATCTTGCCATGGATGAGTCTTTCAGGCAAGGGATTGATCTGATACTTATCTCTGAGCATCCTTATAAAAGATCCAGGATGATCACTAATTCGTCGACAGACCTAAACAGCGGACTTGTTCTCATTAACAAGCATATTCCATTCTGCAAAGTTTCTCAGAGCTCCTTCTTCTCTGTCTCAAAGGCTTTTGATTTATATATTGTCTCATTATATATTTCTCCTAGAGCCAATATCAACTTACCTGTTGTTTTGGATGAGCTCGCCCTGGTGGTTCACAAATATAGGAAACTTCCACTGCTGATTGGGGGAGATTTTAATGCTCGCTCCCATGCTTGGGGTGACTCTCTCTCCAACGATAGAGGCCTTGCTTTCCAACGGTTTTTCTACGAACATGGTTTGAATATCATTAATAATGGAAATGTACCTACTTTTATTTCAGTTAGGGGTTGTTCCATTATCGACCTGACTGTTGCTAACAATAAAGCAATGAGTCTCTATGCCATCAGTTGGAAGGTCCTACATGAGACGGGAACTTGTCAGATCATAATACTGTAGAGATGATCATTACCTTGAGAAATTCAGGACGCAACAACAATGTCATGATAAGCCGTGGAGCTCGTCTTGCTTTGGATGAGGATATCCACAGGTTGTCTATAGAGGAGGAACGCTTTCCTATTCTGGATGTCAACTTCAAGTGGCTGATCTTCAGGGACGAAGATCCTGAGCAGGACATCCACAACATCCTTGGGACCATCTCTATTTCATGTGATAACACCTTTGTAAAGCAAGATCCTGTCATGCCTCCAGAGTCCAGGAGATCCTTCTGGTGGTGCGAAGAACTGTCAGCACTCAAGAAGGTGGTGAATAGTCTGCGACGTAGAATTTTGAGAGCTTCCAGTCGGCTCAGGGTCTCTCCGGATTATGAGGTTCTGTTTGGAGGAGTACACTGTTGCTCGTAGGAGATTTAAATCCACTATTTCTAAAAAAGGGAAAATGATGCTTGGCTCACTTTAGCTAACACTCTCCACCAGAATCCATGGGGTCTCCCCTATAAGATTGTTATGGGCAGACTGTCCTCGAAAAACTTGATTCTAACCGAGGAGGACCTTGAGAAGACTGTCTCTGAACTGTTTCCTGTCAGCGAAACAATTAGGTCGGCACTAAATATCCAGTGTTTACGCGACGAACTAGAGATTCCGCCGTTCACAGATTTGGAGGTTATCTCGGCTGTCAGGTCGCTGCGCAACGCCGCTGCGCCTGGCATCGATGGTCTGACAGCTCCGACTGTCAAATGTCTCGTGCTGGGTAACCTCTAAATATTCAGGGATATTTTTACTTACATGATAGGGACGCCATACATTCCGCCTGCGTGGAAAAAACAGAAGCTGGTTCTCTTCGATAAGAAGGACTCCACAAAAAAGAGACCCATTTGTTTAATCTCTAACCTCTCTAAGGTTATGGAGAACATCGTTAAGGTTAGACTGAATTTGCATTCCCATCGCTTGGGTATGTTCGAAGATCGGCAGTACGGGTTCCGATCCGGAGTCTCTACAGTTGATGCAGTTCGCAGGCTGTTTCAGCTCTGTGACAGAAGAGATCCAGCTTCTGGTAACATTATAGTTACTAAAATAAATGCGGTTGTTCTCTTGGATGTGTCTAATGCTTTCAATAGTATAGAGCATGAGGAGATCCTGCGGAATATGATCCATTGGCACTTCCCCGGCTTACTTGGTTAAGTTTGTCCGGGAATATTTAAATGATAGATTGATTATTTCATACAATCATTTGTATCAGAAAAACCCTTCACCTATAGCAGGGGTGTTCCGCAGGGCTCCGTCCTTGGGCCGTTCTTGTGGAATATCGCATTAAATGACATCTTCGAACTTCCACTACCGAGAGGCGCGAATGTAGTAGCGTTTGTCGATGATCTGGCTCTGGTGGTACAGGCGGTATCCCCCGGATCAGACCAAAGGGGTGGTTGAGGAATCCTTGCGTAGAATTCATGGGCTTCTTCGTGGGAAGCACTTGGGGGTCTCCTGGGAGAAGACGCATGTCCTAGTTAATTATAAATATAGGCATCCAAACTTAGACCTCTTGTATTTCGAGGTGGATGGATGGCGTCTTGTCCCCGGAGACCTCCGCGAAGTATTTAGGTATCATTTTAAACAACAAGTTTGATTTCACTGATCACGTCAGTATGGTCTGCGCGAGGATTCGTAAGATTTCGTACCAGATTGCCAACCTTTTCAGGTCATGCAGATCTCTGTCTGCCAACCAGACTCGGCTATATATTAATATTGTGCTTTCCATTGCACTTTATGGCGTCCCTATTTGGTATCATGTATTGAACATAGAGAAATATCATGTGAAACTGCAGGCGGCTATCCGGGTCTCAATGGTGCGCTCCCTTGGAGCGTACAGGACGGTCTCTCACGAGGCCCTGTTCCTGATCCATAAGCTACCCCCGCTGCAGTTAATTGTTATCAGGCACATAGAAAATTATTTTGTGATCCGGGAGAGATGTGATCTCGCGGCTCTCAGACATCCTCTGCACAAGGACAATCGTGCTCTGTCCGCCCTAATCAGGGGGATTAAGGCTGCCACTGATGGGGAAATTCTTCGGAGGTGGCAAGCACTTATAGATGAGAGTCCTCGGGGTCACATCACCCGTAGGTTTATACCCAAATTTCAGAAAATGCTTAAATACGGCTATCAGAATTTCTCTGAAAACCGCTATTAAAGCTCCTCGTTCCACTTCTGACACTGCCCTTTTTTCCTTAAATAAGATCCCTCCTCTTGATCTTATAATTAGGGAAAGAATTCAAAACTACTTCGAAATCAGGGAATCTATCCCCCTCGATTATCGACTCAATATCCACCTTCAAAAAGATCCAGTCTTTGAGTCAGTTATCCGCAACATTAAAAATCGCAATCGCCTCACCCTTACCCAAAATTGGGAAAACCTCTGGCTCACTGCCACCAACGCGCCAATTACCAAAAAATTCATCCCTAATCTTCAAAATTGGCTTCTTTTTAAATTCAAGCCCATCTTCAATTATGCTACTGCCATGATCATTATCGGTCATAGCCCATTCGACGCGTTTCTCAATAGCATAGGTCGTTCTGTCACCGACCGTTGTTCTTTCTGCGATGAAGATGTTCGCGGTGACTCAATACATGCCACTTTTCACTGTTCAAACCCTCGTATTCTAAATATACGCAATAAATATTTACCTCAATTCAGAGGTCAGTTCTCCCCCGCAACTATTTTCTCTCCGGACAATTTTCCCCATAATTGGGCCATTTTCTCCCAGCTAGCTTTCGATCTACTGGGCTTTCTATATAAAATTGCTAATCAACAACAATAATTTGGTTTCAACTTTCTTTATTTTCCAAATATCAATTCACATCATATACAGAGGGTTTATTTATATCTATTTTCTCATCCTTCTCTTCCTCCTTCCTTTCTCTCACTCTTTCTCACTCTTACTCCTCCTCTTTTGGGTGCAGAAAAAGGTATATAAACCTTTATAGAATCACGCGGGTTTGACTCGTTTCGCTTCCTGACCCTTCGAGGTCAGGAAGTCAGTAGTAGAGGGCAGAGTTGCTTCCAGAAGCATACCTCTGGTGATTCCTGGTGTAACGCGCGTTTCGGCGTAACCCCGGGAGGAGGTGAATCTCCCGATGTTACAACGCGGTCACAGAAATTTATAGAATTCACCGGAGTTCCTCACCCCTGAGGAAACCGACTCCGGTGAAAGGGGCCCAGAGGAGGTTCTCCCGTTGGAGAGGACTAGGCGGTGTCTGAAATAATGACACAACAGGACTACTGTCGACTCGCGGATTTATTCGACGATTCTATACAAAACAATAATTCCCCGTAGGGCCGCAATATACAAAATATAATTAATAGTGAATAACCGCGCGCGGGGTGCCCGTACACCCTCTGTAGTCCTACCTAGTGGGGGACGGACTTCTCGGCAGTCCGTCGGCGTCGGTAACGCAGAGACCGCTGAGCTTCCTGCAACAACGGTCCCCACGTCACAGGGAATGGGTCGTCTGAAACACCCAGGAGCTTTTCAGGCAACCTGGGCGGACGTTCCCCGGGGATGAGGACTAGGTCCCGAGCTCGACGACTGCTGCGACAGTCGGAGCACACTATCCCGCACAACGCAACCGGGCACGGTCAAGTCCGTGTCCCTTGACCGGCACTTACGCTCTACACAAAGAATATGATCGAGCGCGGGGCGCTCCACTTACTACTTTGGTGGCTCAAAGTGGCACACAGGTAGTGGTCCGGGTCCGCAGGATTCTCTGGAGAAATCTCCTGGTATATGGGATGGTTCCGCAGGGTATATCCGGGATCCTGTCACCGTCACACCACTACCACACACTTGCGGACACGCGTCGCGGCCGAGCCTCACAGTAGCGATTTTCGAAAGACTGGGATTAGCTCCAGCAAGTACGTCCGACTGCTTAGACGGTAATCCCAGAAGTGGTTAGCCAGCTGATCGCGCGATATCAGCTAGCCCCAGTAAGGGAATTTAAATCTATTAAATTCCCTTCAAGGACGCCTCATTAGCTAACACTAGCGTAATGAGGAACGGCAATCAGCTGTGTCGAACGACAACAACAGCGATCACCGTTGACGTCCCGGACCGAGCTCAGCTAATGCTATCATTGGGAATATTAATATATTCCCAATCAGCTGAGCCTGTAACGGATTTTCATTGTAATAAAAATACCACGTTACACTGGAAGCATCTCTATAATAAGCCCTAGGTGAGGGGTTTAGTGGGCCGAACCCCACACTACCCCTGGGGGGGCAGCCGCTGGGATGGGGCTCTGCGGGGGCCTGGTGGCGTCGGGGGGGGGGGTCTGTTCGGGCGCTCCCTCTTGGCGGGTGCTCCCTCTTGGGGGTGCTCGTCCGGGGGAGGGGGTGCTCGGTCTGGTCCTTCCTTCCGTCCCTCCTTCCTCGCGTTCCCTCGATGTGGCTGGGTCCTTTCCGGGGTGCTCTTCCGCGGGGAGGCTCAACCAGGGGTGTCTGGATGTCAGATTCCCCTCACCTGCAAAAAAAAAAAAAAAAAAAAAAAAAAGGGTGTTAGGGTTTCTCCTGTGAAGTATAGAATTTAAAAATTCAATAAAAAGAAGTCATACTACAATGCAATAATTTCCCAATGAGTAGGAATGTACTGATTGCCGAAAGACGGAGGAGATTCTTAAAGTCCATTTGACTTTAGTCCCCAATTGCACAGGTCAATCACCACACGTGCCACGAAAATTCATGACTATCGGAAACTTATTTCTTAATACTTCCTTAACGTCGGTAATTGGGAACATATAGGAAGGAAATTGCATTTTTAACTGCTCATGGCAACCAGAAAATAGGGCATTAACGTCACGCATTTCACCATCTAGAATGCAAGCTCAGCGGACCCTCTTCATGGTCCGAGATCTTTGCTTAAAAGAGGGAGTATCAAAAATTTATATTCAGTATTCACTTGACTTGAGAGATTAATAATTAACGTATTGAATTGTTCCGTGATTTACTACGGCATCAATAACGTAAATTCTCAGATTCGACTTGCACTTGTCGCTAGAAGATTATTCCTCTTTAATAGGAAATCTTCTAGAACCAAAATACTAGATTATCGTCAGCCGGTTATTAGTGCATAACGACGTGAGAACGGATAATACTAGATTTCGGGAATCCTAGTGATACTCCTCTTTTACATAGATTCGGTTAAAACATAACATCTTTGTGAAGAGACATTCTTGTGTATTAGTGAGTGCGTAACCAGTATTCAGCAGAAATACTACACCTCCACAAATCACTTCGCTACCGTCCTGGTTGCTACATGTAAAGGTTATCTTTTAATTATTATTTATCGATAAATTCTGTATTGAATTCAGAATTTACACATCCCTCTCCTTGAAAATTAACTATTCGAGGAATTGTTTAATAAAGATAACTTTAGTCGTATATCGGATATCTCCGAGGTTACTTAAAGAATTGTTATAATTATTTATGAGAATTGTAATTGTTTCGAGATTGTAATAAACTATTATAATTCATTCTTAATTTATTCTTAGTCATTTTACCTAAAAATCAGATAAGGTACGCTTAGCGTTTTGACCAAAGGAAAAACCCACCTCAGCAGTAATTCTAGCCGCTCGGAATTATTGTTGAAATTGAACGCGTCTTTAACTCCCAAGTTTCGACCTCTATTCAAAATTGACCTAATTCCCCAGTATCATTCTAAAGATTCATTCAGAACGTTTATTGACATCTATTCTCCGATATCTCCATTCTTATTGACAAGGATCATATTCAGGGATTATAGATCTAAATAAATAAACAACCGTACACGCTCCGCAGTACGTAACACTCCAAACTTCACAAACGCTATAACATAAGTAAAACGGCAAACAATGCGATCAATCTCGAATATCGTCAATCTAAAACAGAATTAAAAAAGCTTATTAAAACCAAAAAGGACACAGCTTGGAGAAATTTTGTTGATACTCTCAAACACAATCCTTGGTGCAAACCATATAAAGCCATCATGGCCAAAACGAAATCTCAGCGCACTATCCTTGATCCTGAAGACTTGGATACGATCGTTGATGAGCTATTTCCTACTAACCTAAAACAAAATCCTGATATCAATATCGATACTTCTCTTGAATATTTACCCCTCATATCCAACGATGAGCTTTGTTATGCAACCAAAGCACTTAACAATAACGCCTCACCTGGCTTGGATGGATTTCATACCTCTTTTACCAAAGCAATAATTCTTGACAATATTCCATTATTCACAGACATTCTAAACAGAAGTCTTTCAAATAACAAATTCCCCAATATCTGGAAAACGCAAAACCTTATTCTATTTCCAAAACCAAACAATATTAAATACAGACCCATATGCCTGCTCTCTAACCTCTCCAAAGTGTTTGAGAATATTATAAAAATTAGATTGCTTCGACACATATCCAACTCTCAATTGATGCTTGGGAAACAATTCGGATTCCTAACTGGATTGTCCACTATAGATGCTATAAATCGACTTCTGGAGCTCACCAACACCATTGATCCTGAAACTGGATCAAATCTAGTCACCACCATTAATAATATCGTCTTTCTGGATGTATCTAATGCCTTCAACTCGATTGAGCATGCTGATATCATAAACAACTTGATTTTATATAACTTTCCAAGTTATCTAATTAATATAAAAAGTAACTACCTGCAGGAACGCACTCTAGTCGTCCTCAATGACAAATACATTAAAACATACCCAATGAAACGTGGAATTCCCCAAGGCTCCATACTCGGTCCAATATTATGGAATATAGCTATCAACAAAATTACTGAAATCAGATTTCCTCCAGGCACTGGCTTAATACTTTATGCTGATGATATCACTCTGGTAGTTCAATCTAAAAACAGAAACCAAATTGTTGAAAAAACAAATGATGCTCTTCACAAAATCTACAGATTCCTAAAACACTATAACCTCACCTTGTCATCATCCAAATGTCAACTGTTATCTAACACTCAATACAATCTTTCAGAAATCCAAAAATACCAATATAAAATTGCAAACACTTTATTAACACCAATACATTCTGCCAAATACTTGGGTATAATAATTAACAATTCATTAAAATTCAACGATCATATCACTCATATATGTAAAAAAATTAAAAACACCACTTACAAACTAAATAATCTACAAAAAAACCGTTCATCCTTAAAAATCAATCATTCTAAATTATACATAAACATTATACTCTCCATAGCTCTGTACGCCATCCCAATCTGGTATAAAACTCTTGACATATCCTAAAAATTTAAACAATTAAATCGAACCATTCGTCCTTCATTAATAAGAGCCATATCAGCACCCAGAAACATATCAGATGAAGCATTATACTATTTAAATCGCCTGCCCACTATGGACCTAATTATTAATGAGAGAATTAGTAACTTCAACAACATTAGACACACTATACCACACGAATACAGAACAACGATACAGATTCCATCAAATCGCTTCTACAAGACAGTTATCACAAACATCAAAAAGGACTCACGTACAAAAACCATACTGGATCTTTACAATAAACTTCAAGCAACCGAACACGCATCACACCTTAAGCCCTATATGATGGACGTACATAGATGGCTCAATATCAAAATAAAAATCCACTTTGATTCCTTCTCGGTGATGTGCCTTACAGGACACGGTCCTTTTCAGAGCCACCAACACATACTAGGACGCTCACAATCACCTCTTTGCGACTTCTGCAATGCTTCCTGTATTGGAGATGCCAACCACATCATTTTCACCTTGTAACGATGTGAGAAGTCGTTGCATTATCCCCGACCGATTCTTGGTCCCAAGCGGGGGACCGAGAACAGGTTGAGCACCCTCGGCGCCGAGACGTTGAGCTGATTGTCTGGATCAGCTGGCGGCCTCGATGAGTCGGAGTGAGATGGCGCATGTCGAGCCGTGCGCTATCCGACGGCCGAGTGTAGCAGAGGCTGTCTTTGTCTCGCTCATTAGCGCGGCGTTCAATACAGGGCTGAACCGATTTCCTCGGGCACAACAACGTTCGAAATGATATTTTTTGTGGGTGAGGGAGAACTTGAACTGTCAATCCGACAGTTCAACGACTTTCCCTCACTTCAATGTCAGACTTCGATTAGTTGACATCGGCACTAGGTACCGGATCTGGTCTTTTAGCGATCGTTGCTTTTTATAGCGGTTCTGAATTGTAATTTTATTGTGTATCGTTGCGTGCGAGGGTAATTGTGCGTGCGGTGCGTGACCCGGCGACTCTTCGCGCTACGGACCAGGAGGCTACAGCATCCGTAACCGGAGGAGTGAGGGACGAAGCGTTCCACGACATCCCGGAGGAGAGAATCAATCGGGAGGACTGCGGACTACCGAGGGTTGGCGTGGAGAGTGAGTCGGCAGCACTTGGCGTACCCGAGCCTTATTTTAGCGTATTTGTAAAGATCCGCGTATTTACCCGCGTAGGTTAGCCACCTTGCTGCGCCGGAACGTCACGAGGGACTGTTCCAGGGCGCACCGGTATATCGGGGTATCCGGCCTTCGGGTTGGACAGTCTCCTCCTGAAGGGTCGGGTGATGTCTGTCAGCGGGCAGGGAATTCCTGTTTCCTTGCGGATTCGCGAGTGTACCGGCTAAGCGAGAACGCGTGCGACGAGCGGGCGGGCGCTCCCGATTCGAGTAGGGAAAGTGTATATAGTCTGTAGATTTGCGAGCGGAATCGGCCGCATTATTATAATAAATTGTTATTTATAATAGTTCTTGCGTAGTGATTATTTACAGGTCATCCGCGTTCCCTAAAGAATCCCACCCGGCGGTCTCACACCTCTCCGAGTCGGTCGGGGAAATTATTTATACCGTGATTTTTCCTGGGTTTCACCCAGCCGCAGGAGACTTCCGTTCGCGTGTTATAAATTGGCGCCCAACGTGGGGCCGTTGGGTGTTTAGGGAACGTGACCTTGGCGGCGGTTATTTCGGCAGCGGCCGAACGGGCGTTAACGTGCGGAAATTTGATCGGCGTCGGTACGCCGGTAATTGTAGGGCGCTTGGTAGTTATTCCTGCGCACCGCTAGATGGCGTCGAGCGCAGTGGAGACCCAGCGACGCGCGAGCTCCCGGATCGCGTGGCAGCAGGAGAAGAAGCGACTCGAGACCGAGCTGGCCGAGCTCGATCATACCGCACTAATGGAGCGCGCTAGATCCGTCGGAATAAAGGGTGACGTCGTGGATACGGCCCTAATATTGCGTAAACGCCTAGAGCGTTATTATTTAATCTCCACGTTCGGGCCGGATGGAGCGAAATGGGTTCGCGAGATCGACGGCGCACCCCCGGGGAATCCAGTAAGAGAAGGCGCGGGAGAATATCTGGCGACCGATCTGCTGGACGAGGATTTCTCCGAGGGGGAGGGGGAGGACGATGGAGAGGCGTTCGACGAGGGCGGAGAGGGGGCTCGAGCCGTGAGTCCCCCGCGGGTGCGGGTGGTCAATTCCACCATGAAGCCTGGCAGCATCGGCGGAAAGGAGCTGCTGGTGGCACCGATGGTTCGGGAGGGGCAGCGGGGGCCCTCTCCCATATTACAAACGGCGCAGTCATACGGACAGTGGCAGGATCCTATCGCCATGTCCGAGATGCTGCATACGCTGACACCGGTCGCGTTGGAAGCCGCTACGCGGAGAACTTTCACCCATCGGGAGGTGGGAAGACCCAGGGTGAGGGTCGCGAGCGGGGCAGAGCTGCTAATCAGCGGTCAAGCCCAAAGGGGGGGGGGGCGAAGATTGGAGGGCGAAACGCGAGCTCAGGCGGTAACCTTCCGGGACGTCATCGTCGAGACCTCGAACGGACGGGAAATGCGAGCGGGACTACCGGAGTCCATGCAGCGTGTCGACTTCCACTGCCCGGAAATGGAGATGCCCGAGTTGGGCAGGGTGGGGCGGCCGCCCGGGGGGGGGGATCGACGCCGGGGGGACTAACGGAGTCCCTCTTGAACATAATACTGGCGGGACCGTCTGAGCAGGCTCGCGAGCGCGAGCAAATTCGTGAATCGGTGGCCGGGTTCGATCGGCGATTGACTATTGCGGAGGACGCCTTCCGACGAATCGCCGAGCAGCTCACCCTAATAGTGCAGAAGGTCAGCGAGATCGACCAGCGAACCCTCTACAGTGCTGGACCTTCTGAGGTAGCGGAGCCTCAATCGGGGGAGGGCCCAGCGGGGTCTCGACGACCCGTAGTCCGGGGGGAGGAGGAGGATTGGCGGGCTGTTAAGGACCCAATCCCCATTCTCCTGAAGACGTACCGGGTACGGTTCAGTAAGGGAACTCCGGACGACGCAGATGAATTCTGCCGGGCTGTGGAGGGGTGCATGAGGGGCACCCGACTGCCCTTCCGCGCACTGCACGGGTCGATGGAGCTAGTCATGTCCAGTGAAGCATTAGACTGATTCAGGATAGAGGGATACCAGTGGAAGGACTGGACACCATTTAAGCAAGCGTTCCTTCACCAATTCGGGGGTGAAGAGAGTGAACAGTCCCGCTGGCGAGGGGCGCAGAGGGTCTTCCAGGAGGAGGGACAGAACGTAAGGAGCTACTTGATGCGATTGCGCACCAAGTTACTGAAGATCTCTCCCGTTCCAGAGCTGAAAAGCCAGCTGGAATTGGCCTATGCGAACCTCCTACCGCGGTTTCGCGAGAGTATTCGGCGGAGTGAGGTCCATTCGTTCGAGGACCTCGTCAAAGGGGGGCGCGACGTGGAGAAGCGCCTCGACATCGAGAAAGAGCTTAGCTCTTCCACGGCTGGAACGGCAGCTGTGCAAAAAAAGCCTGGAAAGGAGGGCAAATCAGCGGTAGCGGCAATAGGGTCGGAATCGGAACAGACCGGGGCAGGCGGTGCGCCGTGGCAAGGGGGCAACCCCTCGCCCGTTGCGAACCGCGGAAAAGGGCCCAATGCCCAGGGGGGGAAAAGAGTAGGGAATACCGGCGCGCGGGGTGCGTTTCATCCTCCCGGATCGCCGCGATCGGGCTCGAGCGGCTCAGAGAGCGAGAGTTCGCGCCCGGCCCGGGGGAAGAAGACCGCGCCACGACGGAACAAGCAGGTGTTGCGACCCCCACCCTATCAAAAGCCGTGGCTTATAATAATGGTAGATGAATCTTAAGTGTGGTTAAGAGTGCTTGCGCGTTTTCAGAAGAATATGGTCAACAATTTAATGCTTTACCTGTTTCCTCTAAAATAATCTTAACCGATGGCCTTTTTAGGTTGCAACTTAATGCTTTATTCCTAGGATAGGCCTAAATGCTCTATTTAACTCGTGTAATGGAAATGAGATCTGAGATGGTTTTAGTATTGAATCTGTGCACTTACCTGGTTATTAGTTTTTACTGGCAATAGTGACTGGGTTTGATAACAAATGAATGAAAATGATTTTAATTTACTGACACTTATTTAATGAACTGTTCAACCTTTTGAATTGAGATACTTTTACAAGTCTAACCGAACTGACTAGTTGTCTTACAAATATTATAATATCGAAGTTTGATCTGAGTCTGAGTCTGAATCTGAATCTGAGTTGTGAGTAGTCTGAGTTGTGCGTTGTGTGTCGTGTGTCGTGTGTCGTGTGTGGTGTGTGTTGTGTCTGGTCGTGTTGTGTGTCGTGTGTCGTGTAGTGATCGTGTTGTGTCTAGTAGTGATGCGAGTCGTCTCAGTAGTGTAGGCTGGACCTGCCTTCTTATATGTTTCCCAAAAGGGCCTACGTGACGATTCCTAAATGTTTAAACATTTAGGCTCTTCCCTTTTGGTTAGATGTCTGTTTCGTATTGGCTAATGATTCTTGGGAGGGGATATTCGGCTGTTCTCTAATTTTTGTTAATCTGCCGACATATGCACGACCACCCGTGAAAAGTTTGCATAAGGGTATTTTATGGCCTAAGGATAATCCTCCAAAGGGTCAGTTTGTATCTTCCGGTTCCTTACAGTTTTCCGTGTTTGTACTTAAAATTATCAGTATCTGTTATAAAACATTTGGGTTGCCTGCATACGTCAGCTGGTCTATGTGCCGATGCAACAACTAAGAGCGTTACAAAGACTCGCGCATGTAACATCTCCCTCCTAAAAATCATTGTTGTCCTCAACAATTATGGTTAAAGCACTGTTCAAAAAATAAGGTATCCTGAATTGTATTAAATATTTAAATATTTGTTAATTAATAACTCATTATAAATTTTTTTCAAACTCAATTGTCATTGATCTTTTAGTAAAAGTTTCTACTTCGCTCACTAACATTGTGATGCGTACAATTTCTTTGTTATATTTGTATAAATATTTGTTTCTGATCTTCTGAGTATTCGTATAAATATTTCTTATACGTTTTCCTTTTTGTTTTATTTTTAATATTTTATTAGGTTAATTTCTTCATCTTCATTTCTTCCAATCGTTTTTAGGTCCCAAAGGCTCTTCAATTATTCAATGTCCTTTTTGGGTTTTTAGTACGTCTTGGATCTTCGTATACATTCTTCTTTCTTCTTTTTAACCCTTTTATTAGGTTAACTCCTTCACCCTATTAATGGTATGAAGTCTTCGTTCGTTCCAATTGTTTTTAGGTCCCAAAGGTTCTACAATTACTTATTGTCCTTTTTGGGTTTTTAGTACATCTTGGATCTTCGTATACATTCTTCTTCCTTCTTTTTAACCTTTTATTAGTTTAATTTCTCCATTTATTAGTGGTATGATCTCTTCAAAGGTTTTATAATTATTCAATGTCGTTTTATATTTTACTTTGATCAATTTTAGACAATTATCAATTTTAGATTAAATTTACTAGTTTGTTAATTTTACGG